>WBNP01005432.1:1025119-1129962 GCA_013401095.1 Passerina amoena
CTTCCCTGCCCGTGCAGTTAAAGCTGCTGCACAAATTGTGACTCAGTGTTTTCTCCTTCTCCTTCCTTGCATAAGGTGTAGTTCACACCTGCTGATTAAATAGCTCACTCCCTGTCATGGGTGCAAAGAAGGACTTATCCAGATTTTTGCTTCTTTGACCTGCCGCCTCTGATGGGCTCATGATGGGCTCAGTGACAGCACACCTGAGCAGCAGCCTAGGGAAAGGCATTTTGTCTCCCATAAATACCCGTTTGTTCAGCCAAATATGTGATAACAACACAAAATTAAGGTCAAGTGGCTGAAATAATCATTATCTCAATCTTTCTCTGGTCTAATTTGAGGGTGAAGATGCACTTTGCAAATACTCAATGCAGAGAAGGGCAGGATTGATAACTGTGCCCTAAAGTGCTCTACTTCCATTTGAGACCTCATCTGGCATTTTCAGAGACTTTAGTCAAATGTTAAACCTAATCTCAGATCAAAAGGGTCAGAGTCAAATCAGAACCCAGATTTCAGACTTATTGTGTAATTTTAAGAGTGGAAGATGTTGCATGGTTCTGCGCATTTATCGCTCTGTGGTCAATCTCAGAGGAGAATGACAAACTTACATCTTTTGATTAGTACCCAAGTAATTTAACATTCACAGAGCAGCATTGATCTCCATTCCCTTTGACCACTGAATCATACAGATTAAAGTTTAAGAACTTTGTGGAGTTTTTTTCCCTGATTTTCAGTAGAATAGTCTTTCTTTTCTCCCTCCCAGCCCCCAGGAGCAGGGTAATTAACTGGAAAGGGAATGACTCTGGAAGGCAGTGGCTGACTGCTCAGGAAGGGAAGGATGCAGCTCCTGTGGGAACAGGGAGAACAGTGGGGCCATGGGACTCAGATGTAGGCAGCAGAGATGAACTGGCTGCTGATAACAGGAGGGAGGAACAGATGCTCACTAAAACACTTTGTACTGTGCTGGTTGCCTGGGTAAGTTGCAACAACGTCTTTATCAACACTTTTCTTTTTCTACCATGCACCTCATTTGCTCTTATTCACACACCAGTAAAGTGGAGCAGAGGTGCCAGGACTAAAGGAGAAGCAGTAGCCCTACAGGCTTCCTTTAGCTGCATTGTTTCCAAAGGATTGTGTATTTTCTGGTGAGCAGCAGAGCGAGCTGCCTGCCATCAGGAGTGGCTTTCTGAATAAGAGACAACTCAGAAATCCTCAGTCACATCAGATAACATTCTGCAAGAGCTTTGCTGACCTTATGCCAGAGGCAGGTGTAATTCTAGCGTTAGTGTTAGCAGAATGTTGCCCAGAGTAAATCAGAAGGCAGTCTATCCTTATTATTGATAGTGGGTAAAGACATGTCTAGAGGTTTGTGACGGTGTTCGCAGGGGTCTTAGGATGAGGGAAAAGACGAGAATGTTGACTCCATGTTTCAGAAGGCTTGATTTATTATTTTATGATATCTATTACATTAAAACGATACTAAAAGAATAGAAGAAAGGATTTCCTCAGATGGCTAGCTAAGAATAGAAAAAGAAAGAATGATAACAAAGGTTTGTGGCTCGGCTCTCTGTCCGAGCCAGCTGGGCTGTGATTGGCCATTAATTACAAACATCCAACATGGGCCAATCCCAGATGCACCTGTTGCACTCCACAGCAGCAGATAATCAACATTTACATTTTGATCCTGAGGCCTCTCAGCTTCTCAGGAGGAAAAATCCTAAGGAAAGGATTTTCCATACAAGATGTCTGCGACAGAGGTTGTGTCCAGTTTAGCTGGAGTGAGGTGAGCCCAGCCTCAGAACAGCATTCCTGCCTTGTTACTGCAGAGGAGCTGCTCTGGTCACACACTGAGACCCACCTCCCCTCCCCTCCCCTTTCCCTGCCCACCCAAGTGGGAGTAGAAAGCTGTGAAATCCAAAATGCAGCACTATATAACCTCTTTACCTCACTGGAAATCATTACACAGAATAAAAGCAAGGTTGACTTGGGTCCAAATT
Source organism: Passerina amoena (assembly GCA_013401095.1). Taxonomy (NCBI): domain Eukaryota; kingdom Metazoa; phylum Chordata; class Aves; order Passeriformes; family Cardinalidae; genus Passerina; species Passerina amoena. Next base: position 1,027,117 of record WBNP01005432.1, read on the forward strand.
AACAAAGAAAGCATTGTCAAAATATATTCTGCATTAATAAGGACAGAGAAAGAAAAAAGGACTTTTTGTTAGTTCCTATTTATTTAATGATAACATAAAATCTAAGCTGGCTATTTTGTGTGTCAGAAAGTAATCGTGCATGAGCAATTTTTGCTCTTGTTAGAATTTTGCCTTGTGGCTACATTCTGTTTGAGATTATTTCAAGGAATACTTTTATCATCTACAGGCTTTTCAAAGGTTTGCTCACTAAATGAACAAGTGAGAGAAGAAGGGGACTTTGTTTATGCAAAGTAACCTTCCAAGGAAATCAGGGTTCTGTACAGAACATTTAAGCCTGTGGAGGCCTTTTCAGTGGCTATGATGGCATCCCATTCTTCCCAGTAATCTGCAGAAGAGCTCCCACACTCCTGAAGGGCATTTCTGCCTCACAGACCCTTCCATTATTAGTTTTCAAATCAGCTCATGCAGTCAAGTGGAGATACAGCTGCTACCCTTTACATAGCCCAGGAAATGGGCTGGAGTGGCCCAGCCATGTTACATGGACTAGCAAAGAGGAAAGGATGAAAAGTCTGGTCTTGAGGGTTCTTTGGGATCATCCTCAGCTCAGCCAGGCTAACACCCAATAGTGGTGGTTTCTAACAGTTTCTGTTGAATTAGTATTGTTATTTTCATACATCTGTTGGACATTGTATTTGCTCCTCAGCTCTGAAAAAATAGTGTATATGGGGAAAGGTGACATAAATTAAAATAAATTAAAACCATCAATTTCTATTTTCTTTTCACCAAAATATACATGTGTATATTTGGCAAACCACTTATAAAGGCTAAGAAATTGAGTTCATATGAAAATATAAGCAAAGAACAAATTTTCTTATAGCAGGTTCTAATGTTTTTTTGTAGTTGTAAGTGGAGAGTAAAAGAGCTGAGGAATTATAGAGGAAGGGGTGCTGTGGGTTTCTAGGAGTCCTGCTTCCAGGTGCAGCACAAGCTCTTGCCTTTCCCTTTTCTCTATCCACATCTCCATGAATCTTCAGGCTCCCATTCATTTTTTTAAACCAGGAGAACCAACTGTAATTTCTGTTTCATCTCAACTTCGGCCTCTGCCAAGGGGAAACAGGAATAGAGCAAATCCTTTCCATTCTAATATAAAATATATAATATATATCATGAAAATTGAACTGTTAATGTATCAAAAACCTTGCTCTGTCAACATATTCTCACACCTTGTATCAACTGACATCACATCTGACAAAAGCCAACTAGTAAGAAAGGCTTTAGAAACCCCTCTGAATAATAATTCTCACAAAACTCCAGTAAAATGGTATAAAACAAACCAAAGCAGAGTTCAGGTGAACAGGGCACATACCACCAGTATATTTTTTTCATGTGACTGTAGAAAAGCTCTGGAGCTGGCCACTGGGGGACATTTCTTTCAGCCATTTGGAGCACTTCTCAGGGGACATATCATTCCAGCTTTTTAGCTGCTGTTTTGCTACAAGACCCAATAAATTGCTCTGAGGTGTTTCCTTTCCCACAGGCAAATGGAAAGTTAATATTTTACATGAAGATGAGCACAGTCCTCTGATGCAGCTTAATATATTTTTTACAATTTAAATGTCATTGCATTACCAGCACAATGGGTCAAATTTGCCCAAGGGTATTTCTGTTGACAAAGTGTTAGGAGAGCCAGGACAGGCTCAGAACAAGGCAAACATGCTGAACATATTTACCTTGGGAATGGCTTCTCCAGAGGAACTGAACACAGCCAGAGTCTCCTTTAACGTTTTTATGTGTAATCAAGGTAAGCAAGTGCTGAAGTCAGATATGAACTGCATGACACACATTTTGTGTAGGGACAAGGAAAAGCAAAATTTGCAGCATCTGAGCCTGGCTGACTGCACAAGTTACCCTCTTTCCCTCTGTGGTCCATGCCTGCCAATATAGACAGCATTTCTGTACCTTCTGTATTTGCATCCAGTTCAGTCCAAGGGCAGCAGGTGAATGAGAAACCAAGAAAATTCACAGAGGAAGTGAAAATACCAAGAACAAACACAAAATATTATCTGTCTTCCAGAACAAACCTTAAAAGCCCCTGAGGCTTTCTGGAGTGAGTGGATAGGTGGTGACAAGGAGTTTTGGGGCCATAATTTCCATGGAAAATGGGGGTGACCTCTTTGGGTGCTTAGTGAGTGGAAGTTATGAGGAAGGCTCAGATCAGCCCCTTTTGGCCCTGGGGTTTTAATATGGTGATTCCAGACCCAAATAACCAAGAAGAGCAAATCTTGGTATAACTCAGGCTGGCTGAATCTGGACATAGCCCTTCTTCAGTATCTAAAATGCATTGTTTGCTTCTGCTGTCAAGAGACAGCTTTTGTCTCTGCTGCTGGTAGAGTAAATTGCCCTTCAACCTCACTCAGCACACCCAAGCCTGCACACTTTCCAGGTGAGAAAAGGGTGGAAGAAGGAGCTGTTCTTGCTCTGCTTGCTCATTAGAACATAACAGATGTGCTGGGGAGCTGGATCATCAGCTGCCTCATGATTCGTGCTGCAGTCAGGCAAAGCAGATGTAAAATGCCATCTTGTTCAGCTGGGACAGTGTAAACTGGATATTCACACTCTTTGATGAAGGTATGTGAGTATGTAAGGGGCTAAGCAACAGTAAATTCTTCCAGAAATCTTTAATCTGCACATTTACAGTATTTAGGTTCTATAGAAGGAAATTAGATCTGGGTGGAGACTAAAATTAACCATCTCACCAAATTCTGATTTCTCTGAGGCTGACTCTTTCTAATCCAGCCCCTGTGAGAGGACAGTATCTGATTATGACTTTAAAGCCTGATTTTTTCAGTAGGGCTGTGTGTTTTAAATGAGAATTTATTTCATGTCAGGGAATTTCATTATTTGATAGCCACAACAACAAAAAAAAAAAGTAAAAATTGTTTTTGGGTTGAATGGACATGGCTTTAAAATAATCACTGCACCTTTTTGCTCAGTAATGTAATTGTATAAATGTGGATAGGTAGATACATACAATTGAGTTGTGGAGGTGGGAAAAAAAATGTTCTTGCCTAAGGGAAATAAATGTGGTATAAACACTTTCCTCATGAATACACCTATTCCTGTCATATTTATCCTTTAAATGCATGCATTCTTTAGAAACTTCAGTAAATGCTACACTTCAGTTGTCTGAGGGAAATATTAACTTCTTAGTATTCTATTTGTATTTTGAAATCTGGAGAGAAGGGAGTGCTATGCTAGTACACTAGTATTTAAAAGCTCTTTTACAAGTGGCTTGTCATTCAATCTAAACAATAAACATAAGCAAACCCCAAAAAACAAGTAAAACTTTTAAATTTTGGTTTTATAATTCATAACCAGATGGAGGAAGAATAAAATTTCTGGTCTGGACAATGAAATGTCTGAGGAGCCCTGGACATTTGTGGCCAAGGGCAATTTTTGTGCCCTGTTGCAAATGCTGGTGATTTGATGGCAGGCACATCCTGCCCTGTGGCCTGGTGAGTGGTGCTGGTGCAGCAGGAGATGTGGGGGCAGCACCCAGCCTCTCGCCATGAAGTGCCCAGATAATGAGGGTGAGATGTTCTGTTTGTCTAAATCAGTTCTTGCTCTGTGGCAGTGGGAATAAGGCAGCTCAGCCTCAGAGGAGCTGTGAGGCAGGAGAGGATCTCAGAGGAATGTCTATGTACTTAACTAGATGAATAGTGAGTCAGTGGGGCATGGGAAAACAGCTGTCACATTTATCTTCCTCACACTAGCAACTGAGAGTCATTACCAGGATCTAATACACCAAAGGATGCTCTGAACAGAGATCATCCTCATTTATTTGTCTACACATACTTAAAATGTTGCTTTGTGGTCTAAGTTACGGGCACAGAAGGAAGAGTTTGGGCTATAATTATTTTAGGGACTATTTAAGTGGGGGAGATTAAAGCTGATCTGCTCTTTTCCAGTATCCTCTTTCTCATTGTACCGTGGGGAACCTGGTTTTGTGAGCCAATCATCATTTTTCTTAAACATATAGAGAAATTATAAAGGATAATTATATCTCAGGGGCACCTTAATTGTCCCAATTACTCGGCCAGTTTTGACAGCCAGATCTGATGGAGAGAGATCTGTAGGCATAAGGCAACATTTCATGTGGTACTTGGCCAATACTCATGGTACAGCTATAATAATCAAAGTATCTGTGTTTAAAAAGATACTATATGCAAAATAAAACTGGAGGAGAAAAGGAGCTTTGGTGAATTATAAGAAATTCTTTACCCAGTCAGATTTCTGCATGAGATGTACAGCATTAGCACTAAATCAATTATAATTAAGTTGCACGTAACTAAAATTGGCAAATTCAATTTCCTCAGCGTTTCATTATAGCTTAGCTGCAGTAATGATCGATGGAATTATGCCACCTTCTACAAGACCTTCCAGGTATAGCCATTATCAAACACAATTTTACTTTTTACTTTTTTTTTGTTTTGTTTTGTTTGTTTTTTTTTAAATAAAAAAAAAAAATATATATATATATTTGTCCTGGATTAATGATGAGGTTACTATCTCTGGTATAATAGGCAATATAAAACCCCTGACTTCATATTGGTGTGCACAGTTGCTAAAGAGCCTTTTCAGGGCTTTTTAGGCATAATGGGCATGTTTTGGTTAAAGGATGGAAGCCAAATATTTGAACTCATAGGGCTAATGGTAGTTTGAATAAAAAAAATAAATTCAAAAATTAATGAAAGTGCAGACATTTCCACTCTCTGAAACTTCTAAAAATGAAGCAATGCCTTCCCTTGGAAGGCTTTGGTGCTAGTATGATTTCAAGAACAAGGTGAATGTTGAGCCCACCCTTATACCCTGTCTTGTAGAGGTGCTTTCTTGAGCTGAGATCATGGTAAAGAGTAGAAAAATAAACAGAAGCCTTCCTCTTTTTCTGTCTGAAATTCACCCAGTCTGAAATAGACCCACAACAAGGTTTTACCTCTTGTCCAAATGAGCAAAATGTTATTCTCATCATTAAACTGGAAGCTGCACAAAGGCAACTGGATCAGATAACAAACCAAAGCTCTTTCACAAGGTTATTCCTGTGGGTAATCAGGGAGCAGGCAACCATAAATTAAAGCAAAACTTTATTCCCTGCTTCCTGAATCTCCAAATCGTTTTTTTTTTCAAAAAATAATCTTTTAACAAGAAAGGTAGAGGAGAAGCTAGTAAAAATGCATGTAAAATGCAAATATTTTATATAGCTCTGTAAGATAGAAGAATTGAGATTTTTCAGCTCAGAGTTTTCAGTAAAAAATATCAAGAAAAAACCCAACCAGGTTATATTTGATAAAAAATATGGTTTTCAGAGACTCTGAAATCATGAGGGACATATCTATGCCCACATAGGAATGCAGCACCAGACACATCTCCATGATGAACACTAGCACTAGGCATAATCCACAGCCCCTGTCCCTGATAAAAAACTATTAATCCTGTGAAATAAACATGGAAATACAGTCAAAAGCTCAGTACTGAACCATCCTTGCCTGTGCACATATCATCTGTCACACTGAGACCCACTGGCAGATTGGCTCTTGAAGAAAAGAGCATTTTAATGCAAAACCTTCTATTGCTATAAGACACTCTAGGCAACCAGTGGGGGGCCTGTCCAACCCTTTTCTATCAAATCTGTTTTACTGGAAAACAAAAGTTATTTAAAGCAAGAAACATAACAATCAGCTTCAGGGTCCAGCTCACCTCTGTTTACTGCTCTGATTCCGGAGATTAGCCTTCATTTCCTACAGAGAGATCAGCAATCAAAGCTAAATTACATTTTCATTGGATAAATCATCCCCAAGTAGTCTGAGATTCTGGTCTGAAGGCTTCAGCATGACTAAAAACATCTTCTCTCATTTCAAGTGTATTCAAGTGGAATCTATGTGTAAACTGGCCCTACCACCTAGAAATTCCAGGCCATTGGAAACTATCACAAACAGATGTAAAACATGTTATCAGCCAAAGCTGTGATTGAATATAATCCTTAGGGAGGATGACATATTTTATAATTTCTTTGGACTTAGGCTACATGGCTACTACATGGGAGACAGTATCACAAAAAAAAAAAATTGCAGGATCAAAGTAGTTAGTAAATGCAAAGATGTCAAATAATCTTTATCCTACATGCTTGATATAGCTAAACTTCACTGTGTATATGGCACACCAACAGGATGAACAAACTGGATAATTCACAGGCAAAGCTTGAGAGCCACAATTCATAGAATCATAGACTGGAAAGGGATCTGAGTTCATCTATTTGTGGCACACATATGCTTTGAGAGCCAAAGGTTAGTCATTATTTTGCAAATCAAAAGAAAACCAGGTCCTCATGCCTACAAGGCTCGAGCACCTTTGATAGTTTGTGCTAACTTGGATTCAGTCTCAAGGCTGCTGTCAGCTAGAAGTGCAAACAGTACATTCTGCCCCAAACCAACTTGCAGTCACTTGGCAGCATTAATCTCATTTCCTGTGTGTCATTAGGATTCATGTCCGTCATACTCTTGGTGGAGGACAACAGATCAAAGGGAGAACATATGTGCTTGTGCCAGGGCACAAATCCAAAAATTTTAACTTTTTTCCCCAAGACTGAAACCTGCACTGTTTAAATCCTGTAGATGTGAGGCAAGCATGCACCTTTTAAAGGGTGAAATAATAGCGCCCAGACACTAATTCTGCTCTCCTAGTTGCTCAGTTTGCTTCCTTCCTGGCATTTTAAAACCTCCAAGTACAATATTTCTTTTACAACATAAAAATTTTCTGCCAAAAACATAAAAAACAAGTGCCCCTGGACTCTAGCACAACAATGGAAGTAGCAGAAAGCGCCTGGACTCCTGCTCCTCCATTCGTGCCCTTCTCACCAACATCCTGTGCCATCAGGAGTGGCTCCTGGAGCTCTGCAGGGCTCAGCCTGGCACCTCCCTGGGCATTGCCTCTGCAGGGCTCAGCCTGGCACCTCCCTGGGCATTGCCTCTGCAGGGTTCACTCTGGCACCTCCCTGGGCATTGCCTCTGCAGGGCTCAGCCTGGCACCTCCCTGGGCATTGCCTCTGCAGGGCTCTGGCACCTCCCTGGCCATTGCCTCTGCAAGCACAGAGTTTGGCTGGAGCTGGCACTGGCTGCCTGCTGCAGGGAGCCCCTGGAAATGGGCAGTTCCTGTTAATGAGCTCAGTGCTGCTCTCCCCCAGGGGAGCTGGGTCTGATTTGAGTCTGCTGAACTTTTCAGAGACTGAACAGCGCACATGCCCCTGCCTCAAGTGCTCAGCTACCCTGGGCCATCAGTTTTCTAATTCACATTAGCTAGCACTTCATGCCAATGACAGTGATTTAAGTACCAACTCCCACACACAGATAGTATTTAATTTTTGGTGGTACCCAGGACGTGGCAGATAGTAGGTGGCATAATTTAGTTCTCTATCAAATAGATGAGAATGTTGCTGCTTTCATGGATATGTAGTAGAGTACAATTGATCAAGTATCCCTATTAAATTCTGCCAACAGGATTTAAAATCCCAAAGATCATTTCAGTGTAATGCTTGCCTTGCACTGGCAAAGTACACACAGAAATTTCATAGCCTACCTGATTTTTAATCACTGTGAGCAAAATTAATCCATCTCCGGGGAGCCTAAAAGAAATGTCAGCCAGTCAAGTTAAAAAAGGACTTAAAGAGGACTGATCAATAAGGTTGGATTTCACCCCACATTGCTGAGATTTCATGTGCCTCTGTACAAGTCAAATCAGCCATGCAAGTGTCAAATGGCTAGTTTTTAGGATGTACTTTAACATGTACTGTGGATGTCTGAATAGATTATTGAAAGTAAATGATGCTGAGTCCAGAAAAAACCCCCTGCTATTAAAATGAGGATAGTTTATTAAGCAAAACTTATGTACTGCCACTGTTAAATACATATATTTTTATGTCTCCACCCCTTCTATGTAACCTACTTCATATATTAACTCTATTATAACTGAACTTTTCTTACCCTTTGCTCTTTTCTTTTTCTCTACTCACCCATCCCATCAGGTAGCAAAAAAGAGAAGCTACACTTTTTACTCTAGATTACATGTGGCAGTTGTGCACATTTGCTGATCAAACTTCAATATTAGAGCAATCCAAGCTCACAGTCCCAAGCTCAAAATGTCCCATTTTCCCCTTGAGTCTGCATGTCTGAGCAAGAACAAATGACACACGCTTGGAAGGACTATTTTTGTCTTCAGCCAGTTTGTATGGATTTTTCTAAGAGAGTAGGGGTTAGGTGACCTCCCATTGTCCTGAGGATAGATTATATTCATGTAATACACAGGCAGGGAAAGAAATGTTGCAGAAGAAAACAAGGAAGCATGTGGAGGTCAGGCTAGCAAAGAAAAGAGCAAAGGAAAACTGAAAAGTTCTGCAGGAATAAGAGGAGCTGTTCCCTCTCTCCCAGGAATTAGAAAAATGAGCACTTGCTCCTACTTCTAAGGTCCTTCACAAATAAAAATTTATAGCTTATCTTAATAAGAGTTTAGAAATAATTACTTAGGCTAATATTCATTGGAGTCTGCATTAAGGACAAGAATATACAACATGACAGCAGATGGGACAGGTAAAACTACTTACCTGCAAAAACTCTGGCAAACAAATGTCAGCATTTTGGAAAATTGACTTGTTCAGCATCAATTTCTCCCTGTTACCACTGTTAATTTTCTCTCTGAAGGCAGGTAAGGATATTGGCTTCTTCCCAATAGACACTGGATAAGCATGTACCAAAGAAAGTTAGATTCAGACTTTAGCCTGTAAGATGAGAGAAAATAGATACAGTGCAGAAAGCAAAAAACTATGCCAAGGGCAGGCTAAAAATTATCAGCCAGAAATATTCTCAGAGGAAATATAGGTGTTTGAAAAACAGAGGTTTTTTTTTTTAAATGCATAGTACATTTTTATTAGAAAACAATTGCATTTGAAATTGCCCTAAAATAAAAGAGGTCAGAAGCATGTTTAGCTCCAGCTTCCCAGAAGCATTATCTGAAAGTAAACAAAACCTACCATCCATTTGTCAATCTTGTGATAACTTTACCACAGTAATAGTTCTGGGAGGTGGATCAGTAAAAACCTTGTGTGGGACCAATAAGGTTTTAGGAGTAATTTCCCAACTCATGCAAATACAGCTGTAGCAAAATGGAGCAGCTTAGGTCATTGATAAAACAATACTGTGAAAGTAATTGATTTTAAACAAATGAGAAAATCACAGAGTGGCTGCTGAGACCGAGCCCAACCCCAGCTCAGAGCCAGGAGCAGCAGGAAGAGCCTTCTTGGGAACATGACCAGTTTAAGTGTTCAGGGTCTCCAAGAATGGAGACTCCACAGCCCCTCTGGGCACCTTGTTCCAGTGTGTGAGTATCTTCACAGTGACGAAGTGTTTTCTTATGGTTAGATGGAATTTCCTGTATTTCAGTTTGTGCCCACTGCCTCTTCTCTCACTGTACAACACTGAAAGTCTGGTGCCACCTTCTTTTCTCCCCCCCCATCAGTTATTCTTACACAAAGGGGAAATCTCTGTATCTCTGTGGCTGTCCTCTTCTGCAGGCTGAACAGTCCCATCTCTCCCAGACTCTTCTGCTATGACAGCTGCTCCAATCTCTTAATCACCTTAAAGACTCTTTTATACTCTATGATATCCACTGTTAATTTAAAGTCAATCCATTTTCTCCATCATGTTTATCAGGTTTTTAAAGTTCAGTTATTCCAAGAGTAAATAAAGGCTGTCCCTATTGTCACTGCCTAAAAAATGATGGAGGAAGGATAATTCTCTCCCTTTAACATCAATCAAATTTGGACTGCACCTTTGTAATATTATGGGGATATTAAATGTGGCTGAGCTGCTGTCTTTTTGATCACATGAAGATGTTGTCTTTTGCTTTTCTAAGCTGACAGTCTTAGAACATGAATCCCATTGAGCATAATGATGGACTGAAAACTATGCAATCAATTAGGTAAAAAGTTTGAAAGAAAAGGATTAATTAATAAGACTCTTGAGATTTAATGCTCATATGGGCCTGTAAACTTTTTTCAGAATAAATACTTTGATGAGTTGGTCATGTCTGTTCTCTGTTTTAATGTCTTTATATTTAATTCTATCATTGAAATTCAATTGTTTTCTCCTGGGTTTGCAGAAGCCCTGATACCCTGAAAATTACACAATCCCCTGGGAACTTTCTTTACTTATACTTTTGCATATGGATAGTTTGAGGGAGGATGTCTTTCCTTCTAAGTTATTATGAAAAGTTTTGAGATCTGTTCATTTAACTGGGTGCACTTTTGGTCTTTTCTTCCAGAGTATTATTACTCTTTATCTGCCTTTTGATCTTCCCTTGAGCAGGGAAAGCTACTCCAGAAATGCTCCATAGATTTAGAGAAAAGACTACTGGTGACTGGGCAGTATTGGATAAATGTTTTTTGCCTTCTATTTTAGCAAAATATTTTACTGTGAGCAGCCAAGCCCAGAGAGTTTCTTCCCTGAAAATATCTGCCTTATGCCAAAGCAGTAGATTACACAGAAATTACTCAGTGACTCAAATTCTGTCTCATCAGATATAATACAGAAAGATGAAGTGAATTGAACTGCAGGTTGCAAAACAGAAGTGATAAAAAAAAATAGAAAAAACACAAAAACACTATGTACAAATTAAATGTAAATTGCCTGATACATTAGATCTTTCTCTCACCAGTTAGTGTCCTGCTTTCTTGCAGATAGGGAAAAATACATGCCAGTGTAATAAAGGTTAGCCTTTTCCAATCAAATATAAACATTAATTTTAAAAATGCTTATTTTCTGATTGTCTCTTTGCCATGTTCTTTCCAAGGGCAAATGTTTTTGTCTGTCTTACTCCCAACTCTCATTTTAATCTTCCTTTGCAGACAAATGAGGATAACATCCATATTGTTACTGGGATATGAAAGTCAACACAACCTGATACAAAATGGGGATGATAATGAAAGACCAGATGACATTTCAGGCTGACATTTCAGGCCAGCATTTTAGAGATGTTTATGAAAATATTAGCTTAAGAATATGTTGAACAAGGATTTTGCAGAATTGGGCCCGAGTCTGGGCCTGTTTATAGTGGATTTAGCCAAGTATTTCTCACCTTAGTTTCTAGAGTAAATCATCAGAGATGAATTCCTGGACCGTGTTTCTCAGACTGTGTTTTACAGCTCTGTAGTGGTCATAAATGAGTCCCAAAAACCACACTGCCTTAGACTTACTGCGAACAGCTCTGTCCTCCAACACTGGCCTCAGCAATTTTAATTAGTTCTCCTCCCTCTGCTCCAGCTGAGCAGAGCTGCTGCCAGGAATAAAAAGTGCAGGTGCTGCAAGGGTTACGAGTGGGAAAAAGGGAGAGGAAAAGGCAGTTGTGATAAGAGACTGGAGCCCTGCTCACAGAAGTTCAAGAAATACTGCTGCAAAGAAATGAAAATACTTTAGTTTTTGCTGCATTAGTGCAAGGCTTAATTGAAAATGTCCCAGGTACAACAGCTATTACACTGCAAGAAAGCAGAATAACACTGGGACCCGAGGTCAGAAATGAAACAGAACAATATCTTGCATCACCCTCTATGCACTCAGCCACTGCACTGAACCACCATGGAACAATTCTGGCTGCCCTACTTCAGCTACAGGAAAATTCTGACCATGTGGTTTAACCCCAAATAAACACCACAGAGCTGCCCACTGATTCTCCTCCCGGTGGGGTGAAGGAAAGAACTGGAAGGGTAAAAGTGAGAAAACTTGTGGATTGAAATGGAAACTTTTTAATAATTGAAGTAAAATATTATAAGAATTAATAATAAAAACAAAAATTGCAATTAAAAATATTTTTTTTAAAGGGAGAGAAATTAAACCCAGCAGATGATGCGCAGTGCAATTGTACATCACCAATGTACAATTATTTTCAGAATCGGAGCTCAGGAAAATGCTGAGGATAACTATAAAGAGATTATAAGAATAATCTTTTATAGTCAGCTGTATTTTTCTTTTTTTTTTCCCCCACAGTATTTCAAAAGTGACTCTCTGTAGGTTCACAGATAGCAGAAATCTGAAGAGAAAGCAATCCCAATGTCATCCCCACCCTCTTTGATTAACTTTTATTACAATTGAAGTATAAATCACACAAGTTAATCTTCCACAAAAGCCTCTATTGTTTTAAATTTACTTCTATTTTTATTCTGAAATTGCAGAGACTTTGTTTTCTCATTTATCATCAGAGATGTTGTTGAAATGTGGGAAGTGACAGAACAGGGTGAATGTAGGAAGGAGCGAAACCCCAATCTTTTGGCTGGCTCATATTAGTCACTATAAACTGATATTTTTCCTGCAATAGATACATGTAAGAGAGGGCACAATTTAGAAAAGTGTTAAATATCATGCTCCATGCTGCATACAAAATATTTGTTGACAATTATGGTGAAAGAAATGATAGCCATGGAGAGGTGCCATTGAATGATTGCAATAATTTCTATTAGCATGTTATAAATAGAGTGTTTCAACCTTCAATTTTAGAATAATTTAAATTAGAATATGGAAATATTTCAATTACAAACTGAGCAAAAAAAAAAACCTCAAAAACAATAAATGGAAGATTTATTTTGTTTTTGAGAAGAAATATTTACAGAGGGAACCCTTACAAAGGATTGTTCTCATAGTTTTTTGGATCAGACACTGAATTGAAAAATTCATAAATAACACAATGTTGTTCTTTAACAATAATCACTGTGTTGTAACATTGAAGTTGTTACTAAGTCTATTTCTCATGCGTTATGTAACTAGCATTTATTTCAGAAAATTATTTTTACTTGTGTGTTTTCAGGAGACTGCATACCTGACCCCTGCCCATACCTTGAATCATTACATTACAGAAGCAATTAATTAATTAATCAATAAAAGTCTTGAGTTCCTAACTGCTGTTCAAATGCTTTTGAAAAGGTTTCTGAGACATGCTGTTAAACTGTAGGAGGAAATATTTACCTGTCAAATGGCCATTTCCAAACAACAAACCACTTCCACTTGCATATTTTATATAAAAGAGGAGTTAAAAAATAATGCTGTGAGTCTGCATCACAGCATGTGCATGTCTGCTAGAACCTGTCAAAATTGCTCCTTCCAAATTAAGTAATTAATTGGTGCAAGGCCCACTCTCTGCACTTTAGTGGTGTTACAGCATTCCCAGTTCCCAGCTCACTGTTTGTTTGTTTAGTGAAACATGGGAACTTTTTAATTTGTCTTCTCTCAGACAGAAGTACAACATGCATGAAGCAGAAGAGATGAATTTGTCAGGATTATTACAGTAACAAGATAAGAGATCCTCAGAAGGGAATTTTCTTTCCCAAATGTATAAATATTACAGCATGATTGAGGTTGGAAATTAGGGTCATCTTGCCCAATCCCCTATTTACAATAGCTAAAAATAACTCTGTTGTTTTTAAAGGAAACAGATTCTTTCTGTGCTCTGATTTAAGATGCTATGAAAGTTTAAATCTTGTCAGATTTCTATTCAGGAGACAAAAACCCCTTTTAAACCTAACCACTGAAGCTGGGTCTTCAGAGACTCCATTCAAAGTTCCTAATTAGCTCTTTTACCTATATATCCACTTTCTGCATATTACCATGGAATAGAAATTGGCCATGAGGGAGAAGGTTGCTGATAAAGAACAGAAAATTCAAGGAGATGTGCTGAGATACCAACTGACAGCCAGGCAAAAGGTGAAAACAGACTGGAGAAGAATGCAGGGAAGGACAAAGAGCAGCCTGGGCTAGTGGTCATGCATGAAGTGATGGGAACTCCTGGACTGGTAAAACCAAGGTGCAGAGTGGGCAGACCAGGGCCAGTGGTTGCTCCTAGAGGGTGGCATTTGTGGCCATTTGTGTACAAATTGCTCCTAAACCTGTGTTGATTCCCACACATGCGCTTGGCCACTGACCCATGACTTGGGAGTGCTCCCTCTCACCCCTCAGTGATCTGCTTTCCCTTTCTGCTTGACACCTTTTATATCTACCTTTGAAAAAGTGTTTTTGCTCCTCAGCGAGAGAGAAGCCAAGAGAGAGGGTCTGAAACAGGCTATCTGCACTGCCATGGCAATCTCCTGGAGAGATAGCACGGAGCCTCAGCCACCATGGCTTTGTCATGCAGCCAAGTCACTTTTCAAACAGCTTGTACAGACCCAGGAGCTTTTCCAGCAGCCTGCCTGCTGCAAAAAGCCACAGGATTATTCTGCTAGAGAGGGGGAACCTGCCAAGCCAGAACTCTGTCACCTTATTAAGGCAGAGTTTGTGAGAAAGCTGTGTGAATTAATCAGGGAGTCAGACAGCAGCTTGACTAAATCACTGAGGAAGAGTCCTGCAGCAGTAATGAGTTATTGTGTCCCCTGCCTAGGGGGAAGGAACACGTGTCAGGAGCTGTGCTGGCTGTGGAAAATGAACTGGACAAACTGCTTGGGGATTTTTCTCAGAACAGGGAAAAAAAAAGGGTGTGTGACTCTATTTCCCCAGGGAACCATTTTCACATAACAATTCTTGGGTGTCTGTTTCCTCCTCCGCTGACAATGCAAGGATAAAGCAGGATATTTCAATTGCTTCTATCCATTACACAGAGAGCAATAGGATTAGGCAAAAAGGAATCTATTCCCTTTTAAAAAATCACACCTTTGATAGAGAAAACTGATTTGGAATTGTGAAAAGTTCAAGCTGTTTTATTCTGCAAGTGTCAGACCTATGCTGTCAATGGAGATTGCACAATGCCTGGAGACCCAGCCATGTAACAAGACAAATAGGAAAATGGATTTACTCAGGCTTGGGTCCTGAATGGTTATTAGTGGGTAATCCATGGCAGAGCATGTTGCTTGTCAACAGATGTACCATATTCTCACATTGCACATCCATAAGAGCAGCACACCCCTCTCCCTAACATGCAGGATGGCCACAGTTAGTTATTAAGAAGAGTAATATCCACAAAACCCCCCAAGAAAACTTAATAAAAGAGACATCATCAGAAATAATTAGGAAATTTGAGTAAAAATCTTTAGAGAATTTGCCTAATTACTTTCACTTTTGTAAATACAAGTATTCTAATTTTTAGGTACCTTAATACTTAAATGGGTTTGGCTCAAGATAATTAGCACTGTGCTGAGTACTCCAGAAGACAAAATTGGGAGTGGGGAGGGATGATGGGAGTGGGATTGGGAGTGGGGAGGGATGAGCTAAAGGAGCCACGTTCATGTAACACACACTCATTTTCACACTCACGCAATGACCCAGCTCCCCCCCTTCCACTGAGGCTGCATCTGTCAGGGCTGTGAAGCATGAGGTGAATTGCTGGAGGTGTCACCACTTTATGGGGATGAAAAACACAGGGGAAGAGTTGTATGACCTGTAGTAAAATGACAAGTCTCACTTTGCAAAGTGTGGGTAGGTACAAACATGGATAAAAATCGTGCACTTTCTCATCTTCTGCTTCTGTCTTTACAAAGAAGAGACTGTTGTAAGATTTCTCCCTAAAATAAACAGCATACAGATTGTGATCTCTGACACAAACATCTAAATCTGCATTTGACGAGAACAAAATACTCTGGGGAAAAAAAATTCTCTTTCAAAAGATGCTCAAGAGTATTTGCTTTTTCATTGTTCCACAGAATCTCAGATTTATCTTCAATTATCACACAACTACCAGCAGCTCGAAGGGTGAATCATTGTGTCTATAAACCCTAAGAAATCTGAGAATACTGCTGCATTCTCTATTCATCAGATATGGGGAGGGAGAGCTATGGCTTTACCCTACAAGTGCTTCAGGGAGAACTGAAGCTTTATTTTTGTTTGTTACAGATGTCGCCAGAAAGACAACTCCAGAGGAGAAACTTCCAGTAATCTTCCTAAGAGAATTAGAAAGTTTATGAAACTGCAATCTTATGCTTCTTTATCAGTGATATAGAGGAGTGCAGGGCTTCAGGGTTTTTTAAATCTTTGCTCAACTGATATTTCTTCCTTGTTTGTCTGATCTGCAATATGTTCCTCACAACATCTCTGACTATGTTCCTGTGAAAGAGATGGTTTTAACCCTCTCTGGCAAAAGGCCCACTGAGACCCTGGGGGAATTGCCTGTGTTTCATAGCAACTGCCCAGAGGCTTGATGTGTTGAGAGCTAAAAGGACAATCTGTGCAAAGAGTGGGGTTTGCCTGTTCTGCTTCCTTCTAAAATTCCCATTCACCATACCCAGGCAGAGACCTGGGACAATATAAAGCCCCTCTAGTGACTATTTCTAGAAGAGAGGGCTGCTATTCCTATCTCCCAGGCTCTGGTTCAAGCCTGTGGTCCATAGGGATCCAGCTGTGCTCCCAACATAGTCCATATTTCACATTGAACATAGCACCCCAGTTCATTGAGCTGAATTAGGTCCTGCCACATGCTCTGGTGCTTTAACTTCCTTTAAACCTTATTCTGCACTAGCTGACTCATTCCAGCACCCAGCTGAAGCTAAAGGACATAACTTGCATAAATTTATATTTTAAATAGCATTGTGCTCTTCATTTGTGTGGGGCAGCAGTTGTCCCCTTAGCACAGGAGATAACTGTTTAAGGAATGTGGCAGCCTGTAGCAGCTATTTGTCTTTCCAATCTTGCAGCAAAATTTCAGGAAAAAAAACGAATAATCACCCATCACCAATCATTTTTCCCACTGAAATCTCTTCCCTCAGAATGCGTCAAATGAAAAAAATCCCTCAACTCTCATTAGGGGGTTATTGTCTGTACTTGAGGATGTAAAAAGGAAAATACAAACCCCTATTGCTAGGCTAAGAAAATATTCCTTTCCTGAGAGTATAAATGTTAATTGGATAAAATAAAGGCAGTGCTAATGGCTGATTTAAACCCAAAAGCCCAGAGACATTTGCATTCAGTGCATCCACCCAGCCAAGCTTCTCTGCTGAAGTGCAGGAGATGAGGCAGCTTTCAGCAACAAACATGGAGCTCAACACAACTGCCTAACTCAACTGCAAGGAGCAAGTCCAGCTTGCCTTCCTAGTTTCTAATAGCCCTTTAATCCTACCTAATGATGCTGTTTGTTCTTCAATGCAATCTCCCTCTGAATGGTTGTGGTTTCTACAGCAGCAATGGAGCAACACACAGGAGGAGCTCTCTCCTTAGAATCAGTCCCACCTGAGTGGAAGGGAGGAAGCTTACTGGGTTGTAATAATAGAGTAATAATCTTCATTATACTGCTTTTTTTTTTTTCACATGAAAATCAAGGTCCATTTGGCAGTCCTGGCCTTAAAGAATTCATCAGCTACAGAGTCAGGTATGAATCTTGACCAGAGGTACACAGTGGTTATACACTCTCTTGAACAGAGAGTCTGTACCCAGTTTATTTTATCATTACTCCTTTTCTGATTTAACCCGACCCCACAGAGAGTTTCATGCTTGCAGGGGTCCAGCAAACAGGACAGACAGGACAGAAGGCTGATCTGAGTTTTGGCACATTACCTTGAGATCTGGTGTATTTTTTCATTACTGCTCTGTTTGTAACCTCCAAGTGATAAGTGTATGGTATAACCCAAACAAGACATGATCTGTGTAATGGAAAACCGAGGTTTCCTTTGCAGACAGTGATAAATAAAAGTTTAATTTTCATTCCAGCTGGCGTGCAGACAGCCCAGGTGGGGTTTAGCTGACAGGGCATCTGAGCTATGTTCCTCCACATAATTTGCCATTCTGAATTTTAACCAAGAAAAGTGTATTGACAAGGGAATTTGTTAAGAACTTTCCTTTATCTTGTGCTACTGCCACATCTTCAAATTCATTGAAAATGATAGGCAGCATAGCAAACCTGAATAGTATAATTTACCTTTATTTCCATGTGCTTTGAGCCAGGGCTTCCCAGATGCTCCCAAAGGTCCCACACAGCCTGCAAAAGGTTTGCAAAGAAAGTCCTTGTTTGAGAGGTTGCATTTCATTTAGGCATTGGATTGAAGATGAATTTTGTTATATAGAATTCCTACCTTGACTTCTCATGTTTAAGCAGCCTTTTGTGAACAAAGCTTGTAAACCCCTGCTCCAGATTTTCTAAATATCAACTCCTTTCTTTTTAAATAATAATAAAAACAAAAGTATATTTCTGTGGAAAAACAACATTTTTGGCAAAGTTTGAAGAAAGCACCCCCAGGTCTTTGATTTATAACAGAATATAAAAAAAACATATTCTGGTCTCCATTTCAATAAGTGAGGGTCTCTTACTGTTTAGCAATCAGCATCACCACGACAGTGTTCTTTATGATAACAAAAATAAAAACCTCTGACCAATGACATTAATGAGATATAAGGGCTGACAGATCCTGGGGTCAGGTTTTAAAGCTAAGGAAGAGTGAGGTCTGAATATACATGAGAAAAACTACACAGAACTGATATTGGAGAGTGGTCCAGTTGTGTGTATGCTGTGTGAATTAACCTGGTACTTTTCAAGTCATTTTATATTGCCCAAACTACTCACCTTTTAATCATAGCTTACAACATTATTAGTAACATGGAAAACATAGTAAATATAGAAAACAAAATAAAATACCACATAGACTTAAATTTGTGGTAGGGAAAAGAATCTCAAGGAATAGACAGCATCAAGGAAAGCATATCCAAATCAGAAAATGTAGTTTTTACATTATAATTTCACCTGAAATTTGTTTTAATCCCTGTGTAATCCTCAAGTGATGAAATGCATGTTGAAAGCATAAATCTAGAAGTATCATCACTGGACAAATATTTTTGGCAATAGTTCTGTCTTGGAGGAAGTGAACCATGGCAGGGCCAATAAATTTTAAAATTGTGTAAGTGTGGTGGAAAATTTTAAAATGCAAAGCTGCCATCAGACCTGGGCACAAACTGTACCTTCCATCACAGGCATTCCTTTCAAAGAAACTCCTGGCTTGGGCAAATGAAATAAGATCAAATGGCACACTGATAATACAAAAATCCCCCAGCTGCTCTAGGAACTGCCTGTTTGTTTAGAAAGAATGATTGTAAAGAACTATTTTTGGCTTTTTCGATCCTCCTCCCAAGATTCCCAGTTTCTCCTGGTAAATTCTCAGCCCTCTTGCTCCTTTCTGTGGTTACCATGAAGGAATTTCATCTTGCAGCATGAAAGCAGCCCAGTGTGTTCCTCCTCACAGCGCTTGGACTTCACAGCAGAGAAAATGAATTTCTGTGATGCCTCTCTGCCCTCCCTCAGTGCTGCAGCCCAGCAGGATGGGCTGGGGAAGCCCTGCAGATCCTGCACAGAGCTCTGATTCCAGGATGGAGAGCAACAGCTGAATTTCCACACAAGCCCAGGGATGGTGCCAATGCTGTGTGCAGGTTTTGTGTCACCCTTGTAGCTGCCAGGGGCACTCCAGGGGCTTTTATATCATCTGTGGATGCTGAGCTTGAACAACCTGGATGTAATCACTGGGAGCTTCTTCTCTGAGAGATTAAATATGCAATATTTTATAACCCAGTTTAAACATGTCCCATGCAAAATTCAGGATTGGATTTCAATATGTAATTTTCCTTTAATTTTTAAACAAGTTCTTGCAATGATTTTTTTATTTTATTATCTGTATCTGTGGAATGATGAACAAATCAAAATACTGAAATCTACAGATAATTTGATATTTAATCATCAATCTAGTCTTGTGAAATGAAATTTTAACAAATCATAAATTTAGATATAATCAGAAACTATATCCGTCATTATTTCATTAGATTGCTGAGTTGTCAAATAACTGAAATCCATTATCCTTACATAAACTTCTAGTTTCCAAGGCAATTTAGTCTCTAAGCTCTGAAGAGCTGCCAGTTAAATAAGTACAGTTTTCTTTTAAGCACAAGGTAGAGGAAATGAAAATTCAACATAAAAGACAAAAAGAGAATTATAGAACAGTAACAACATGAAATTAAATCAAAGCTTTTTTTTAATATAAACACAAATTCTGGTGAGAAGAAACTTTTTTAAAAGGAATTATTGGAAGAAATCTTGAATCTTATTAATAAACTCTACTGATTAGGAGACTTGCATCCAATGCCTTTTATCATTCATGAATAGACTTCATTAAATGAATCTCCAGACATTTTATTTCACTTTTTGCAAATCTACTCACAAGCAGGTTTAGAAATAATGCAAGAAGAAGCCTACATGAAAATAAAATCAAAATAGCAACAGATTTTGGAGGAAGGGAAATGGACAACTCTCATTTGCTCTTAAAGGAAATCTATCCCATTGATCTAGCTTTTTGAGCTTGGCAAAGAGATTGAAAATATCTGGATTATAGACCTGCAAATGGAGGTTTCATTTTGAGCTGCATTCACTTTCAATTTGTGGAATAGGTTGTGAATAAAACCAAAAACCCAAACATCCCCCTTCCCCAAAAAAACCCCAAACAAAACAGCACAGGAAAAAGCAATTCAGACAGCTTCAACTCAGAAAAGATGCAGCATAAAAGAAGTGAAGCCAGGAGGGGTCTGCGTTGTGCAGACACTGATGTGAGCACTGCTGAGCAAATGCCTGTGGTCCTGATGCTGCACATGACCTGCTCCCCTAAAATGAAGTCATTGCAAGCAGAATTCCAGCAGGCTGGGTTTTGGCATCCTGTATCCATCCCCTTCTGTGCCACGGGTCTCGGACTAAGAATTATTCATGTGGCAAACATCTGGATTTACATAGGAGCCAGCAGAGCTAATCTGCTCTGGCACAGAGAAAGGACATGTGAAGAACAGAGCCAACAACCCCAAATCAGCATCTGGTAAGGGGCAGGCCAGCACCACAACCCTGTCCATCCAGCTGGAAAAGTAGAATCTAGGAAGGGGATTACAAAGAATTACGAAGATTTTAGGAGAAGGATTGTTTTGTCTGCCCAATGTCGCATGGCCAGTATCTAGCACCTTCACTGAAGCTTATTTTCCAAAGCCATAATGATGTGTGTTGTGTTCCTAGGACTGATTTATCAGGAAGGAAACAAAATGAATCAATATAAACTCCAAAACAAAAGAGCAACATCTGACAGGGCTGACAGGGAAGCAAACAAGAAGCTTAGAACACTGCTAACACCCACTATTAACACTTACATTAGGGCCAGCTCTTGCAGGAATTGTCTGTCACCATCCAGAGGCAGCAATAAAAAACTGTACTTAAGCCTGTGGGAAACCAGAGTTAGAATTCATCCAACACAGGCAATGGTTAGACCAAAGGAACTTTAAATCTAGGACTAAAAAGGTGTAAAATTGTAAGAGTTAACCTAAGAGAACTCAGGAATGCACATGGAGTTGACAAGAAAATGGCTTTTCCACAAAGGTGTTCAGAAAGGAAGAGGGATGGATCTCTTTGCAAGCACCTGGCAGCACCCCTTTCCCCATGATACCATCCTTAGGAGAATATTCTTAAGAACACCTGCAAACATGCCTCAAAATCTTGCTTCTTTCAGGGTACAAAACTGCTTTCTGAGTATTAAATTTGCTTTTAGATTCACTGGAGGAACCAGAGGCTGGCAAAGGATGTTGTACAAAAGAACCATCAAGCCATTTGAAAGCCAAAGTCTTATGAAGGCAAGTGAGCAAGCTGAAGGCATGGGATCAGCTCCATTTGGTTTTGTAGATCCAATATTTGTGTGGACCTGTGAGATGAAATCAGGATGCTACCTGCAGTTGAGGAAACGTTTGTTTATGTGCACTAATCATCAGCCTTCTTACTCTCTTCCAAACAACTCTTCCTCTGATATTTTCAGCATCAGAAACACTGATTTTTCACAATTTCTTTTTTCCTGGGAACAATCTTTCAGTCACTCAGCAAATGGTGGTTTCCCCATGGATTACATGGATCTGAGTTGTGACATTGTTAGCTCAGAAGAGATCAGGCTCCTTCTTTTACTACTTAAAATAGATGTGAAAGGCAAAACAGCTGGAAAACAAACATTAGAGATATGATGAAAGCAGGAGTGAGGATTCAAACATGTCTTTGCCCATGCTAGATGTTGATTAGATGGAGAATGCCTGCTGAGGTTGAACAAATAACAGCCAATCCTGGCTTTTATTTTCTGAAGCTGGAAAAAGTTGATAGCTAGAAAATAACAACATGTCAAAAAGTATTTTCCAGTTTCAGCAGTACCTTCATTTTACTTCAGCCCTGAAAATATTAATATAAAATGCTGAAAGGTCTAATGAGACAGTGGTACTTCAGTGTTCCTCCTGCTGATGTCACAGAATGGTTTATTGATTCTATTTAACTTCTAATTGGCTCACATTATTAAATTACCATCATTCAGGCTAGAAATTAGTTTAAATGATCAATCAACACAAAATAAGGTCAGGATTATTAGTGACAGACTGGATAACCAGATAAATAGATCAATAGAAAGAAATAAAGATGGATCAATTAGAAGTTTAGACTAAACGGAAAAAGTAGGTCGACCTTTTTCCTCGTTCTTAATTACATACCCACTGGCTTTTTCTGTGGGGACTTGAGATATTGAAGTCTTTTTCTTCATTGCATAATTAGAATTCTGCAATCTGACTGATCATGTCAAATTTTGAAGCAGAACAAATAGTGAAAACTAGGCACACTGAGATGTTGAACCATCAAATTACATTAGCAAAGTCATGGCTTAATAGAATCCTCCCCTAATTCCACCAAGTTAAGATATGGAGAACACAGAAATACTTAAAAAAAGCCCTCTACATTAATTAAACAAACTTACTATAAATCTGTCTAGACTGGTGTGTAATGTTAAGTTTGAAAGGTTAGATTAGGACAATTATAAACTGACTGCATTTTTTTTCCCTGATGGATCCCAATTGCTACTTATTGAAAGCAATGCATGCTCCTAATTTAACTAATATCCTCCAATCAGGGATTTCTTTACTTTATTCTGTCACAGCACTGATTCAGGGACATGGTATGATACCTAGTGAGCTTTTCCTTTTTACAAAGTGTGTCTGATCTTTTCTCAGCCACATCCAGAACAACATATTTTGTCCTCATTAGCCAAGAATAGGCTGGATCCTTCTTAATGATCACTAGGGAGCACTCAGATTTCTGTACAAACTAGGACAAGCTATTTCACTTTTTTGTGCCACAGCTTTCCCATTTGAAAATGACAATGTTGATTTCTGCCCTCTTTTCTTTAAAGGGATTCAGATGTGTAAAATGCTGTTTAATGGTAAAAAGAACAATAATCAAAACATCACCTCAGAACTGGACGTTAAGAACCTGCTAATAATGATAAAAGGTTTATGCCAGTTGTCTGTTTTAGGAAGGGTCTGGTTGCACTGCTAACTACTCAGATTAAAATCTATGCCTTGAATTATGACTTTTTTCTTTCTTGTAGGGTTTCCCAAAGCTCCCTCTGGGGAAGAGCTGGGTACAGGGACACCTGTGTGTCTCTGTGTGCCTCCAGGGGCTCCCACAGCTACAGCCTGAAGCGTGGTAAAATCCTTCTGGATTCAAACTTCTCCTTCCTTACCAATCCCAATTCCTGGCCACTGCGCCAGAATTTGTGACACTGGAAGAAGAGGAGCAGCAGAAAATGTTGTGTTCACTGGTGATCTCAGCCCTCAGGTGCCAGGTGGATAAAGAAGTCCAGTTCTTGGCTGTGACAAGGCTGGGAACAGCCCTGCTGAGAAGGACCTGGAATAGGCAAGGGGTACTAGTTTTAAATAAAAGGAGGGCTGGCTTCGATTATTGAAGGAAGAAGTTATTGCAGTCACTCATGAAAAGTTTGCACAACCATTTCATGTTTCCAGAAAGTTCAAAAGAGTCCAGGAAAAAAAAAAACAAGTGGGGAAAAAAGTAAGAATTTCAAGTAATTCTTCCTGACAGCTAGTAAAAACACATGCTTCCTAATATTTCTGCAGTACATTTTCAACTCCCATTTGCTCACCTCTCTGACCAAAGTAGTTTCTCTTGTTTCTCCTCAACTTCAGTGTCTGCTGCAATTTTTTTACTCTCTTTTCTACAGTGCATACTCACTTTGCATTTTAAAGTCTGCAGAATTCTTCTACCTACAAAAAAAAATCCATGTATATATCCTTAGAGCAGGTAAGGGCAGCAGTGGCCCTTCAAGAGCCTTCTGATGCTGTGTGCTGTTGGGCTCAGAGCCTGTTCTGGGGCTCTGAGCAGAGCAGGGCAGTGCAGAGCAGTGTTTCTCCAGGGAGATTCCTCGCCAGCCTTCCCCTCTCCCCCAGGAAAGGCTCTGCTCACTCTCCCCTCACTCCCTGCCCTCTGCAGCTGCTGGGAAACTCTCCTGATGCTGCTGCACAGCTCACATCTGCATTAAGCACAGTGATAGGGAGCAGCAGCCAGGGGGGAAATTCACCCATTCACCCTCCTGTGAATTTGGATGCTCCAAGAGCACCTAAAAGTACACGCTGGCTCTTCCTTGAGTGTGGTGTTAGAAATTAAATAAATGTCTCCAACACACAGCATCAGTCCAAGATGCACAGACTTCTGAACTAAGGCAAGTTCATTTTTTTCCTTGTTGTTGCTTCCTTGGTTCTGTTCAAAAACAAGCAAACAATAAACAACTGCAAGGCACTCCGGAGAATATTTCAACCCTGCTGTGCTAAAAAAAAAAAACAAAAAAAAAGAAAAGAATATTGCATCCAATGACTTCAAAACTTTGCTCAAATGGTCATAAATCACACTTGTCACATTCATTTACATTAGCTGCTGAATATTGAACTGACTTGACAATATACCTAGGCAAATAACAAACTAAATAAAGAGAAAATATGAAAATAAATTTTCTTCATTAAACTGCTATTACATACTACAGAGGTTACCAAAAAAAGTGACAAGGGAGTGACACTACATTTTTTTCTTACTTTTGAGAAAAAAAATCTATCAGTGGAAGAAAGTAAAAGAAAACATTAAAAAAAAAATTGCATCACAAATAAAAATATCAGGCTGCAAAAATCAGAACAGAACAGATTACCTCATCTTGTTTTAAAAAGTTACATTTCCAGGAGCAGACATCTAGCTGTACGAATATCTTTCTCACAGACATTTAGTCAGTGATTTGAGATTTGGCAGAAAATAAAGCCAAATTTACCACAGGCAGAGATATTCAGTGGTTGGTCTCAGGGTGTCCATCAGGTATGAGCTCCCCTCCATGCATCTCTCTTGTGTTTTACTCTGCCTGCCCAACCCTAGCCAATGCTATTATCATCAGAAACAACACACTAGAAATGCAAGTTCACAGCATCCAGTCATATCAGCTCATCTCAAAAAAGAAAAAAAAGAAGATTTAAACAGAAATATGAGAAATACGTTCTGGGAAACCACTGACAGCTTGGGCTATTGATGTTTGGAAAAGACAAAAAATGAGAACTGGGAGAGAAAGGGAACTCAATTCATCACATAAGGAAAATGTCTTACTGCAATGAAGTTATATCTGTCATCTTTCAGGAGGCTTCTTGCATGTAAATACAGGAGTTGTGCACATGATGATCTTCATCCCTGTACTGAGGACACTGACAGATTGCAGAGCTGACAAGGTCCTTCTAAGACTTAGACATGCTTAAAATATTTCTCCTGTACCTGCAAATAAATCAGAAGAGAATTTTCAGTGGAAGGCAGGTGTGTCCTTCCCCAGCCCCTTTTGCTGATGTTTTTTTGATGCTGCTCTCTGCATCCCAGTGATTTGTACTCCACTCACCAGCTTGATGGAAACACGGGACAATTCCAGATCTTGGCTGAAACAAATGTTTGCTCTGGGGATATTTTCAGTGGCAGGAATTATCTGCCATGCAGCTTCGGGGCTATATTATGTTCAAGAGAAAAGGTCTCAAAGTGGAAAACAACAAAAAGTTAATGGCAAATTATGTTTTCAGGATTTTTGGAAGTTTTTTATTTATTTAATTGGCAATATGGTCTTAACTTCTTTTCACACATTCCCTCTAGAAATTTATATTAAATGACTGTAAATGTTCCCAAATCACAAAAAAGGTACAGGAGGCATTACCATCATGTCTACACCCAGCATTAAGAATGGAAATAATTTTTAGGGAATGATTAATACCCAGAGATGAATGATGGATAAATAAAACTTTTACCAGCCTGAAAATAGATATTATATAAAGATGAAACTGTTCTTTCCCCTCATGTTTTTTTGTATCTTCATCTTATTTATCAGTAATCAATGGAGAGACAAAAAGATTGTGACACATGAAGAAGTTTGGAAAGAAAATACAATGTTCTAATTCCACTCCATGGAATGAAGTCACTTTAACAGAATAGAGATGGAGCTGCCCTTGGAGCAACAAGTCTGAAGAAGCTCACATGCATAATTTTCAGCAGTACTGCCATGTGTTTTACATTGTTTTCAGCTTTATCCCAGTTAATCCTCCAGAATTCACTACATAATGTAAAAACAAACAAAAAAAAAAAATGCACAGATCCTTATAACTCAAGTATAGAGTTTATAAGTGACTTCTTAAAAAAAAGAAAAAAAAACCCCAAAAACAAAGCGATAAATAAAACTCCAACAGCTGAATTTTGGCTGTAAAACATAATGCCAGAAGAGGCATCTACCACTCACACTGAAAATTTGTAAAGAAATTTATAAGGAAGTCCATCTATTTATTTATACATTGAAAAATTCTTTTAATTTACACATTGAAAAAGCCCTAAGTCGACAGCTTGGATTCCTTTTCACTTTCAAGACCCTGAGCTAATCCTCTCATGAAAAGTAAAAGAGGAATTAGCATCAAAGCAACTTTCTGCAGTAAGTAGGGGGAGGTTTTTTCCTTGACAGATTTAGATTTATTATAATATTCCAGAATGCAGAGCTCTGTAGTAAGACAGAGGGTTTTCTAACTTGGCAAATTACAACTGAACCAGATTTGCAGGCCTACTATTTATTTATTATTGTGTTTAATCTATTATATTCCATTTTTTACTGACAGGGCATGGAACACTGAGGATATTTTGTATAGAGTACAATGTATGGAGAGCATGTTCAGCACTAGCAACCCTGTAATAATAGCAAAATCACAGAAAATAGGTCTTCCTCTCTGAATTTATACCCCAGGGACTCTTTATAAATATGGAATTCTCAGATCACTACAAGAAGTGGAGTGAGGATCAATCAAAGATGTGCTATTAAAATTGATTTAGAGGATGACATGCGAAGAAATGACCATGTAAGCTGATAAGGAATATTGTAAGGACAGAATACAGCAAAAAAATCTAAAGAACTTAGATTCCAACTTCAGAAAGAAAGATCTACCACTTGCCTACAGAAGGGATTAGAAAGGATTTCCTTTAGAAAGGAAAACATCCAGGTACTGTGTGACCTCTTTTCCTTGGTGATCACCATAGAGAGAAAAGTGAAACAAAACTGAATGGCCTGACCAAAGAAAAATCCCCTTCTGTCTGGCTGAGCCAAAAACAACCCCAGCCAAATTCTGAGCTGAATTTGAAGTTCAGTGCAATAAAAGATATCTGTGTTTGCCTCTGAGGAGAAAAAGGAGGGAAAAAATGTTTATGGTACGTGCTCAAGATACAAGAGACTGACTGCAGAGATTGCATTGGGAATGTCCAAGCAGGACAAGAATCCATCTGGATCCCTGCTTAGTTTTCAGCTGGTACCAGCAATTTTCACCTACTCAAGATTAACAGATTCAGTGGTTCAGCTAAGGTAACTTCCTGTGAAATGGAACAATGGAATTTTTCTATTTATTTAGATTTTTTAATTTTACTTTCTTTCCTGACCTATTTTTTTTTTGCATCTTTCACAACTTGCAGTGACACTAATTAATCTTGTCATCAGCTCTTATTCATGACACTTCATCTTCACAGACAACTTATCCAAAGTTAATTTTTAGCATAATATTCATGCGTTCATAATTCAAAATTCACATATCCCAACATAGTTTTGAGGCAGGTATAAGCAGTAAGAAGATTAGTGTTGAACATTCAGATGTGGGTAAAAGGAGGACATCACTGTGTGAACAGACTCATTTGCAATTGTTTACAGAATAAATATTAAGATTTTTCTCTTTTTTTTGTGCTTTTTTTTGGTTTGATGTGTAACTCTCTGAAGTCCATGAAAAACACATTGGCTCCAACAAACTTTAGATGTGTGTAAAGCCAGAACCTGGCACCTTGTGATCACTAATGTCACTGGCAGCCCCTCTGAGCCCAATGACATCTATCACTAGTTCCAAAGGGCACAAACTGCAGAGTCCAGAGCCTGTTGGAGAGGTTAAAAAGAATCACATTTCTAAAACTCCCTCTTCTGCAGTGAGAAAATGACAGAGGTTTACCTTGATTCCCTTCATCAGGAATTCACTCCCAGCTGGCAGGGCAGTCAGCATGTTCACAGGAGCAATTTCACAGGGAAATGTGAATTTCACCTGCAGGAGTGGATTAAGTCAGGCAGGGACCAGAGCTGCTCTGAGGGACTCCAGAACATCCACTGGGAACGTGGGGAGTCCTTGGGTCAGTCTCAAGGCACCATCCAGAAGCTGCACAATATTTAGTTCAAAAGTCCTTGTGAAGAGAAGAAGAAAAGGGGCTGGACTGAACCTGTGTCCTTGATTTAGTACAGAGTATTAGCTTTTGGGTAAAAATATTGTCATGGCTCTACTTCTGCAGAGAGCATTAGGCATTCAGGCATTGGTGCTCTCAGTTAAAGTGAATTACCACTTTAAATATAAACCATGGCACACAGCAATGAGAGACAGATTATGAGATATAAGTGGCTTAATTTTGCTCTTGTCTGGTATCAGCATTATGGACAAGTATTCTGGTTAGCTGTGTTATTTTTTCCCCCAAAATGGAACAGACTTTTATATCTGTTCAATCCAACTCAAACCTGGGTGCCCCACATAATTTATCTTTGTACTGGCTTCAAATTCTCCAAAGATTTCAGAAAAAAAAAAATAAAGATAAATCACTAAAAAGAAATCCTTAAAGAAATTTGTGATAGCATCAGATATGGCAGCAGCATTTATATTTGAAACTGATCTGATAAGAGGAAAAAAGGAAACACCTGTAGCAGCTGAATTAAAACTCTGAGGGGTTAAGAAAATTAGAATAGAAAGAAGATGGCACTATTGAAGCTGAACTCAAAACTGAGAGAAAATATCTAATCTGCAACACAGTCTTGCTTCGTTTTCCCATAACTCAGGACTCCAGCAATAAATGCAGACAGAAGTCAGGTAGGAATTGGAACACAAAGGAAACTCCAGCTGAGTTCATGGCTCTGTGGATCAGGGAAGAGTCAGCAAAGGTGGTAGAACACTATCCATTGATATCCTGATTTTCTGCAATAGATATTGCAGAAATTGTATTGAAAATAACAAAATCCTTTAGCCACATATTTAAAATCATCTTGCATGGCTGAATATTTCTGACAATTTCAAATATATTTTGTTTTCATCTACAACTTCATTTCATGACAAGAAAATTCTCCTCTATACCCTTTCTGTTCTCCCAAAATTATGGAAACAAATATAAATTAAAATAAGTGATTTTAATTTCTGCAAGACTTTTCATTCTCTCCATCCACAATAACAAGTTTTAATTCATATTCAGTGCTCCTGATGTGATTAAAAAAAAAAAACCAAAAAAACAACAAACTAAAAGATTTCATGTCTGTCATCTCTTCTGGAGTCTTTCTTTGTAACAGCATTCATTATTGCTCAAGTCAGTGTAAGGAACAGATAATACGTGTTTTGTTCTTTTGACAACTATTAATTTCATTGAAAGCATGGATGTGTAGGCCTGTGTAGACACATGATTTAAGGAAGCAGTTTTTAAATCAAGTCTCCTTTTAAGAAGGTTGATTGACATGGCAGTATGCCATGTGACTCTTTTGCAAATTATAACTTGTATCTAACTAGAAGAGAAAAGTAGAAATAGTTTGTGTTTTCTTTGAGGCATGCCACATCAGGCAAAAGAGTTTCCTCCTTTGAAGAGATTTGTTTTAAATGCCAGAGGTAGGACAAATATGTATTTGCAAAAAAATGAATGTAACATATCACTTGTAAGACCCAGAGTGTTTTCTGCTCTCCCTTGAAGAGTGGCTGCACTTGATCCTTACACAGCTTCCAGTGAGCACAGCAACAACAGCTCATGTTCCCTGGGGCAGAATCTGGAAAGATCTGCAGTAAAATGGCAAAGATTACCAGCTACAGCCATGCTGCTTCTCTAGGTTGCAACCAAACTCCCTCTGCTTTCAGACTGGGTGGAAGGTTCTTCTCAAAATGTGGCTTTGCCATTAATTTTCCAAAGTTCTGCTTAGTTGGTACCTATAATAACCCTGCAATACATTTTTCAGATTTAAGCCCCCAAAGGCAAAAAGCAAAAGGTCAAATAAAAAGATTTACAAAGGAGTGAGGCATCCCAGATTTCAGCTTGGCCAGAAGAATCAGAACAGGAACAGTTTTATTCCTCTGGTAATGGTATCATACTCTGCCAGTAGAGGAGTTTGATTTTTCAGATCACTAAGCCCATCCCTCACCCCAGGTATTTGTCTCTCACCTATGGGATGAAGCAAGAGCTGAAGCAACTCAGTCCACAGCTCCTCCCCAGCCTCCTCTGTTGAGGAATGCAGCTCTGACTTGTCCTTGCACCTCAGAGAAGGAAATCACCTCTGCTGCCTCCCAAAATATTTCAGCATCTACCACAGCTGGTTTTGTGTCTTCTGCCAGGACATCTACTGCAGGGTGTGAACCAGCAGCTTGTTTCAAGTATTTTTTAATAAAATGTTTCTGCTTTCCCCTAGCCAAACTAAATGATGCCATTACATGCTGCCTTGTTATTTTTTATGGGCACTGTTGACAAGAGAAACCTTTCACTCTCCAGGAATTTCAGCATCATAAACCTACTACTATCTGTTATGGCAGCTTTAATTCTACAGTTCTTCATAGCCAGATCCAACACTTAGAAATATCCTTTCCACCAAAATCCAAATGCAGTGGCTGCATTAAACTCTTGATCCTGCTCAAACCTGGCAGTGACCAAATCACACAGAGACTCAACCTTGTACTCAGACAGAGCAGCAGAAGCCATTTCTGGGCAGGCTGTGGGTTCACCCTTTGCCTGCAGCCATCCCAAAATCCCATTTCACTCTCACAGAATCATTAGGGGCAAAAAGACCTCTAATGTCCTGGAGTCCAGCCCTTAACTCAGCACCGCCTTGTTCACCCACCTTCAAATGCCACATCTGCACTGCTTTTGGACATTGCCAGGAGGGTATCCCACCACCACCACCCTGGGCTGCCTGTTCCAACACCTGACCACGCTTCCAGTGAAGGAATTTTCCTTCCATCCAGTGCAAACCCTCCCTGGTGCACCTTGAGGCTGTTTCCTCTGGTCCTGGCACTTGTTACTCAGGAGAGGAGACTGCCCCACACCTGGCTCCCCCTTTCAGGGGATTTTAGAGAGTGTTAAGGTCCTTTACACCTGCCAAGCTCAGAAATTTCCCTGATATTTACAGTATTTAGCATGTACCTGTGACAAGGGATCATGGAGAAAGAGATTCTGTGTATTTTGACTTGTGCACTAGATTTAGGAAAGGGATTTTTCCACATCACAACCACTCCCAAAACAAGATGGAAAATCAACCCAATTATATCATAAACCTGCAGAGAATCAGTCACACAAAGTCAAGGATATGCCTAATTAAAGGCTTTTACTTGTGCTTTTTTTGCCCCTGTGTCAGACTCAATCATGAATGCCTTAATAACAAGTTATTTTCTTCCAGCTGACACTGAAAAGTGATTGTACTTCTAGAGGAAAATTGAAGTAAAAAAGTAGAAATTTACAATCTACACAGAGAAACACCACTAAGGAGGACAGGAGAGTTCTACTATTCAACCAGGTGATGTAACAGGGCTGGTACTCAGCAATGCTACCAGAACCAAAGACATGAGGCTGGTTTGAATTCATATTTTATGCTATTTTCATGATTCTGTGTATGTAAACAGCCAAGTTCATAATTTCTGGTTCAGTCTAGCAGTTTCTATTATCTGAATGATTTAGTTACATGACTTAATAAATAAATAAATAAAAGCTTTATTTGATTGTGTAGCTAAGTTTTTTACCTTAGAAAACTATGCCTTCTACTGTCATGATTATGTTTGTTTTTCTGCAATTAATTCTACATATGTTTTACTGTAGAGTGGTTCAATAAGAGCTGTTGCTTGCTGCAACTCAGGTTTGTAGCCAGATGCCTTTAAACTATTGCTCTTCATTAAAAGTATCCTAAGTATTCACATTTACAGGTGTCACTGCTTTTACTATAATTTACTTCCTTTTAAACTTAGGCTGTTAAAACCTTTTCCAGACAGGCAATCCACAATACTACAAAAAAATGCCTGCTTTAAATGTGTTGATTTTTTTCCCACATCTAATTTAGAGACAATTAAACAACTTTACAACTCACGCCAGGGTTTGTTTATTTTTATTTTTTTATAGTAGCTATCCTATAAGCAGCTTTATTACTATGTGGATCCCCAATCATTACACCACTATTAATTAGAAGAGCCCAGTTTATGAGTCAGTGCAGCAGTGAATGGTAAACATAAACTCAACCACTCTTTGTTGCCCAGTTTAATGATGGCTAATCTGTGTTTGCCTGGATTATTTTCCATACCACAAGCAGTCAAAGTTTTGACAAGGAAATGCTTTACAGATCTCTCTTACTTGGAAGTTTTTAAGGCAAATTGCCTGAAACTTAAGTGTATATATCATAGCATGTAAAAATGCCTTAACAGCTCAATTTAAGCAGAAAAATAGGTATATATTTCCAATTGGAATTGGAATGAGAATTGATCTTAGCAGTTTATCAAAACTGGTATTTACCAGAACTCTCTTCTTACCCCAATATCTTAGGGAAAAAAAAAAAAGATTATTAATATTCTTCAGGTATTTTGGCTGACAATCTTGAGGTGGGGCTGGAGGCTCACAGGAGCAGTCTCTGCACTATGACAATTACCACAAGTACTTGAGAATGTTCTTGCTTAAAACACTTTTAACCCCAGTCTCCAAAACAAGCAGCAGTGACTTTTTAAGCTTTTTCTTTAAACCATCCGACTCCATCTTTAGAAGAAAAAAAAGGCAAAACTTCTTCACCTGCCAGTCACACAAGGCTCTTACCACTTTAATGCTCTCCAGCAATTCTCACCCTGATTGTATTCTGTTTTCTTCAGACACTGAAAGTTTCCATCAGTTTCCATCCTCTCCTTCCCAGCTGGATTCCCTAAGCACAGTTCCACACCCAGCCCTCCCAGTTCCCTTTTCCTCATGGTGGCTCTGCCTCTGCCCCTGCCTCGCTTCCCACAGCTCCTCTCCTATGCTGTGGGTCCTCTCTCAGTCCATCCCCAGCAAATTTTCAAACAATTTTCCAACAAGTAGTCCTGGAACTAACAACACATGATTCCCAAGGGGTTTGCCTCTCATGGCTGAATGGATTTTAAAGTGAATTTACTATGGTTGAAGTGTGAGCGTACCCCTTATGAGACACTAGAAACTCTACCCAGAGAGAAATACCACCTGAGTAGTATTTAGATAAATAGAAAGGACATAGTTTTGCTTTTTTAGAATAAAACATAGCCAGCACACACTGCAATTCCTTAAATAATATACAGCATTTAAAATGCTTATAGATTACAAATATTTTCAAGTGCATGATAAATAGGTCCAGTAAAGTATAAACAAAGAGAACAGTGAGGCATTGGAAAATATTTATCTATTTCTCCTAATTAAATAACACTGTTGAAGGCTTTAGTTCAAAACGTATTTGAGCAAAGATGCATGAAAGTGAGGCATAAAAATCCGTCTTTTTATATATATATATATATAAAAATAGATTTAATAATAGCAAGGGGATTTTTTTTCCTTTTTAAGTGCCAGGTCAGTTACCTTGTTTGCTAAAAAAAAAAAAAGGTATTTTTCTGATAGTGAAGACCATGCTCTCAAAATGGCAAGTAATTGGGTTTTAAAAGTGTCAAATATGTTTTGTCTTATTTGTCAAGGGTATAAATATTCTGCCTGGGAATTATGAAACCAAGAAGTCAGAGTTTTCCAGAAGAAATATATATTCAGGCAATTTATCAGTTTACACAGGAAATTAGTCATACTATTACTTGCATTTTTCTTGTGTGCGTTAATAATAATGTAGGTTAAAACATATACTTTATAATTAATGAGATTTGGACATTGAAGACGTTCTGAAATTGGACACACCATTTTAGAAACTCATAAATATACATGTCTTAAAAAGCCATAAATAGCAATATGTCAATCCAGCTAAGAAATGTGCTAGTTTTGTGTTTTTATAATCATGCATTGAAATAAGATGAGCCAGCTACTGGTGACTGATGGAAAATGGGATCTAGATACACACCCTTGAGTACCAGAGATGATGGCTAATGTGCAATGTCAACCAGTGGTCTGATTCATTGTCTCTTAAAATCAGAATAATAATCCAGGTTCTATATAAAGGTTCAAACTTGGTCTTCTGTGATGTTTTTTCAGGGGAGAAAAAGGCACACATGGAAAAAGCAAGGTTTAGAGTTTCACTCTTTTCAACCTCTTCCTGGTGAGACACAACACTAGAGCTTGTAGCAAAACCATTTTTGCTGCTTGCAAAAGAGTGCTGAAGCTGGAAGTGGGGCCATGTAAAGACCTTGAAAGAATCCTGCACCAAGGAATGTTCTGAGGTGTCTGACACTGAGGTCGTGCATCCAGCATCCTGGAAGGCTTCACTTCCAGGCTTTCCTCTGAATTAGGGAATGCAGGAAGCTGTGCTGTGCTTCCCAAGTCAGGTCAGAGCCCTGAGCCCTGGCCTGGCTGCCTGGGAGGAGGATGCACTCTGCTGTCCTTTCCACTGTTCCTCCCTGGGCAACTTCTGAACAAACTAATATACTGCCACAAGAGCTTTTCAGTTTAAATGGATCTTTGCTTTTAGATGAAAAGCAACACAGGGTTAAAAAAGAATAAATAAAAAAGAAAAGGAATACCTTGTTGTTCTAACAAACAGGAGATGCTGTCTATTGCTCAGGCTTTACAATGCCTGACGTATATGCGGGCTGGAAAAATGAACACCTGGAGCATTTTACTGTTTCCATATTTCACAGGGAAAGAGAAGTTTATTCTCCACAGCAGCAGCATCTTCTACACCATTTATGCTGCAGTTAGGGGGGGAAAAAAGGCAAATGGTGCAGAGAGACAAGAAAGAACTCTTATTATTCTGGTTCTGTCACAGATCCAGGAAACTTGTGAGGGACCAGCTCATCAGAAAGAAAGATTTCCACCCACACTGCTGCACACAGGTCAGCCCAGGGAGTGCAGAGCACAGTCTGTGGGATGGAAAATGGCACAGGAATAGAGCTGGGGAAGGGAGGGAGGCACTGGAGAGGAGCTGCTCACTGTGGGCAGGTGGGTGACACTTGGGGTGTCCCTGCAGGCAGAGGCTCCCATGGTCACAGTCAGCCTGGGGGATTTGAGCCTGGCCACTGCTGACCTTTGCCATGATGCTGGAGCCACTCTGGCAACTGCCTCCCCCAGCAGAGCTCCCAAAGCCCTTGGGAAGCAGAACTGTGAGCCCTGGGCTTCTTGTAACTCTGTGGTACAACCCAAAATCTTAGGGGTGCTTTTCCTGAATGGCTAAAGCAACAGGGATATCACATTTCCCAATTCCTGAATGGCTAAAGCAACAGGGATATCACATTTCCCAATTCCTGAATGGCTAAAGCAACAGGGATATCACATTTCCCAATTCCTGAGTGGATAAAGCAACAGGGATATCACATTTACCATTCTGGGAAAGTGCTTCATGCTTTCCTGAGCATCTGAGATTGACTATCTCGATATCTAAACAGTATCTGCAGGCTGCCTGCCATTTCTGAAGGAGTGTCAGACAGGGAGGGAACACACAGTTGAATTTCTGAGACTTAGTTGGAGGAGAAAAAAAGAAAAACATAAGTGGAAATAGTAGCAGGAGCTGTGTTGTCACATGACATTTGGAAGTGAATCTTCAAATCAACAGTCTGACTAATGCATGAGTCATTATTCATATTTAAAATAATTGCTTAAAAAAACCCCAAAACAAAACAAACCAGTCATGTGGAATTTTAGTATAATACATGTACACATGTAAGTTTTCTGCACGAACTAAAAATCCTCTAATTCTTAAGCCTTATAAACTAACTTTTGATCAAAAAGCAGACAATAAATTACCCATCTATGTAATTCAACCATCATTTTATAGCTTGTGCCCAAATTTAGATCTTGGTATAGATTTATGCTTCTGCTACTGCATCCTAATATCACAACAAATCCCTCAGAAAAGACAGCTCATAGACTTCTGCTAATAGCCAGCTGAATTAAACCTTAGAAGCCCTAACCTCAAAACTTAATTGATTACAGGGAAGATTAAAGCAGACATATTCCAACTCCAAGATTTATTGGCTACTGTACCAGCAATAGCTTTTTATCCCACCAGGGTCAATATGGACTTTTTATACTTGCAAACAGGACATACAATATAATTGCACTTCAGAGTTAGATGGATATCAGCAAGGGAAGGACTATGAATGTGCACAGCGAGCAGAAAATACTATAGGTTCAAAAATTGAACAATGAATTGAAAGCATTACCAAAAAATTATCTGAGATCCATAAATTGCTTTGGATTTAGAGCAAGCACACCAATGGGTGAGAAATAACAACAGAGAATTGAAATTGCTTTGTTGTTCAGATACTGCTTAAAATAGCATCCATTTAAATATTAAAGAAAGTAATAATTTGTCACATTAGAAGTAATTATGATGGCTTTTAGAAACCAGGGAAATGTTTAGAAGCTTTATGGTACCTGAACCTTCCAACAATGCTCTGACAACCAAAAAGTAACCTTACCAGCTGAGAAAATTCTTTCTGGAAAAATCTACCTGAAAGCAGTTTTGCAGAAGCAGATTACTAAATTATTTTTTGCCAGTCTGTCATAGGTTCACAGTTCCTTCATCTGCTTCCTGGGCCTTTGCAGTAAGTGACTGCAGAAAATATCTGTGCAAAATTCAAGAATTATTGGCTGTGCTTTGAATACATCAATGTGCACATGTAAAAGCTCTGTCAGCAGGGTCAAGTTGGTTATTTACCAGAGTAGGAGCAGTAGCAGAGAAAAAAAACCCTTAAGTGCCATCTGACTGAAAACACATTATTATGATAAGATGGATGGAATTTGAAGATGTCAGATTGTCTGAAACCACAAAAAAAGGAAAAAGAAAAAAAAAACAAAACAGGGGTTGGGAGTGAAGTATAAAAAAATCTGTAGAATCTAGTCTTTTAAAGCAGACATGGGGTGAAAGATGGATATGATCTCAGAGAATGATAGTAGAAAATTAAAATGGTTTCAGAAAAGAGCAGACATGGCTACAGACATAGGTGGATGTCCCTAATCCAGAACAGTCACACCCAGGACAGGAATATTCTGTCCAAAGTACATTTTAATGATGAGAAGACTCATTCTGAAAACTGTATGCAAGTCTGTTTAACGTGTTCCATCCATCTCCCTATTTCTCTTTAGCTAATTAATACAATAAACAGTTCATTTTCTATCTATTTTCTTTTTTTTTTTTTGTTTCATTTTATCCTCACATCTATGTTATTGCATTTTCCAGTGGTAAGAGACAAATTGTTAGCACCCATGGGAGTATGGGGTCTGTGGGACTGAAAGTCCCCCAGGGAACCTGCACCGGGTCAGAATTCAATGTAAAAAGTGTGAAGGAGGAGCTGTGAGAAATGGAATAGTCTCACACAGGAAAAAACCTGAAATTAAAGGAATAGTCTGGGCCCTAAAACCTGCACATTCCAAAGTATGCAGCTTCCATTCTACATTTCATTGCAATATTAGAGATGAGGACACACTCTGAGCGTGCCAGCACTAAACCCAGGTGTTCCTGTGAGCAGAGTGACCTTGGTTTACATCAGGTGTCACTGCAGAAGGGAGATGGGGAACCTCTCTGTTCACAGGGGATTCTGGAGGTCACATTGGGCTCAGGTGCTTGTCCTCCTCAGGGCTCTCATGCAGGAAGGAGAAGAGCTTCTCCTGAACTCTGAGATTTTACTGCTCCTGCAGACCAAACCCAGTGTGAGGAACCCTTCAGGTATCACAGAAAGTGATGAAATTAGGGACAACTACTAAGCAGGCCTTCTTTTTTAACTTTTTGAGACATTTAAATTCTAATGTGTGGTATTTAGTGATCGGTTCTTAAATTTTTCCCCTGCGCTTTTTTTTTTTTTGTTTTCTGGGTGGCTTTTTGTAATTCATTTGGATTTGGCTTATTTTATTTTTTTTTAAGACTTACTTTGAGGATGGGAAACTTTCTTTTACTCTTTTCCCACTAAAGATTTTCCTTTCATTGCTGTTGCATACACATGGTACAAAACCAAAAGTAATAAACTCTGATTACATTATTTACATTACCAGAATCCCCACAAAAAAAATCAAAAATCCAGTCCCTATCCAGAGACATTATAAGTTCAGTGAATGATAGCAACCTAAATATAAACAAGGCTTCCATAATGATTGCTAATGTTTTCTAAATTAGATTTACTCAGGCATACACTTCCTTGTAGGTAGTTTTCAGCTAAACCTCTCTCCTAGGAGCGTGTCCACCAGGAAGCTGAATGGTTCAGAAGAGGTGAATGATTCAGATGCATCATCAGGAACAACAAGATCCCAATGCATTTAGTCATATTTCACTGCCTCCTACATAAGTAATTTAATTTATTTGCTATGCTCTCAATCCACTTCTCCTTTATTACCAAAAGAACTGAGGCTTTAAAATCCCCTATCCATGGATATAGAAATACATTG
The DNA here is from genome assembly GCA_013401095.1 of Passerina amoena. Lineage (NCBI taxonomy): Eukaryota > Metazoa > Chordata > Aves > Passeriformes > Cardinalidae > Passerina > Passerina amoena. Next base: position 1,066,036 of record WBNP01005432.1, read on the forward strand.
AGACAGGTGGATGTGAAAGAGATGCGGGGTGAGGTTGATTCCAGCCTGCTGTGACAACACACTCATGTTTAGCAGCTCTCCTGTCTCCATCTTTAGGCAGTGAGTCTCTCCTCTGAGAGCAAGAAATGCCCTCTGGCACTGACTGTATATTGGGTTTGGATAGATTAAGTCACTCTCATTCCCTTGGCCAAGATGCTGAATGTAAGTCACACCAGGCACAGAGCCTTTGGTAAAATTCAGTCCAGCTCCAAAGGCTTTAAATGATTACATTCATTCTTAGGGACCAGAAATCGTGTGACTTGGGTAAACAAACCTCTCTATATTCCTGGAATTGAAGGCAATCAAATTTCATTTTCTTTTGGACAGTTTATTTGCTGTTAGTGTCACAAATTGAGCATATTATCAGATATTCCTGTGGGACAAGAAGACTGGGCCTTTGCATATGCAGCACATGCTGCAGAACACAGCAAATTAACCTGGGAGCTCTCTGTTCCATTGCTCCAGGCTACATGCAACTGAAAATCTTAGGGGGATTTGAGGGTCCTGAATGAAAGAATATTTCTCAGTTTAGAATGAGTGTTGCTGACTATCTGAATGTGTTATTGCCAAAAGAATAATGATTTCCCCTATCTTTTTGGATTTTTTTCCTTTTTAATGACTACAATAAATTACTTTGACATATACCTTAATTATAAAAAGCATTACCAAAGTGCATGGTGGCATTGAAAATACAGCTCTTAAAATCACAAGTGACTCTAAGCACAGAAGGGTCTCAAGAATGTTGGAGGACAGGGCTACAATTCAAAATGATTTTGACAGACTGAGAGAATATTCCTGACAAAAAAATAAGATGCCATTCAATAAAGACAGCTGTAAAGTTTAACACTTGGGCAGGAAGAGTAAATTGCAAAAGTACTGGATAGGGAACAATTCACTAGGCAACAGGGATGTTAAAAGGAAACTAGGAACTGGAATAGCTCTCCAACCCCAAGGTACCAACAAAAGAAAGGAAAAGGTTAAAGGAGGATCCATAAGTGGACATATTCTCTATTGGATACAGGACAATGGCCTTTTCCACTCACAGACCAGAGCATCAGCTGTGCTTTATATTGAGAGCTGCACTTCAAGAAAGATGAGAATAATGGTCCCCAGTGTAATTTTCTGATTTCTCAGCAGAGATATTGTCTTTAAAAAAAAGTCCAGAATGTGCACATTTTTCTACAAAACACCATTGCTACCTGTATTTGAGACTATAAGAAATAATTCACCTTCCCAGCTATTGTTTCACATTTAATACAGAGGTGATAAAAAAAAAATCTTTCATATCAGCCAGGAATTTGTGTTTTTGATAACACATAAAGGAACTGGTATTGCAGTACCTAATCTATGCATAAAAAAATCATTAAAAATGGGTGTCAAAATTCTGAATTTTTTTTTTTCTGACCTGAGGTGAAATGTTTAATTTCAGCTGGCAATTAGCTGAGTTGGCCAACCTCAGTCCCTTTGCTGCCCAGTGGGAACAGCTAAACCTTGTCCCTCCTTGGCCAGGTTTCAGTTCCCCTTCCTTACTGTTGGCTCCAGCACACAAGAACTTGGGTTGGTCAGAAGCAAATGATTTTCTGACAAAGACTTTTCCTTTCCAGAAAGGCTGGAGTTAAAGAAAAACCCATTCAGTCATGAGAATGGATTTGGAATGCGACCAAAGATCCTCAAATTTCTACCTTTGAGAGAAGAAATATTATTCTTGCATCATGACTAAAGTTGCTTATCTCCCAGAGCTAGAGGTCTGTCTTTAAATCCTTGTGCATGCAGAGCATCCCTCAGGAAACTCAGACAACCCCAAACTGCTCAACACCCTTTGTGGAGAAAGATCCTGCTGCACATCCTCTCTCCATCAGCTGCTGACTCTAAAACACACAGGTCACACCTGGAGTGGGACTCCCAGTACAACACCATGGATTTCTGGGATCTCCAATTGCTTTCCTGTGAGATTTCGATTTCTGCAGCTTGAAAGTGAAAGAGAGCTCTGCCGTTGACTTTCAGAAGTACATTTGCAGATCAGCTCATTGTAATTTGCACTGAATTATTAATTCTAAGCTGACTGATGAATTCAGAGCGTGTGTGCCGAGCGTCCTGCGCTCCACAGAGCAAAGGAAATCACAGCAGATTGGGAGGGGCAGAACTTGAGCAGCTTCTTTGCTGACCCCTGCAGGCATGAGCTCCTCTGTCAGCTTCTACCTCGGACTCCATCTATTTTGTACACTGCTTGCACAACACCGAGCTCAGGAGGAAGTTAAATATGGCCTAAATCTACATTCTAATGCAATTCTAATGCAGCACATTATTTCTAGTAATAATCTCCCCCACAGAAAGAACTGATGCATGTTATCAAGCGTGAATATATTTAATGATTTAAAAGAGAAATGAGTTCATTAAAACACTCATTCATCTCAACAGAGGGCGAAGTCAGAGGAACAGGTGAGGAAATAATTTTGCCAGGTTTTTCAAACAATAGAAAAATAAATTGGTGCATTTGATGGAAATAATTATATTCACATTTCAGTTTTCAAAGATTAAAAAATATTAGACTTTGACCAATCTATCCTTTTGAGGTGTACCTATATCATACATACATACATACATGTTGTCACTGAGGTTTATGGTTTCCAAATTTTCCGATGCTTGGTTTCCTTTCCTGGCATCTGCCTACTCCTTGATTTGCTGCCTTCTCCAGCCCCTCTGGGCTTCCCCCAGGGCTCCCCAGCCCTCAGACACTTGCTGCTGCTCCCCCTCTCTCACTCCTGAGCCAGCTCATTCTCTTCTTCATATCTATGCCCCCATTTCTAAATTCCAGACCTCTGCTGTTGTTCCCATGATCAGATGGAAATCTGATCTTTTCTACAGCTCTTGCTGTTCCACTTGTCCCCACCTCCACTTTGCTTTTCCTTCCTCCTCCTCCCTCTCAGCGATTTTGGCTCTGCCTCGGCTCCTCACACCTGCCCCACACCTTGCTGGGCTCTCAGTGAGCCCAGCAGTGTCTCCTTGCCCAGGGAGCAGCTCCCATCTCCTGGGCTCCTTGGCTGACGCACCCCGAGGGCATCCTCCACTCCATCCATCCCATCCCTCCTGCCTGGGCAGGGGGATCAGAGTGAAAACATGGAGCTTCTGACAACTTTCTGAGCTGTAAAAGATCAAGAGTTTCTATTCATGAGAACACCAGACTGTGTTTCCACCTGTTGCTCTAAATAAACAACCAACAAACAAAAAAAGCCCTAATGCACTCGGCTTGTTTTGGAAATCAGGCACAGAAACACCAGAGAGAAGAACTACTGTGAACTCCTAATGATATATAAATATTCCTTCTGGGAAAATAAATAAAACAATACTCTTTTTGCAATGGTAGATATGAAATATCACAGTGTAAAAAAACCCACCTTGATTGTTTTTAAGCTTCTCCGTGTTTCTTGAAGCTGTTTACATGATGAAGAATTCCTGAAGCAGGTGAAAACTAAAAGATAATGAATCATAGTTCCTTACCTGAATGGTCAGAGAACATTGCATGCAGACCCCCAAGAAGTTGGATTTGAAGAGCATTAGTCCCATATAGATAAAACCAGATTTTTAAGACAGGTGTTTGTTACTTAAAATGGACAATGTCCCACCAGCTAATTGAAACTTCAGCTGCTGCTTCTCAGACACCTTTTCATTCAATCTAACAATATCATGAGTGTTTAGTGAGTCTGTTGATATCTTTCAGCAAAATTTTAGTTGTCACATGAACATGAACTAAGGATAATGAAGGGGAAAGGAATCCATATAAACTATCTAAAACACCATTACATTGTAGAACAAAATAAATCCATTTGTCTTACTGAAGCAGGTGATGAATACAAATACCAGACAAAAATATTCTAATGTTAATCAGACATGGGGTTAGAATCAGATGTTACTGCAGTTACTAAAGAAGATAAAGCCTTTAAGAAGATAAATCACTACACATAAGAAAAATTAGGTTTCCATACTTCTTCCAGGTGAGATTCAGAGGCACAAGAGGACCAGTCAGCTCCCAGACATCTGCTGCATTTTCTGTCTAGTTATTGTATTTCTATGTATTTCACATAATAGTGAAATAAATATAACATTCCAGACCTGAAAAAGAAAATTTCAGTGACAATATTTATATCCATCTTCACGTGAAGAAAGGCTGACAATTCTCAACTTCTGCAGGTCAATCTGTGCCTATGTAAAAGATTGATTGATCTATGCAGACTAAAACAAAGGAGAATAATTTAATGGCTAACTGTAAGACCAAAAGGTTATCATTAGTTCTGAATTAAAGCTATGAAAAGGAAAATTAATTCTGAATACTAACATTTTTTTAATTATTTGTCCTGTTAAACAACAAAGGCATGTACACTCGTGAAAGCAGCATTATGAGGTGACATTTTATAATTGAGTGGGAAAACTAATTTTAAGCATCCTTCAGGGCATAATTTTTGAATGGATAAAATTGAGGAATAGTATTTTATTTTCAACTGTTTCTATAATTCTAAGATGAACTGGAAAATTACCTGTCTTTAAGCACTGCCTTTTCTATTACCTTTTCAATCAATTTTTTCTTTGTTAAATCTCCCCTTTGATCAGGTGTTTCTGATAAGACAGGACTTCCTCTGGGTTTTCATATTGGCAGCAGCCAGCAGGAAGACATGCAGACAGCTGAAAGTGCATTTTAGAGCCATTAGATACCTAACAGCAACATTAACTTCCTAAAGTCCCGAAAATACAAATCACATTTCCTGCTCCAAACTTTCTAGTGCCATTTACAGAACTGTAAAATTCCCTTCTACAGAAACGTCTTTTCCTAAAAAGTGTTACCCTTGCCAGATTTATTATTTGCTAGGCATGAAAATACAGATGAAATAAACAGAATAAAAAGCAAACACCGCAGACTCAGGTGGGTCCCACTTGCCCATGATCCCATGTCCTGTTCAAGGATCATGGCTTGGCCTACAAGGATGAATCAACACATAAATGCTTTCAGAACCTCAGTTTAATGTGTTCTCTGGGAGCATTTCTATTGCATTTTCTCTTTACACATGTGTTTCTCTTCCACTCCAATTGTTCAGGTTTAATTTGTCCTCTCTGAGCATATTTCATCCATTGGTGCATTGTTCTTTTTTCCTCAAGGTGAAGAGGAAGACCTCAGTCAAGACTCTCATGAAAGCAGATGAAAGAAATAAAATTACAGTAGGCAATAAGATAATGATGAGAAAAAACCCACAATTTTGGGAGGAAAAATCTATATATTCTTTATCCCTGTAAACAGCTGCAATATCCTTAGGATATTTCCCCTTGTGCCTATTCACTCATACAGATGCAATATCTTCAGTTTCTCTAAACAGAGATTTTTATCAAACTACCCAATTAAAGTAGTCTGAAAACAGGGGGAGAAAATGCCTTGTATAGCTCATTGGTTTTACCCAGAGGGCAGCTAAAAAAACTTTTTTTTTTTTTTTCTGTATGTAGGCAAGTAATATAAATGAGAAAGAATAAATAGGGTCCCTGTCTATATTTATATCAAAATTGCTCTAGTTTCCCATTTCAGATTATTTTTTTTTCATTATTTTGCTTATTTTTATTGAATTGTGTCCTATCCTTGTTAATTCAAATACAAGTAAACTTTTACTGGGGCTTGTTTGTTTTAAACACCTGTAAAATCTTCCTTGATACTGATAGAAGCAGACAAAGTCAATAATGAGAGTTTCAGAAAAAACCTGTCCCAAGAGCCATTCATTACTGGAGAGAACTAGTACAATTTAATGTTGTGCTCTTTCAATTCAGAATAAATTATGCAGAATAATAGAGGAAATCCAGAAAAAAAATCATTGCAGCTTTTCAGAGTTATGAAATATTTAAAAATTAAAAACCATTAAATAACAATGGCTCAGGGCTGGAAACCTTCATTCCACAAAAATTAAGAAGAAAATTACTTTAATGAGAAAAATATACAACTACTCAAGTAAGCATACCCAAAATAAGAGTATGAATGCCTATCCAACTGAAAAAACCCTCTAACTAAAAAATTCCTCTTCTAAACCACCTGGAGCATGTTATCATGAACAATTAATGACTTTGGCTCAGAAATTCAGTGGTTCAACCCTACTATGCCAACCAAATTTCTTGCAAAAAATGTATCAGAGGTTCAGAAACTGGCAAAATTAGCACATTCTTTGGCTTGATTACATTGCCCTAATGTAGGCATAGTAAGATAATTGAATGATGATGTGTCAGTCACAACACTAAATTTTGATAGCTGCATTAAAATTGTAGACTGGATTAAGAAGAATAAAGTGTTTCAATGCTTGTGGCCAACATGCCAGAGGCAGGGGAGCTGTGACACCTCAAGTGAGATGCATCTTCCTCTGGGCTTTCCAATAACTCAGGAGCCTGAATGAGTTAAATCAGACAGGCTGCTGGGGATGATGGAAGAGGTGCTGTAAGCACTCCTTCCCTGACTAAAGCAGCTTTTCTGCCTTTGAAATGAACTGATCCAATATACAGGAGATTTTCCTATTCCAATTCAACCAGAATTTTAAAGCCACCCTCAAGCATTCTGAATCAAAGGTAACATAAAAACCGCTCTTAGCAAAACTGAGGAAAAAGAGCATCAAAACTTCAAACCTCTGCCAAACAAAGCAAATGAACAAACAGAAATCCCAGAGCAGAATTATGCTCAATGAAATCCTGCATTAATGTTTAATCTGTTGAGCCATGGGGTACCTTGTAGGCAAGCTGGTTCGTTTTTTTCTGCACTGCAATTTCCCCACATATAAAATAGGACAGCAACATTTGCTTAGTTGCAGTGGTTGTGAGAATTGAAACCCTGCACACACCCCTGCTTTGCAGGCAGTAACAGCCATTTGCACAGAGCTGGGCTAGGGGAGGCATCATTAATCATCAAGAACATTCATCATAAAGAAGAGATCAAGCATTTTTCTGAATTGTTCTGACAAAGGTAATTAATGTTAAAATCCAGGCAAGAACTTCAGTCTACATGCACTTCCTCCTGCTTTGGGCATCTGGCTGACCTGCCTAAATCAGAGACCTCATCATCCTCTGCTCCCCCTGCAGCTTTTGGGTGGGAGTGATGCTCCAGAGCGAATTCCAGCTCCTGCCTGGTGCAAACCCCCCTCTGCAGCTGCCTCCTCTCCACACACAGCCTGAGGTGAGCACTGCAGGTGCTGCAGCTGGAAACAACAGTTCAAAACTCTTCTTAAGGGAGAATTCAGGTGAAAAATCCAAAAATTATGGTACCTACCCCAATGTAATAGGGAACCATCCAAATTTTAATCTCCAAAACTCAGGCTTCATTTATAACAGCACAAATGTAAGCTCTTGCACTAACAGTGTCTTACAAGCACTCCCAAATTCCTGTGTAACACTCCATGAAAACTCCAGTGCAAGGGTGGTTTTACCCCCCAATCTTTCCCATACTGCAGGTGTCTTTCAAAGCACTGACATTCACACTGATTTACACTTACTCTGGGCTGTGATGCGTTCATAAACAAGCACACTTTTACTCCATTTCTTCATTTCATGTAAAATTGTTTTGGAGCTGCTGTGCTGGGACACATGCAACAGAGGTTAGAATTTCCACTGTTAACAAGAACACAATTTAGTGACCCTGAGTGTGGGCTGTAAGACACAATGTCATGCCAAGTGAAGGGTGTTTTCCTGCAAAAGCCAATTACTTCAGGCTACAAGGATAATCTCTTTCATAGGAATTGAGCAGGGTCACAGAAAGATTTCTGTATTTTATAATTATCTTTAGGAAACAAGTGAGGGGAAACACAAGAAGTGTAAAAACACAAAGCACCAGGAAAAAAAAAAAACAAAACCAAACCATTGATGAAGCTCCTCTAAGAGGCATTTGTTGCTAGGAGGAGGATGACTTCACTATTAAAAAATCCTCTACTGAAGACAGAAAAGGAGGAAATAAAATTATGACTTCAGAAAAACAATAAAAAATATCTTTGAAATATTCTTCCCAGTTTCAAGCACTGAGGTTCCCCCTCCACCCTCCCCACCTCTTTACTTTCTGTTTTATATTAGTTGACTATTTCCCTCTCAAAACTTTTTCTAAGAACATTTTAAAAAAAACCAAAGAAGTATTCTCTTTTTTGCTGAAAGAACAGTGGTACTGAGAAAATCACATATATTTTCTAACCAGTAGAGGCCAGTTACATCCACTGACCCATTGATTTTTCAGCCACAAGGAAATTATAAAGCCTCTGTGTTCTTAGCAGCACATGGAAGAAGAAAAAGGAGTTTAAATCATATTCTTCTCCAGTGAGATATTCTACTTGGAAATAGATTTTTATTTAAAGGAATACTATGAGGAAAAAAAAATAAACCTCACTTCAGTCAGTTCTCTTTCTGTCAACTGTTGTTGAGGCAGCTTCAATGCTTCCCCAGGGCAGTGGATTGACTCTCCCAGATTCTACAGCTCCCTGTAACAGCTCTAGAAAAGAAAAGGAACTTTTTGGAGAAATACATTTATGAAGTTACAAAGTGCCACAGGTTGGAGTTTATTTGCCTGTGCTGTGAGTTGTACCAGGTGTGTCTTGGAACTATCCCTAACGCAAAAAAACAAGAACTTGAAGTCTTCAATGGCTCCCCTCAGACCTTCCCATTGAAATGCAGCACAGTAATGGATCAAGCAGAAGCTGCCAATTAAAAAAAATAAAAATGAAATACATATTTTTTACAAAATAGAACTCATGTCCAAATGACAGAATCATTTTACGGAGGGACAAAAGCAACTTTATGTCCTAATATTCACTTTTTCCTCTAAGCTTCACATTCAATTATTGCTTAATCAGGAAATACCTTTCTCTTTCCTATAAAGTATTGGTGCATTTCCTAGCTTAGACATCTCTGTGTGCTGGCACAAGGCCCAAAAATATTAATGTGGCTTCTCCCTGTACTTCAGCAATCTCACTACAGCCTGCTGGATGTTTCAGGTGTGATGGTTTAATTAGGAGTAAGAGTAACAGGGTTGCCTGGCGATTCTTGTTTTTTCTTTTTCTTAATTGGAGAAAACTTGGCATGGAAACAAAGATATCAGAGGAATATGATTTGCTTCAATTAAAAAGATGAGAAAAAAGGCAAATTTGCTGACACAGAACCAGCTTTTCAGACCACTATTAAACGCATAGATGTACATTAAATGAGGAGCAAAACCATGACAGTGCTTAACAGGCACTGCTATCAATACTGAGCCCTTGCATTTCCTCATTTTCAGCTGCTTTGCCGCCAGCAGAAAAGAAAACAAACTCAAAGACAGTAAAAGCAGAATCTTCTCTCCAGCCCAAGAAGTTAACTATCAGTTATTCTCTTTTAGCCAGCAGCCTGTGCTCTGGGTTAGGAAGACAGATCTACTAAATCTGGTTGGTGTGTATGCAGGGGAAGTTATTTTCCAGTTTGGGAAAGTGGTAGAGGCCTCTTCCCTTAGATTTGTTTCAAAAGTAATTTCCAGTAATACATTAAACTGAAATTCAATTACAAAACAAATACATCTCGGCTAATGTGAATATTGGCTGGGCTAGCAAGGAGAAAGGAAGGGAAGATAGAATTACTGAACACCAAAAATACGGTCTGTTGTTAAAAAGATTATTTCTAGGTTTATTCCCTTATAGCTGAAAGTCCACGTGGCACTTCAGTGGACCAAGAAGCACTGAAAATTATTTCTAAATTCTTCAGCATAAACTCAGAACTAAGAGAACAACTTTGAGTGGATTTTTATGGTATTTAATGAGAGATATAAATAAAATTTAAATGCCCCTTCATAACCTCATTAATATCTGATAAAGCAATTCTTGGTTTTCGTTGCAAAAACAGAAAAGGTCTATCACGTGTGATCTTCAGTTGTAAAAAGCAGAGTGTACCTGAAACACAGCATGCTTGAAGGAACACACATATTATGATTTAGAAAAAAAGGCAGTTTATTTTTCATTACATGGTTTTGAAAATAAAACCCATTGTTGAAAAAAATAAATCCCAATATATTGCTTTGGTGAAATGATAGACTGAAAATATCAACGTTTACCAGAAGTGGGAAAGGTAGAAAGGATTTCTAGCTCCTCACAGAAGCTACAGTGTGCTCTTTTTGGCATCCTAGCCTCCTCTGTGAGTGAAGAACTTCAGCAGAACAATTCTCCCACAAAGCACCACAGTCCTGATTGCTCTCAAAGACATCAACACAGAGTGTGAGAGACCACAGAAGAAAATAATGGATATTTTCTACCAAGTTCCCAAATTCTAACCCCTCAAATTATCACATCACATGTAAACAACATGAAATGTTTAACTCCCCTGTTGTACCCTAGTCTCACACCCCATAGAAATCAAAATAAGCAATGGCAAGGAAAATAAATTATCACTGTCCAAACAGCAAGAGCTTTGGGGTTCCCAGCTTTGCATGGCAACTCCTTCTTATCACTGATTTGTCTACTCCACATAATAGGGACACTCCAGGACAACTGACTCATAGAACTTAGATATTGGGATACCAATTAGTGCCAAAGATTATGATAACAGCTTCCTTAAAAATATTCTTTTGGGTTCCAAAGCATTTTATCCTCTTCTGAAACAATTTATCCACCATTATTCTGAGGCAATCACCACATTTTCCTCCAGTTTCTGATTTACACATTTTTTGAAGATCTGTTTTCTCTAAAGCCCAGCATTTCAGCCAACCACCCTCTTGTTCAGTATTAAGGATGCCTGAATTTCCAGCAAAGAGATTCCATGGAATCCACCCCACAATGAAATACATTTCCCTGTCATCTGGCATACACAGCTGAGGTTCAGCCAAATTCACTTTGTATAAATTTAAACTTGTGTTAAGCCAACCAAAATGAATTATTTTCACAGAACAACTGACAGATGACTAAAAGGTAGAAATAAACATGAGGTTAATTAAATCTTTTGCTGGTAATAGGATGGATAATACACTTTTCTTTTGGCCGTGCTGTCCTTACCAGAATAGGAGAAGCATTCAAGATATTCTGTTCCCCAAAGAAGAACAAAGGCCATAAATTTTAAGAGAATTATGGAGCAGTTCTAGAAACAGCTGGCAGAACATACCAGCACCTAAGTACCATGAGTTGGGAGAAAAATCATCATAATTTTCTGACACAAATTCCATTTCTGAAGGAAAAAAAAATTCTCTGAGAAGATGCTAAGTGTCTGCCAGCAATTAATAAAAGTGTAGTATTTTACTGGGAGTCTACTTGACTCAGATGTTTTGAATACCTAACTACCTCAAAACACCTCACTTTGGTCAGATCAAATGCATGTTGTTATATTAGCTCTCCTGATATGAATAATCCTACATCCCTTTTTAGCCCTGTCAAAGTACTCAGAGGATAATTGTGTGAACCATTTTCCACCTGAAGCTGCCAGCATTCAAGAACCTGGTCTGTGGAACTGTCTGGAGTCCCTCTGAGGTTAATGAAAGGAGGAGTGGCAGTATCATCCTGCTGGATGATCCTTTTCTTTTTCTCTCTCCTTCTCTCCCTTCCCACCATAAGAGAGCATCTCTGGGACCACTCTACAAAACAATTGATATTTCTTGGCACGTGCTGAGCTGCACCTAAAGCAGTGGGACTGTGACCAGCGGGTCAAGGGAGGTGGTTCTGTCCCTTTACTCCAGTTGAGAGACCCCACCCAGAGTGCTGCATCCAGCTCTGGGACCCCCAACAATAAAAAGAGCTCCTCAAGAGATTCCTGAGGAGGACCACAAAGAAGATCAGAAGGTTGGAGTCTGTCCTCTATAAGGACAAGCTGAGAGAATTGGGATTGTTCAACCTGGGAAAGGGAAGAAAAGGCTCTGGGGAGACCTTAGGGCACATTTCTAGCTCCTACAAGAGAGCTGCTGAGGGACATTTTACAAGGGCATGGGGGGACAGGACAAAGGGAAACGGCTTCAAACTGAAAGGAAGCAGATAATTAGATATATGGAAGATATATAACAGATATAGCTAATAAATTAGATATATGGAATAAATTCTTTACAATGAGCGTGGTGAGGCCCTGGCACAGGTTGTGAAGAGAGCTTGTGGATGTCCCATCTCTGGAAGTGTTCAAAGTGAGGCTGGGTGCAGCTTTGAGCAACCTGGTCTAATGGAAGCTGTCCCTGCCCATGTCAGGGGAATAAATCTAAATAATCCTTAACATCCTTACCAACCCAAACCATTCTGTGATTCCATGAAATTAAGTCTGAGCGATTTCTGAAAAAGCACTTAGGCACTTTTGAAAATACTGCCCTTTATATCTTCAGTGAAAATCATTTTCTTCCTGTCAAACCGAAAAAGCAGATGAAAATGGAAAGAGCCCTGTTAGGTGGCTAACACAGTCAGCACCACAGTGACTTGGACTGAAATTCCTGTTTTAATCTTCCCAGAGTTACTTTCCTGAACTGTCTCTTTCTGTTGTTCTCCTCACTTTGAATTTAATAGCAGTTCCCCCTGAATGACAACCAAATGCTGTGTCCTACAGAGCTGGCTGTTTCCACTCGTGCAATTGCCAAGGCACCTACCACTGAGAGATCCAATTACCCCACCTCCTCTTTCAGCTCCTGCCTCACTCCAATCTGCAGCTGCACTTCTGCTCAAGTTCCCTCTTGCTTCTTCCCCACTTTCCTTCTCCTTTCCCTGATGGCTATATTTATCTCTGACCTACATGCTATTTGCCAGATTTATTATTTTGTTGTCAAATTTTGCTCCTTGGTTGTTTTTTTTTGTTGTTTTTTTTTTTGTTGTTTTTTTTTGTCAGATGGTTCTTGTTGAGCAATGCTGTGGAGCAGCATTCTTTTCTGTCTCTCAGTGCAGCTCTGCTCTTGCTTCTTTACTGAGAGGGCAGCCTGGCTCCCCTTTCTGGTTAAATATCTGAATCCATGTAATCAGGTGTAAATATATTGATTTTCTGTTTACCATATTGTGTCTTCATGTGAAAAGAAGAATCCAGTAAGACAAAAAAACCATTTCCAAAGACCCATTTCAGAACCTTAATGGAAATTTTCCTGAAACTTGTCTTACTCTGTGTCTTTCATTCTGTCAATTTAAGCAGTATGTCTGAGATGATGTGTGTCAGGGATCTCATGCCTCTCCATCCCTGGCATTGAAGGAACTAAATCAGTCAGTAAAGACTATAAAAAATTCTGGGGTTTAATTATGAGCTAAACTCAAATATCACTGAACTTGTTAAAACCCCAGGGGAAGCCACATAATAAAACCTGTCAAAGCCTCAGTCTGATCAAAAAAAATTACATCAAAAGTTAATTGGTTGGAAAAGGCAAATTCTCATGTATTCTGACTCCTTTTTCAATCATTCTATTTTATAATCATAGGGAGAATTTATCTGATTTTTAAATGGTTAAGTTGCTAGCATGAAACACAACATTTCTACAGATGCTCTGGGAAAGCAAAAGCAAGCTTTAGCTGCTTCCAGTCGATTTTTTTTTCCCAACAATTATATGCTCAAAACGATGTAATTTCAGTCAAGACAGAATCTACTGATTGTGCTTCTAGTGTCTTTTGTTAAAAAATAACAGCAGCCTTTCTCTTCTCTATCCCTCCTCCCTGATTTTCTTGCATGAATCAGATTTTTGGCAAATGGGCCGCACTCTCCTTTTATCTGAAATTTCCCCCCATATGCTGAACAAGATTTAACCTTTTGCACCCATTTATTACATCACCAGGCCCACATCCACTGCTGTTCACTGGGAAAGCAGAGCACTGAACAGAATGGTAATTATAGCCCTGGCTCCCACCCCAAGCCTTTCTACAAGTGGGTGAGTGTGCACACACAGTCAGAAGGGAGGGAGAAACACAGATCCTGACAAGCTGATCCATGGAGTTCATTTTCCTGGGCACTCTTCTCTTTAGAGGGTCTCTAGAGCTTTGACTTGCTCCAGGATGCCCTTGGTGAGAACTCACAGCCTGCTGAGCCTGAGTCTCACACACACAGCACCTTCTCTCATGAGCATGGCTTGTCCCCATGACCCACTGCAGATGCTGCTCCCTTACAATCACAACACACAAATTCCTTTGCATGCAGTCAAATCAAACATCACCTGTTCTTCACAGGAGTGAACTGCTACACTGTGAATCAGAGCATAAATCAGCCAGAAATGCAGTAAAGGAAGTCCTAGAGGTTGGCAACTGCTCGACTCCTGGAACCCCAGCAGACAACTTGGAGAAATTTGGCAGTAAAAAGTCGCAGCATGTTTCAGTTCCCTGCATGACAGCCAAGAATGTGGATAGCACATGCACTCACTATAACTTGAACTTAGAACTGAGTCACCAGAGTTGTGAATTTGTGTCTTTAATAAACTGGGAACACATGACACACTGTCTGTCCCACCACACACATCCTTTTTGTAAAAGATTCTAGAAATGAACTGCCTTCAGACAGAAAGGTTACTCAAAGGTTTGATACAAAGTCTGCTCTCCTTGCCCATGACTCCAATCTTGCAAAAATGACCATAGCTGAATTTCTTGAGACTGCTGTGGTGACTGCTTATAACATTAGGGTTAACTTGTTCCTAAAAAATGCTTTGCATATTTTTTCAGTCCATACCAGTAGGTGATGAAGGTGATTAGTCATCTAGCAAAGAATGGAGAATTCAAATATCCAACAGGCTCTCTCTTTGGAAGAGAGATAACTGCCCTAAACAGAACTGATGATTTAAAAAATCAAATATAAAATGAATTACATTAGTTTTGTAATTTGCAAATTAAATATGATGAATTCTTGGGAATACATTTATTTCAGGAAAGAACTGTCGAAAAGTTAAAACTTCATAATGGACATTTTGATTTTTCTAACACATGTATGTCTAGCTTGGATAAAATTATCTGCAAAGAATCCTTAAAAAACCAAAAGGATTTTAGCCCCAACCTTTTGTCTTAACCCTAAGTGTTATCTGGAGTATGGAACTAGGAAGCTTTCCAAAATTTAATTGACTGCCTTTTCCCTATTACTGCTCACTGACAGTTACATTTTTCTATATTTTGATGTAAGGTAAATTAATAAGCCATGAGCAAAAAAGACAGCTGTGAATAACCTAAACCACCACTGTCTGTCATTGTTCTTCCAGTAAGAGAGGAAAAAAATAGATATTAGGGAAAATTTCAATAATAGATTTTGACAAAATCTGAAATTGCATCTAACTATTCAGAAAAATAAAACAAAAACACAAAGTAAAGGAAAGTAAAATCAGGTTACCCTGGCTAAGCAAATCAGTGCAAGTTTCACACAGGTACCTGTGTACACAAGCACACATATAAATAAATTCTTAAATTAATTTGAGGCCTACTGTTGCTAGATAACTGCTGCTTCTACATACAGAAAGCAGTTGGGAATACTTTAATGTAATTAGGGACAGAATTTAAAGATTCATTTCCATATGATAGCATAAATTATACATTTTAAACAAGAAACAGAATTCTTGCTCTTATTCAAGAATTACGCCTTAAAAAGCTGTGCAAAACATGACTTTTCAAAGATGAGGCACATTTGGCTTTCTGGGCTGCAAGTGCACATCTCCAGGTCAGGCTGAGCTTCTCATCCACAAACAGTCCAGGCCCTTCTCCCCAGAGCTGCTCCCAATTCCCTCCCAGTTGCCCAGCCTGACCCAGCCCTGCTGCCCTCCCTGAGCTGACACAGAGCCAGCTCTGCAGCCTGTCCTGTCCCACCGGATGGCATCCCCTCCCTGCAGCCTGTCACTGTCACAGCTTGGCACCATCAGCCAGCCAACCCCCAGGGCTGCCCTGGATCCCCCTGGCAGCTGCAGGTGTGACCCAGCACTGGTGCCCCATAACGGCCCCTGAGGAGCTCTCTGCTCTCCACAGGGACATCAAGCCATGAGCAGCAGCTTTGGGTGTGACCACCCAGCCAACTCCTCATCCTCCCAGCTGTCCAGCTGCCAAATCCACGTCTCTCCAATTCCACAGTGGCATTCTTTTCAACAGAGGAAGTACGTTTGAATTTCTCAGATTGCATTTCTGGAATTACATGAGAGAGATCTTATGCAAATGAGTTAGATCTTGATTATTGAGACAAGGTATTGATGCCATGTGAAGGCAGACCTAGAACAGAGACTAGACAGAGCTAAAGAATACAGAAGGGATTTTTTAAGAGGCCTCAATGGATCCACCTTGGGCAGCACAACCCAAAATGGTCACAAAATGCCCAACTGCTCACAGGGTCTCTCACTTTGATCAGTTCTGCTCCATTTGCATATTGGAGTTAATTATCCAATTACAGCTCCAACTTATGAAGTCCCATCCTTCTTGTTTTTCTCTCTTCAGCCCATGTTGTTTGTGCTCTTGGGCCTGAGATTTGGATCATTTGTCCTTGGTCCCCAGCTAGAGAAGGAAATGTTTTGTCTCCCTGCTCTGTGAAGAGAGCTCACCATCCCCTCATATGAAGCCTGCACTGACACACTGAAGCAGCACACTATCTGAAAAATATAAAAGCTAAAACCTGAGGCATCAGTATTAATTATTGAAGTGTTTTCTTTATTGTGGGAGAAATAGTAAATCACAGCATCAAACATCCAGCATTACATAAATAAATTTCGTTAGGAGCATGTGAAGGTTAATTAAATTATTAAATTCTTACTTAAACTATGATACTATTTAATTCATTATGAAAACACTTCACCGTTTAATTTTGACTACCACAATAAATTAGCCATGGGTGCTACTTGCAAAGCTCTTCTTTACTATCAATCTCTCCTAAAAGCCTGGATATTTTGATTTCTCAGACTGTGGATTTCATGAGAACTTGGTGTGACATTCTGGGCCAGAGAAATCAACAGGAGGAATTGTATTGATCACAAGGCCAAGATTTTGCTTCCTTAAAAGATGAGACCATTTAAGATGCATTTTGCAAGGATTAATGACTCTTTCATCAAAATCAATATTTGAAGATCATTCCAGCAGTCTGTGAGGCTGCCACAAGTTATTTATCTGCTTTTCTTTATTCAATATGTTAATAGCCTCCTGGATTTCTGATAATACATCTTGGAAACTGTAATCTTCTTTCTTCTCTTATCAGTGACATACTAGGCTACCTTATCAGTGTCCACTAAACAATTTCTTTTGAAACTGTGAGAGGTGAGTAAAGGAAGAAAACATCAAAAAAGTGATGAAGTGCTTTTCCAGTGTGGAGCTTTAGCTTAGGTCTTGTCAAAAGAAGGATTCCCTTGTCTTAACTGGGATTACTTCTCCATGTTTGTCAGAAATAGAAGTGAAGAAAAAAGCTGGTTTAATTAGTTCAATACTAATTAAAATCTAGGAGGAAAAATCCAATGGCTCCTAGCACTGCATCCAGCAGAGGAATTTACAACAAGCACTGACATCTATGCAGACTTCAATTTCAGTCAGTAATTTCCATACCCACTGACACCACAGGCTGTGCAGTTCCCAACAATATTTAGATCTTGAGATCATTTAGTCAGGTATGACATTTTTATAAATATTATAGGACAACATCATGGACTACAGAAAAGTTAATTTCATCCTGCAATTAAAAAAGGAAAAAAAAATCCCAAAACCTTTCTGTCCTTATAGCAGCTGACACCAGCAGTGCCCAATGAACCTGTTAATTTACTAATACTGACTAATGAAAATGATTATTAGATGCAGGCCAGCTGGGTCACTGAGGAGTTGATTTATATCATCTTTAGAATGAGAACTCAGAAACAAAAGGCCTGTACTTAGCTCTGTCTCCAGAATCAAAAGTTAAATCTGACCTTGGGATGTGGGGGCTTTTTTTTTTGTCGGGTTTTTTTCTTTACCTAAAATACTTGAGGCTCTTTATGGCAACTGAGAATGCCATGGAGAAGTCCAGTTCCAGTGAAAAGAGGAATTTCCTAAAGTAAACAGCAAGGAAAAGAGAGGAGCATTTTAATCCCTTAGTGAATCTCCTGTTTCACTCTGTCCTGTTGAAAGGGAGGTATCTCAGCTGATCTCCATGAAGTTGATGTTTCCTTCACTTGTGTTGTTCAAGAAACAGAATGTTAATGTTTTCCTATTTTCATGACACTGAACTAAGATGAATAAAAACCTCTGCAACTCCACGCAGCAAAAACCCCCCTCTTCCAGTTAGGTCATCCTAATTCCTACTTTGATTTTGCAATAGGCTGAAAATCTTTATTCTATATCTTGTATAGACTTTAAAATTGTTTGTTTGGATAGTCCAATAGCCACAAATTGTTTATTTTATCTTATTATATTGGAAGTTGATGGCATTAAACCAAACTTATTTAAAAGATCAATGATTTATTAAACTTTAAAAAGGAGATTAAAGGGAAAAAACAGTGATATTCATCTTCATCTCCTGATGAGAAACAAGACTTCATCTAGTTATTTTGGAGACAAAAACTAATAATGAAACTAACTTTAATTCTCAGAAGACTTTCAAGAATGGGGAAAAAAATAGGAACAGTTTTCTGGAGAACTGAAAATATTAAAGCTAAATGGTACAACTGCAAAGATGTTTGGCTCACATATCTTGAAATTCCATTGGACTGAAAGTAAATTCTGGTTTTCATTATTTTTCTACAGATAAGTCTGGAAAAATCTGTAGTAGCCTCTTGAGAAAAATGGCAATAGGAGGAATGGGAAAGCCCAAAGTACATGACATTTTTTCCCGTTTCTCCTGCTGAAGTGAACTAACAAACACCTTTCCCCCAGTGTTCCACATGCTAATAAAATGCAAGAAGCCAGCCCCTCTTTCTCTCTCAGTGAAATTAAACCCATCTATAATTATCATTCTTCATCGGTAGAGTCAGAACAGGAGCTCTGTTAATTCAAAATTGGAAACAAACTTCATGGAGAATGATGAGATATTAAGTTGAAATATTTTGCATCTTTCAAGATGCAAGATCTTGTTTTTACCTCTTCCCAATATGTTCTGCTCCTATATTATGTTTGTTCATTAATGCAGTTTCCAAACATTGTGCAGAGGATACACAAGGCAAGGATGCACAAGGCAAGGATGCAATCCACTGATTTAGTATGGAAAAGAGAAGGAAGACAGGTTTTAACTCTGATATAACTGCAGCAGTAAAAAAATAAACAGGCCTACCTGACTAAATTATCTACCTAATTTCACTTGTCCAATAACAATTCTGCTGAGGTATTTTCAGAGCAGTTCTGCAAAGCACCCGATCATTTGCCAGCCTGGAAGGATAAAAAGAGGCAGAGAGTCCTATTTAGGTGTTTCAGGGCAGATGCAAGTTCAGGTTCTGTCCTAAGAACATTCCATCCTTGTGTGTGCTTCTCCTCAATCTTTACTGTGGTTATTTCATTCCTCTGAAACAAGGCCACCTATTTATTTGCCCAAGGTTTTGGCTGGGAACAGAAATACTGTCACACTTGACTGAGGCAAGGCCTTCCTGCCTCATCCTCTCCAGCAGCACCCACCACAAGAGAAAAGAAAGGAAGCAACCAGACCATGGTCCTTCATTTATCCATTTTCCAAAGCCTCTAAAGCTTGATGGCTCCACATTTAACAATATTTCTATGTTTTTCTTAGTGCTCAGTTCACACATATTTCACATTGACGTTTTTGCCTCTATTTTTTTGCCCTTAACAGCTCAAATTCCAGAGTTTTACACTAATTGCACACTGTGTGGTTTAAGAGAAATCTGGTTTCCTTTTCCCAGTTTTGTCTTCTTCTTCCCCAGTATGAAATTTATTTTTTTCATGTCTTCTTGACCACCTAGAGTGGGCAAGTGTGAAAATAGAAGCACAGGCGTGTAAAAAACAACATTTACAATACTGAATCAGAATGCCTTGTCTAGTTCACAAAGATATTTTCATAATTAATTACCCACATAGGTATTCACAGACATAATGCACTGGAAAGCCCAGTTTCACTTCACTGAATTCACCAAACAGAAATGCAGGTTTCTATGAAATGCTTTGAAGTTTAAAGTCTAACATTGAAGTCAACTATAAATAAGCAACATCTATTTTTTTTAAAGGAGAAAAGGAATTCCATATATTAAATTGATTCCTGTTATTAAAAAATTTAAAAAAAAATCAAAATGGCTACAAGTTAATTCCTGCCTTCTAATTGAGACCACAGTACCATTAGTACATGAGATGAGGTCTGGGACCTAAATAAAATATTATTTTTACTTCAAATAAAAAACAAGCATAGATATTGACACACTCTTATTAACATTGTTAAAACTAAAGACTGTTAATAGTGTTCCAGCCCTCTCCAAAAATCTGAGTCTCAAGAATGGAACAATCACATAAAAAGAAAACAGCCTTCCATCTGTCTCTGTGGTTGAGTAGAAAGATGAAAAAATGGATCAATTAAGAGGAATAAAGAAAACATCTAGCAGCATTACTGGAGAAGTGGCACTATTATCAAGATGATAATCAAATATTACCTCCTGACTGTCTTCAAAGAGGATGCTCTTGTCCACAGATATTTTAAAATAACTAAGTGCACTATGAAACCACAAAACCATTTAAAGAATGCTGAATAAGCCATTTGGGATTCTGTGGCAGTGGCAGAGCATTTTAAGTTATGCTCATAATATTTTTTCCTCGGGAAAGTTATGCAGTGTACCTAAATGGAGAGAAGATTGGCATGCCCAGCACAGAAGTCTGATGAACTGAACACCCCTGAAACGTTTTTCACATATTACCAGCAAAAGAACTATCCCTCTGCATGCAGCTTCATCTATTGATGAACATGTGTTCCTGTGGAAATTATTATTAAATGTGCATCATAACAATTGGAGAGGCAGGATATGACAAGTCACAAACTTTGTAAGCTACTTCCAAGGATATGAAACCTCCCCCTGTATCAGAATGTAAAGTATTACAGAAGAAACTCCCTTGGAAATAATTTTTACTGTAGAAAAGACACCATTTCATTGAGAGCAAGTCTCCAAAGCTACCCTAGTCTGATAGAAACTGTTATTTTGTGAATTATGACATAGCAAGAACAAAATAGAAAATTAAAGAGGAAAGAAAATAAAAAACCTGTAAGACAGGGGAAAAAAAAATCCAAACACACTTCCACTCCCTTAACAGAGTTTCTAATGCTCTTGAGTTCTCACTGGTGCAGTGCACAGATCACGTCTAGGGATATTCACATTGACCTCAGCTCTGCAATTGTTCTGTTCCCTGTATCTTTGCTGACTACTCCACAAAAACATGTTGGGAAAGAATTGGGCAATCTCTGTTAGAAATATCGATATTTTTCTTTCAAAAATCATCATGTATTGCAGAATTCTGAAACAATTCAAGTTTAAATGCATCTTTGGAAATCACCTAGCCAGCCCCTCCTGCTCTATGCCTAGTTCAGATGATACAGTTTAGGACTTTCTCCCATGTGTGTTAAGGAATTCTCTGGAATGTTTTAATCCAGAATGAGGCAGGGAAAAACATTTCTGTGTATGTGTCAGACAGAGTCAGCTAGACACTGTTAGTGCCTATGGTGTTATCTAAAATTTAGCAAAATCATAAAAGTATAATTTTAATCTGTTCCTCATCATTTTTCACCTGAAGCAAATCACAGAGCAGAAATCTTAAGAAATTATGTTCTCACTTACATTTCTGACTAAGGTGTAGGACAAAAATATCTCCCTTGGACTTTTGCACAAAACCTAGTTGGAGGTTACACTGAGCAATTTATGCAATAAATTGCAATCATTATGGAATCAATGTCAGTGCTTTGCCTTGGAGTGATGTGCACACACAAACAAACTAAACACTGGTTTGTAAAAAGGAATACTGAGGTTAGCGACAACTAAATAAGAAATTCTTGTTCCTATAGAATTTTTTCAGGAAACAAAATAATCTCAAGCAGGGCTATTTTCATCTCTTTGCCCAGAGTAACTCTGCTACTCTCACACTGCTCTGCTCCAAACAGCTCAATGTGTAAAGCACATTCAAAAACTCTTCATCATAACTGTGGATATTTATTTATGCCTGCCACCATCCTAATGAAGTGTCATGGAAAACTCCAGCAATAAGCAATAATCTCAGACAAGAAAGTAAAGCGCTCATGTTATAGCTTTCAGGTGACACTTTCCATACTGCTTATTAATCTGTCAAAAGCCTAAAGTTGTTTAGTGAATTAAAATAATTTCTCATTCATGACAGTAATTATGTCAGAAGAAATATTTATATTTGAACTCTTGATTGATTTTGTGCTAAGAGCACCACCTATTAATATATTTATTCTGAAAAATTACACCACCAGCAGCAATGAAAATGACCTTGCAGGGAAAAAAGTGAAATCAACTACCTTCTCTCTTCTATATATAACATACATTATCACAACAGAAGTTAAATATAATTTCCTTAATGGAAAAAGGATGTCCTTAATTGCTTTATATAAAAATCAATTTAAATAGCAGAAGATGGAAAATGTCAAACCCTTAAAACTTACTAATTATATTACCAAATATGATTTACCATTTACAGTTCTGTTATTGACAGATTTAGAAGGTAGAGATAATTTTGTGAGTCCAGGAGGAACATTAGTAATATGTGTTACAAAACATATAAATGGTATCTAACAGTATTATATTTTAAAAGATCCCACAGTCCAATGTCTGAACTAAGGCATTTGCCAATGCTCCATAAAACTTTTCCCACTTAAAGATACTTTGGGGCTAAAGGAAGCACCAGATCCATGCAGTGAGCTACTCACAGATTTTAAAGACCAGATTAGAGTATAAAATTATCTGGGTTTGCTGTACAGTTTTGTGGGTTATAATATATACATGCATATTTTGGAAAACAAATACACATCACTATTAATGCTGACAGATTGATAGAGGATGTCATGAAACTTTGAAACCCTACCTCAGAAATAATGAGCAGCTCTGGTAGCAGAGCTTCCTTTCACTGTCATTTTAGTAATCTCCAGATTTAAATAAATCAGTGTTTGGTATTAAACTGTGGATACCACTGGTAAGGTATATGACCTCAATGGCTTCTATGAGAGCTCTCTTTCAAAAGGAAAATACAATATTCTGTCCATTTCGATTGAAATGACCTCTTGTTTTCCTCTAGCTTTTCCAACAGCTTCCATAACAAAGTCAATCTCCCTAAAACATAGGGGCATGAAATCACTTTACAGCAACATTAAATTCACAGATCAAATACCCTGCTTTGATCAGCAAAGGTAAAGAATTTAAAGATGTGAATTCAGACAAATTTAGATCAAATTATATGCGAGGGTAAATTCAGTCAGACCATCTTGAATTCCTGACAAGAGCTGGAATAGGGCTTCAAATTTGGCCTTTTCCTATATAAATGTATATATGTGGCACGATGAATTTAAATAAAGTGTATTTGAATCAGGCATGGCCAGAATAGAACTTAACACTGAAGAACAAGTCTTCTCTATTGTCTAATTCTCTGGCTGCTGGTAGTTCCTTCCAGAATTACCTCCCCAAAACAGCCCACACATCATCCCCACCCATCCTCTGTGCTTGAAAAACTCAGGCTATGGGCTGAAGAAATGCAATCTGAAGAGCACAGGGATTTAGCCTGTTTCCCATCAGAGAGCAATTCCAGTGGGAAGTTCAAGAGTTAAGAATATAATGCATCTAAGAGTAAAATAAAAATGTATTTCACACAGAAGAGCAGGAATTCCACTCTGCTCTTGATCAGAGCTGTGAGGGAGCTCATTCACCTGAACAGGTTGTTGAAATAACAATTGACTCTCAAATTCCCTGTTAGAACAGACATTCAGCATGAATCCTAAGAGGTTTGGATTTTGCTTTTCGTACTCAGCTGCCCTTCTGCTTTCCACTCCAAGTGGATTTTGCCTCTTCTGAAGCATGCTAAGGATGCCTACTGACCCTCATGTGTGACTCTACAGAACTCTTCCTCCCTAAACTGGATTGAAGTGTGCCCACTTTTGTTCTCAATTCTCAGTCTGAAGCTAAAGCAGTGTTACCAGTCCTCTCCTTTTAAACCTTTTTACAACCAGGGAGCAAATGCTATTGCTCAGAGATGGAGGAAGAAGAGGAACATCAAGTTTCAATTAGAAATTCCTGGTGTACTCAACTTTTCTCTCACCTAATCCCTGCTGCCTAAAAGAGTTTTCTCTGACTTACAGAAGGGGAGACGAGCCTTACAATATATTTCATGAGAATGACTAAGCAAGGAGGCTGAAATCAGTTGTAAATCTTCTCTGGAACAAGAGTGAGAGCAGGCCCAGGGTACTAGGGCTGAAACATTATTCTTTTAACTTGATTGGTTTTGTGCTTTAAAAGCTTTTGGGTGAGGGTTGTTGTACTCTTGCTTTACTAGATGCTCTTCTATAACCCAGACATGTCATTACATTCTTTGTTCCCTCCAGCCATTTCATACAGTGATTCAGTGCAAACACAAAAATACTTCCCTTCCTCCCCATTGATTATGTTCTTTGCAGCTGCTGATGGAAAGGGCTGTGCCCCCAGTGATACCCTGAAGGTGGCAAGGCACTTCAGAGCCCTGCCAGCCATCCTGGCACACCCTGCTATTAGCACAACTCCCTCCACTTCCACCACTAACTGCTTTCCACTTAACTTCCTGCCACAATGATTTTTCCTCAGGTCATTCTTGCAAATTCAGTTCCACAACTGATGAATTTAATGTCTAAGGACTCCTTACTTTAGTCAAAGAACACTCTCATGTTTTCACATTCACGTGAAATCTCTGATGAGATGTTTTATCTCATATGGATTGGAAATAAATATGTCAAAAGAAGGTACCAGAACCACAGCACAGGAAAACATGGGAAACATCCATTCTCAGAAAGTTCTGTTCCCTGCCACATATGGACTGATTTAAACACTGAAACATGAGAATTTGATGTGAACTCTGGTTATTATTTTTATCTAATTTACTGATGAGTTCCTCTCAGATAAGATCCACTTTTATTCAGCTTCTATTAATTTCTAGAGGAACATGAAGATATTCACTGAATATTGAATTGACAAGAAATGAACCTTCTTAAAATAATATATTTGCCTACATCTCCATTTTATCATCATTTTCAGCCTTATTAGCCATTTTTTGGTTGAAACATAGTCAAGAAATGTCCCTTTGAAATTAATAAGGTTGAATGAAAAAGCAACAGAAGGGTAGCAAATCATGGCCCTTTACTCCTAAACTTATATGAAAACTGTCATACTGTGCCTTGAAATGTCAGACTTATTGCTTAAGATAAACCTCTCTTCAAGAGGAATGCTCTGTAAGAACTATATCTGTTTTTCAGGCTATTCTTTTTCTGGCTTGTTAGAAATGAAAATGAAATTTCTTGTGGCTGTGTAAAATAAACTTCTAAACCCTGCTATATAAAAATGAATGTTTGCTTAGAATTGCAAAATGGCAAATTCAAGTTATAAAAAAATTGGACTGTGTGAAGCTTACCCGACTTGTTTTAGACTATCATTTTTGCCAGACAATAGTATTTGAATATAAATAAAATTATAGATAGAATTATAAAGCAAAAAGTTACCAAAAAAAATTACCAAACCAAAGGAAATTAAAAGATGATAAATTACATAACATGAATACAGCAGAGCTGATATTTATGAAGAAAACCTGTCATCCTGGAGAACCAATACTATAACCAATGTTTTTCAAGCAAAGTAGCACATTACACTGAAGAATGTCACATGTCAAGAAAGACCAGTTAAAATCAAAGCAATTGCTACTAAATATTTTTAATCACTTTGACAGAAATAGGTGAGTGATTAGATTGCAACATGAACCTAAACAGCTAAAAATGAACTGTTCTTGTTTTCCCTTTTTCAATATTTTTTTTATCTCCAGGAGGAACAGACTTGAAAAATGTCCAAGTACAGACTTACAGACACAAAAAATTTACTGGCACTTCTAACCCATGTGCTAAAGTGCATTGGATGAAGTCAGTGTGGAGCTTTGAGTAACAGAAGAGATTCATTTACAGGCTCTCAGTGGAACTCCCCAGGATGTTTGGGATACAGCCTTGGCAGAAGTGACCATGAATTTGGGACTGGCACTGTTTAACCCTTTGTGGGGCAGTGGGATCCAGGGCACATCAGCCACCACCACCAGGCTGCGTGGGGCAGTGCCACACGGGAGGCAAGGGGTGACACCCAGAGGGACTGGACAGGCCTGGGAGGTGGCATCTCTTCATTGGCAAGTCCTGCCTTTCAGTACAGTTCTTATTTCTGTGCTGTTTCACTACAGGAAGTTCAGTTGAAGAAGGATGCACATTAAATCCACCTCCTTAGCAAGCTCCTGTGCAGAAGAAGTTTTTGCAGGCTCCGCTGATATGGACAGCAGCATTTTTAGTTAATCTCACACTAGCTTTACCAATTTTCTGTGGAGAAATCCAAAGCACAGAAAACTGAAAGCATATTGTTTGTGAAAGCCTCCATATGCTGAGAGTAACTTATTTCTTAGAGCAAGTGGCAAAACAGTTGGAACATTTTTCTTAAAGATGTGACAGCCAAAGGCTGAGACTGAACAAAGACAGCAATTAAAAAAATGACACAGTGAGTGGGGATGGGTATGGCCTATCATTACAAACAAGAGTCACACTGAGACTGGCAGGTGACAGAGCAGGTTCCCTGTACTTTTAATTATTGTGGAATAGTGCATGCCAATTAATGCTCTTTTCATACTACTGATGCAATTAAAGCTGCAGCATTGTCACCAAGTGTTGAAATTAAAACATACCTATTTCTCTTTATTGCCCAGACTGTGCCTTTGCTATTTGGACATGTGCAGAATCAGGAAAAAGGCTTCCTTTTCTCATTCCTCCTCCTGCACCTTCCCACCCCATGGATTCAAGCTCTGGATTTGTACTTTATAACACAAAATCACAATCTCTATTGACATTAGCAGGCAGGATCTGTTGGTATCTCCTATGATGATTGCAATGTGTGATTGCAGTCAGTGTTCTGACTTGCTGCATCACTAGACAAAGGTTCAGAAGGTTAGTGGCCCTAAAGAAAAATACTAATTTCAGCTCTGACTCAGTTAATATTTCCTTTCCAAGTTAATTACAATTTTCTTCTTGGTCAAAATTAAAATTATATAAAGCTATTTGACATTAAAATAAGGAAGAAATTAAAAAGCATAAAAGGTGAAATAGTAAAGTGCAAGAAGTCAGGATAGGTTCTCAAAACTGAAAGCTGCAGCTCATTGTGATACTGACCAATGATATGTCTTGATGCCTTATCTCTAATTCAAAAATTGCAAAACAAATGCAACACAAACATTAATTGACCATATTTACTTCCATGCAAACAGCACTTCTTGTCTTTAAATAGCTTTGAAACACTAATTAGTCTTCAAAACATCTGAGGAGACAAGAAACCTCTGCAGCTCTGAGTATCTCAGTCAAAGCAATGAAATAACTGAGGAAGGTGATTACATTTCTAATAGCAGCTGCAGCCAGTACAGAATTTGCTCTGAAACAGTAAAGTGAACTGCATTACACCACTAATGTACACAACAGGTCATGCCAGCCTTGAAAACTTACATCTGAAGTACATGAGGTAATATTTGGAAAAACTTCTAGGCACTGGAATAAAAATTGATTTGTATTTTGATTTGTGGTATAGTTATTCTTCTAAATACTATAGTTACATATAGTATACTATACATATTCCACATATATAGTGTGTATATATACTAATATAGTATAGTTATACTTCTAAAGTGCTGCCTCACTTTAATATTCAACACAAATATTCAATAATTTGCCTTAATTTAACTACATAATTTTGAATGCAATTTATTATAGCACCCCAATAATTTGGCTTTCTCAGCATTAAAAAATGGTGCTAGTGATTCTACACGGCCTAGTGATGGACTTGGCAGTGCTGGGACTGGACTTGATGAACTCAAAGGCCTTTTTCAACTTAAACCTTTTAAGTCTATGAATCTATGAATAGTGGAGAAACAGCATGGAAATATATACACTTAATAGCACAACTGTGCTAAAAAACAAGAAATGTACTTCAGTTTTGTGTCTAACAATGTCAGTTCACAGAAACTCAAAAGATGCATGAGTAAAGTGGTCCCTAATTTCAGATGATGTCTCAGCTGACAAATTTGAAGGACATCTGCTACTGGAGGTTGTACCTGGCCTAACTTAGTTTGCAGTTTCTCCACTCATCTGTCTCATCTCTTGCTTTGAAATTGTAATTTTGGCTTCTGAGGCTTCCCATGGCAATGCTTTCCTTATGAAAGTTAAGAGTTATGCAAAGAAGTACCTCCTGTCTGAAAATTTTAGAGGCAACCAGTTAAATTACTGCATGTGACAAGGCTGTTCCCCGTTCTCTTTCCTTGCAGAACTCATTGAAGTCTGCTGCATCTCCCTGCTGCATCTTTAATGCAGCCCTGGCTTGAAGCACAGTGAGAGATAACACTTCACAGAAGAGCACAGAAGACACAATTTTAAGTCCTAGATCATTCCTAATATAATTTCAGTACTGTTTACCACTGCCTTGGGAGACTTTTCAGCCTTTCCCAGCAGAGCAGACTATGTTAGCAGCTCAAAGAGGAAGCTGATTTGCATAATATGCCATGTATTGATATGAAAGGGTTTGCTATTTACTATTTATAGAGTTTGTATATGTATTGATATGAAAGGGTTTGCTATTTACTATTTATAAATTTACTATAATCACAAAAGCTGTTTGGGGTTTCTGGTTCTGTGTTTTGGTGATCAATGTCTCCTTCCAGTGCATGCAGCTGAGAGGCACTTTTCATCCATCCCATCCTTTTCCTCCCAAACAGAACCCTAGAACTCTTCCATAGACAATTTAATGAAATTCTCACTTTCTAACACAGACACAAAGAAATACACAGTCCCAAAACTTTTTGACTCAAGATTTGTGTTTATGCAGAAGTGATGAGAATGAACAAACTACCAAAAAACCCATTCTGCTTCCATCAGTGGAACAAAAGAGTTTTTAGTTTATTCCCCATTTAATCTCACTTTTATAGACCCTTGTGAAATTCTGCTTAAGAACACTAATTTTGAAGTCAGATCAGGCAGGAAATTCAGTGCTTCAGTTTTGGAAGAAGGGCCAGAAAAACATAAGATTTTATGAAGTAATTTCCAGTTCCTAGAAAGCCATAACTCTGTGTCCAGGAAGTTGGTGCTAAGGAAATGAAAAATTCCCTTTCCAAATTAAAATTATAGCTTGTTGGCAGGGAGAACAGTGCAGCATTATTACAAATTTTTAAAAAAGTAATGAAATGACAGGAAAAATCACTCAGAAAAATAAGTGCAGGATCACAGAGTTCAGTGTAATTACACCAGGAAAAAGAAATTTTAATGAATAATATTTCCTGTGAAGTTTGCAGTGCTGTGGATATCAGGGAGAAAACATATCATGGCTTAGTCAATTTCTTAGGATTTTTTTATTTCCTGCTTTTACAGAAGGTGTGCAACAAATTTACTCTAAATAATTATTTTGAACTGATAGTACTACATAAAGAAGTACATTGAGAACTCTGAAGGAAGCCTCATGCTAAGGACTAATTTTTTCTCCTTTCTAAGCTTCATAGGAGGTAAGAATATCATCATAAATTGAAAGCACTTACTGTTTGCTGAAAAATATTAACATCAGTTAGTCAGTATTCTTCCCAGGTCAGGAATCGTGATCATTATAGAGTAGTTTGAGGAATTAAATTCTTTGCTACTAGCAAAATATTGAAAAACTGAACATACAATGGCAAATAGAGAGATTTCACCTGCAAAAGTTCATTTTTTTGTGACTGTGATCAGTCTCATATTTGTCAGGGACACAGCAGCACACGCAGCACTGCTTTGAAGAGGCATTTTTACCGACAGTGCGGCTAACAGGTGCCAGCGCGTTGCAGACGTCGTGTGTGAAAAATCTTTTCATAGGACTTTTCCTTCTGAGAGCTGCAGTGTCAGCAGCAAATGTAACCAGTGGTTATCTGCTGCTTGGAATGCAACAGGTGGATCTGTGATTGGTCTCCTGTGGATGTTTGGATTTACTGACCAGTCACGGCAGAGCTGGCTCTCTCTCTCTGTTTCAGCCAGCTCCCTTATTATCACTCTTTCTATTCTATTCTTACCTTAACCTTCTGAGGAAACCTTTTCCTTTCCTTTTCTTTTTAGTATAGTCATAATGTAATATATATATATATCATAAAATAATAAATCAAGCCTTCTGATCATGAAGTCAACATTCTCATCTCCTCCTTCACCTGCAAACCCCTGTGACCACAGTCACAGCAGTGTTTTCACCTTTATTATCAGTGGTATGGTAATGAACATCTGATCTCTTTTAATTAAATGTTTGGAAGCCAGTTACATTTACAAATTAAATTAAATTTAAGTAAACTTTACATTTTCACGTTCAGATCAAGTTTGGTTTTAAAACTCTGTTCCTAGACATAGGTATATGGCGCCCCAAGAAGTGCTTGTTTATAATGTTCTGATTCAGGCAGAAAAACTCAAAAACAGCACCATGAAAGTTCAAGTGAAGTGTTTGTCAGCTGTAACAGCTGCAGCTGGATCTGATCTCCACAACAGTGAGTGGTGAATACAAGTTTAGGACAGAACCAAAGCTTTGGGTCAGAAAAAGCTCCAGATCACCAATTCCTCCTCCTCTTTCTACCCAAGTGAACAATTCTGCCTCCTATTATATCAGATAGCCAAGGCAAACACTGCACTCACCCATCAGACAAGAGTTTTCTCTAATAATGCTCTAATAAGAGCTGCAGTATAATTCCCATGTATGCAGCAATAGTCTAAAAGCATGGAACAATATAAAGAGGCCTTTTTGGAAAAAAAATACGAACTATTTTTATGCAATCTGAACTACTAAAGTTAGATTAACTCCCTCTGAAAAAGCCTAAAAAAGTACATAGGCCAGGTCCAGCAATGTTTTGAGTCAACAGTAGGTTAAAAATTGCCTGAGTACACACAGAGTAATTCAATCCATTTGATAGTTTGATATGAAAAAAAATTGATAATATGCCAGCTTCTGTGGTAAATGACACTAACAAAACATTTTTATGTGAAATGAAACACTGGTATAAGTTCCCCCACAATCTTTTTTTTTGATATATAAAATAGATTTTTATAAAAAATAAATATAATCATTATTTTAATATATTTTATAGAATATAAATATTATAATGTTTTATAATATATAGAATATGTATATTATATATTACACTACACTATATATATATTTATTTATAAATAAATATTTATTTTATGTGGAAATGAAATAAAATTTGTTTCTCAGATGAAAAAATATCCTGCCAACACAAATAAGTCTTCATTTATTTGGCTTAGCATGTGAAACTTGGATTACTCAGTGCTTCTTCCATTGGTCAGTCTGGTCAATATATACCAAGAACTTTTAGCAAAATGTCCCATCTTTGGTCCCACATTGTTGCTATGTACCCATCTGTACTACACAGGCAAAATACAGTTATTAATTTACTTTGTTTTAATGATTAGAACACCATTAACTCATTGAGCAGGACTTTGTTGTAAAATCTGTAAGGATGGTTATGCAGTGTTTTCCTTGGCCACGCTACAAAAACTCGCTAAATTACAATTCTGGTCCCTAATGGCTTGCTTCTTATCAGAGTCATGCCAGGAATTTGAGTATGCTCAAAAGTCTCTTTGTATCTCTATTTATACTGCTTCTCAAGACCCTAATTTATATATTTTGTTTTGCCTTTTTTAATAAATGTTGTGCTCAGAAATGCTGGGGTAGATGAATAACCAGATTTCACCCAGATGCTTGCTCCCAATTCCGAGTGCAGTATATGAGAGACCCATGCACTCAGAAACAAAAATGACTGCAAGTGTTTCCCCAAAGCAGGCCCTTCAAATCTACTCCAAAAATCTGCACACTCCCCCAGCAGGGTCTCCCTACCAAAGCCAACATTATTCCAATTTCATTTTCATCCCTCATATCATCTTTTTTTTTTTCCAACTTTCTATCTCACTGCTGACGCTCATGGATCAGTTATAGAACACAGGCAACTATTTTTATCCAGAAAATATATACATATACAGATATATATATACAGAATATATACAGAATTTTATACAAATATTTATAAGGACACGTTACAATCAACTGAAATGTAGCAACCCAACCTGCAAATCTAGATTTGGGAGAGCAGTTTTGCAAAGTTATCTGCTTTTACTGCTTAACCAACTTTGTGAGCCAGCTCAGAGCACTGGTCTTTATGTGGAAGCATGAACATAGATATTAACAAAGAGGCAATACAGCAAGTGATTATACACATATATATATATATATATATATATACATACACATGCATACACACACACACAGAGATTTTTACAAGTGCAAATTAAAGCAAACCAATTTTCCTCTTCAGAACTGAATTCCTAACATATAG
This sequence comes from Passerina amoena, assembly GCA_013401095.1. Classification (NCBI taxonomy): domain Eukaryota; kingdom Metazoa; phylum Chordata; class Aves; order Passeriformes; family Cardinalidae; genus Passerina; species Passerina amoena. The sequence continues at coordinate 1,098,510 of WBNP01005432.1, forward strand.
AAACTTATGGCAAGGGATATACAGCAATGAAGAAAACATATATGAGCTTCGATGTGCTAGTTCTGTAGCAATTTTAGATGTTATCTGAAGGATTAATTTGCAGGTAACCTTACAATGTTAGTTCTGAATCTAAGAACTGTTCTCAGATTTATAATCAACCTGCAAATATGTTGTGCTTTCTAATTTAAAGAAGTTTCTCATTGCATGAGTTGGAGCATATTTCCTCAGTAAGGTTACTAATTAATGCACAGTTATTGCTGAAAGCCAGATTCCAAACTTCATAAAAACAAAGCTAACTTTAAAGGAGATTTCTGGGTGTTCTACAGAGCTTTGGAAAATAACACGAGGAAGCCAATTTTTCTTATAGATGTTTGTATTTTGTCTTATACCCACATTGAGATCCTACAAGCCTGCACATTTACCAATTGCCAGAAATGAAAACAGATCTAATTGCAGACAGTAATCAGCAGCTTACAGTGTCCTGAAATTAGGAGTTGGAAGCACAGACATAAAGCTGTTTGTACTTTCCTCCAAAGAGCTAATCTTGAAGATTTTTATCCTTTTTATCCACTTTCACACAAAATTTTGTAAATTTTAAAAATTTACAAACAGCTACTTTTGGTGCTGAAATCCTTATCCTAAGTCTTATAATATTGCTCTTTTCCACTGCTTGCTCTAAGTGATCAATAGGGTTTTATCCTTTTAAAGCCAGGATGTTGTCATCAGAGAAAGCTGCAGTTTAAGGCAACACATTCAAATCCAATAGGAACTGAAAGGAACAAATCTAAGCAAGTGAATACATGCTCACAACACTAAGTTCTACTCATTCTTACACTAGGGGGCCAAAATTTCATTAGAAATTAGGTATTTATAGAACTTTCTGCCTATCTGTATGTTTAAAGTCTATTTTTTTCCCCCATGTGAATAATTTTACTACATATTCGTACCCCTGAAAATGGTGCTTATTTCTGGAAACATCTTGAACCACAGCTGCACATTGTCATTCAGAAAAAGTCTGGAGGAGAATTGTAAATGTTAATCTTATTACAAAGTCTTTCAGCCAAAAAGCGTTTTTTAGTAGGCCTATAAAGCTTTTCTAAAATTCAATATTCTGCTATGCTATTTCCTGTAGAATCATCTTCATTTCCCTTCAGATTTCAGAGAGCTCTCTCTGAGCAATAATCCTAGAAGTTGTCCCCAGTTGTCACTCTGCACCAATGGATCCACCCAGAGAGAAGCAGCTGCAGAAGCAAATAATTCCAAACTTTGTAGCAAATACAGGAGGTAGCTTTGCCTTGTCTGAAGCACAGCAAGGTCTAATAAGGTATTTGCCATTCATTTTTATTTTCTCTCACTTCTTAATTTCTGGCATAGTTGCATGGAATTTTCAATCTAATTTTCTTTTCCCACTGGTGCATTTGGAGGAAGTGAAGGAGTTAGCCAGATGCACAGTACTAGTTGCAGTTTAAGAGTTAAGAGCATGTGTGTCTTGCTGAATGAAGACAGCTGAGAATTCCTCCTGGGAAAGCAGCTCAGCTCCTGGAATTCACCCTGGAGCTGGCAGTGAAAGCCAGATGGAAGGAGGAGTTTGCTGTTTGCATCAGAGAGACTTCTGCCCTCTAGAACACCCAGGCTGGTGAGCTTATTCAAAGCCCCAGTGCCTCAATGTCCCCTCGCATGGGACCTGCCCTTCACCAGGCACTCAATCTGAGTAACAGGAAAATGAAGAAAGAATGAAAGTAGCAGGAATAAAATCCTGTTCCCTTGGAAATGACTGGTTGCATTCTCAGCGACTGCCATGAGGCTGTGGCCTTTCTTTTTTGTATTTTCATGGTTAGCATAACAAAACCAACATTGTAAACCTGCAAAAAAAAAAAGACATGACTTGATATCAAATGATTTTTTACAATTTTGGAAGATGATCTATTCCCCTGTCTCTGATAGCTGTAAAAAGGAGTGCTTAGACAGACTCTAAGCAGAAGACTCCTCCATAGAAGAGTATTTAGGCAGGGTTCTACAATTCTATTTTATTTTATTGTATACAAGAAATTCTTGTACTTGTTTATGATGGCTGTTGGTTGAATAAAGACCAGTCAGAAATCAGTGGGTAACTGTTTTGTTACCAAATCACAAAATCCTGCCAGGGGAACTTCTAAAAATGGAGTTAATGTATTCCAAATTTTGCTTAGCATGTGAGTATTTTTGGTTCCTTACAAAACTATTTTGTTTAAATTCGGGCACCTTCCAGTAAGACTGGAAATTTTGTAGTCACTTATGATTACATACTGCATATTTCTGTAGCAATTCAGAGATGCAAGCATAAACGTTTTTTGACTCCAGCACAGAAATGTGATGTTGTGTGGTAATGAAAAATGAACAGTAAAAGATAGTACTGGCAGTCCTTCCAATGGAAATAATTGGCATGATGGCATGGCCCACCTGGTATCTGGCCTTAGCAGGCTGGGGAAGGACTGGAAGAGGCAAAGAGTAAAGAGAGGAGACCAGACAGACACATCCATTACAGCCCCATAACCATGCAATATTAAAAGGAAAGGTAACCAAAAGTTTAACAGTGTCAGAAAGGTCTGTGCTCCAGTAATATCTCTGCAGAGCCAGCACAATATAGTGTTAGCCTCACATAAGCATATATACATACCTTTCTAAATATGCCACTTCTGCTCTAACTCAATTTTAAAGATCTTGCAAGCATGAAGATGCTCTAAAACATATTGGGAAGAGCAATTGATCAGGGCTTTTTCCTTGTTTGTTTCACAGGACTCAGCACGGGCAAGACAGAATGTGTACGATTGCAAACTACTGAAATATTCCCCACAGATCTATTTTAAGCACTCATATTTCAATCAATGGTTCAGAAGGAAGCTGCAGTATAAACACATTCCATTCAAGCAGATTTGCATATTGATGTCAGTAGTTTGAATCAAACCAATTAGACCATGTAGTTATCTATGGAAAACATATGGCAGACTGATAAAAACCCAGTTCTATGTTTAAAATCTACAGTATTTCATTAGCATAGCAAAAAAGCAGCTGAAGCAGGATGCTATTCTTCATGGACTAGACAAACTGATAGAAGGAGAACTTGGGCTGGATCCTCAGCTGGTAAAAGACCACTCTGAATACAGTGGTGAATTGAAATGGAACTAGTCAGTCTGAAAGCAAACACATGCTCATGTAGACACTGAATCAAGCACTGATTTCTCTTTGTTCTCAGTTCCTTATCTCTGAAAGGGGGCTATCCCATTTTCTCACCCATTCTTCTTTCAATTAAAGAAAAAGTTCTTCAGAAAGTGCACTATCTCTTACTTTGCTTTAAAAAAACCCACAAAATTGCAAAAGGCCCATCTGTGCTGAGCTACTGCCCTAACATGAATAATGGCAGTGGCACCTCAACCTTTTTATCTCTTAAGTTTTCTCTTTCATGATGGCCTAAAAGCTTTTCTTAGATCATGTTTATCTTCAGCAATAAATCATGTTTTCATTGGAACTCTGCCTCATTGAGGTGCAAATAACAGAACAAGACAAATTAAACTGTAAAATGGTGGCTGAGGAAAGAAATAAAGAAGGACAGATAAATGAATTCATGTAGGAAAGACAACATTGATTCTAAACACCATCTTTTATTGGTGCTGCTTCTCGTATTAAAAAGAAAAAAAATCAACTCCTTTGAACAGGCAGTGATTTAGCTATAAAAATATCTGGTCTGCAAAACATGACTAATCATCTCATCAGCACCGTGCTCATCTCTGTATATTCTCCTGGCAATAACTATATGCTAAGCATTTAAGCCCACCCTAATAATGTGTCCATGGCTCCTAGACTGCTCTTTTACTGAATGAAGCACCCACATGATTTGTTAGGTGACATCATTACAAACAATGGCATTACTGTCTAGCATGAATATCAATTTAGGAAAAAAAAAAATAATACACTATCATCTATTTGAAATTCAGGCTTAGCACTGTATAAAGTAACAATACATGCTAATTTCTCCCCCCTCCTACACATTCTTAAGCAAGTAAGTCACATTCTTCAGCAAGTAAGTCAGTTCACTGCAGATAATTTATTCCACAACTACTGAATGATGAAATGCCAGGAGACATGGCCACGGATCAGGATAACATAGTAATTTTTTTATTATTATTTTCACACACTCCCCATACATATGTATGTATTTAAAAAGGAAGATCCTGGTATCAAAATAATCGACATCCAGACAGCAGTCAGAGTTCAAGGAGAAAGCAAAATGTTGTCCTTTTCTCATTGGTATTCATATAGCAAATGCTGAGGCAAGAAAATTCTGCTAAATGTTGTCCTGTCTGTGAACCCTGAAATAGCTTCAGTCCCTCGTGAAGATTTTACTAAGTTTATATGAATTACATTCAGAAGCAAGGTTAGTAATAAATATAAGTTTTGGAAGTATTAAAACACTTCAGTTAAATTAAAATCTACTACTTAAATGCTGAAGTTAATTAAGAATCACAGAAATCTCTGCTGATACCCCAGAAAAGAATGTCTCCTCCTGCATATTCAATCAAATACTTTTCCAGACCAGGCAGTTAAAATCAGAATAAATTTAGAAATAGAATAATTTCTGTTGGAAAAGTCCCTTCAAGAACATCGAGTTCAACCATTAACCAAGCACTCTCAAGTCACTACTAAAGCACATCCCCAGATGCCACATCCACCTGTCATTTCAGTATCTCCAGAGATGGTGACTCACCCGCTTCCCTGGACAGCATATGCAAGGTTTGAGAGTTCTTTCAATGAAGATGTTTTCCCTAATATACAACCTAAACCTCCCACAGCCTGAGGCCATTTCCTCTCTCTGATGGATGTGCTTGACTCCTTAACCCAAGCTGAAGTAGTTTGGTAGAGTTTCCAAAGGATGGAAACACCTGAGCTGGGCCAAGAACTTCTCTAGTTCCAGTTTGTTCTCTGAAAACAGCAAGGGAGCAGAGTGACCCATTGAGCTGCAAACATAAAGGACTGAAAGTGCTGTACACAGAGGAGTAAAAATCCTGTAAGGAACTATCCATGTGGCTCAAGTGTAGGTGTCTGCTTAACAGCTTCCCAAAAAACAAACCAGGATGCTTTTTCAAGGTTGTCTTAGCCTCTTGTATCTCAAGCAATTGATGCTCAGCGAGAAAAGCGCTAAATCCTATGCCTCTGAGAAAAAACAAAATAGCAGTTTTTATCCCAGGTGCTTGTTGTTCCCATAGATTGAGTATTTACACAATTGGTTTGGTGTTGGTGTATAGTGTCTATTGAACTTAAAATTCACTTAATACTGAATGAACTGAAAGAGCAGAATAAGTTACCTAACAAGTAATCAGCAGTGATTGAGAATGGGTATATTGGGGTTCTGGGAGTGACCCACATCTCTTTTGTGCTATTTAATATCTTTGAAAGTAGCAGAGTGGTAAAGAGTGGTAACAAAAGAGTTGAAAAAATTGGCTTGGATCAGTGGTTAGGCAGTGACCATTTTAATTTGTCTAGATGGAATGGTATACAGGTGAGAAAAAGGGAAGGCAATCCATGTAATGTAGACTGAATTTGGAAAACAGTAAATCCAGAAGTGAGATTTGGAAGCTGAATCTCGATAAATTTAAGTTGGATTAGAAATTTAAGTTGGAATAGAAAAAGTTCAAATGGGTCGTGTCTTCAAATTTGAAACTGTCTTCTAGTATAAGCTGTAAATTGGACACTTTAAAATCAAGATGGGCTCTACTTGGTATTTGTGCTTTAGTCCTATACAAAGTCATAAGCCTAGCAGAGGAACAACCAGTGATTCAGACAGGAGTTTTGCCCCAGCTAAATGTGTTTCTCTACAGTGGGTGAAGGACTGCATCCCCCCATCTCTGACAATCACTGCAACTTCAGGCACACGTGGCTTTAGAAGTTCAAGAATCTGTCACAACTCCATCTCATCAAATTATCAAAACCAGTGTTCAGTAATAACACAGATTCCTACTTCATAATCTCTCCCATACTTGAAGGCAGCACCTTTGCATCCTTATATTAAAAAGCAAAGCTAGAATTTTATTACTTCCACTGGGGAAGCAAAGAGAAAACAAAATTATATTTAAACATATAAACAGGCAACAATTCACAAGGAATTATTTTAAATGTGTACATAGAACAAAGAGAGGCACCAGTTTGGTAACTTTTTCTGGAATAAAGTAAATATATCAAGATCAAATACAATTGCTAAGATTAAATCCTTCTTTCATAATTTTTCACCAAGAAAACAAGAAAGCAAAAAGGAAAAAGAAATCCAATAAGTTTTCTTTATTTTTTCACTGCACACTTTATCAAATACACCTTCCTAAAATCTTGTAAACCTCAAAGCAATAGAACTTGTTTACTCTGAGTGTTAGTATATAAAAACTTGCAGCAAAGGTGAATTTATTTGAGACTAATATTTACAAGGCCGTGTACTGTCCTTGTTCTCTAGAAGAATTTGATGTCAATAGAAGTTAAATTGAAGGTCACTTATATCTCAAATTGCTGCTGATGTTATATTTCAGTGATTTACTTCTACATGTTGACCTTTGCTTTCAAAGTCTTATTTTTTTCACCATTAAAAAAAAGTGTGTCTATATATATACACACTCATGTAATTCAAGACTATTACTTCAAAATGCAATGTACAAGGTGTTAAGCAACAGAAGTTATTCTTCATTAATGAAAGGGGAAAGAGGGGGAGAAGGAAACAAACAGAAACCCCTCAACACCTGAAACCATGAAGCAAGTCTCAAATGTGATTGACTTGTATAAAAAAGGCAACAGCTTTAATTTTGTGTTCAGACACAGATAATGAGTAAGGGCATTCTCCAAATTTACACAAAAGGTCATAATTTGTCTCAGTTATGGCAAAGAACATCATAACCAAGCACTCCTTACCTCACATTTCATGGATTCTTGGACGCAGTGCAATATCGCCGTGCAATATCGCCGTGCAATATCACTGTGCAATATCGCCGTGCAATATCACCGTGCAATATCGCCGTGCAATATCGCTGTTCAGGGCACCCTGTGCAACCATCCAGGAGCCACTCTGGCACCACCCCAGCCTGTCACCACCAAAGCCCCTGCACAGAGGCACCTCCAGTGACCTGACCAGTCCCCACATGGCTCCCTGCACACCCCACACTCACAGCCAGACCAGGTTCCCTTAGCAGGTTTCCTGTAGCAGGGTCTCAGGTGTCCAGGTTCTTCAATAAATTTAATTCTGGCGCGATAACTTCAGCTTAAGATGGTGCCTCTGAGGAGGGACTTGGCTCTCCTGGGCTTTTATCCCCTCACTGTCCTGACTCCAGGAGATCTGTGGTGCTCAGCTCCTGGCTGAGCCACAGGTGCCCCTTGTTAAACAAAGGGTGGCAATTCCCAGCCTCCTTTCTCAGCCCCTCCCAGTGGCTCCCCAGCCACCTGCACTGAATGGATTCCTCAAGAACCACGATGTATTCTGCAACTGAGAGTGTGTTCTGTGTCACCTGTGTCTGTGACACAGGGCTGTCAAGGGTAATGCTGTCAAAGGATCCGAGGCAGCAGTTGCTGCAGATCACACAGAGCACTCAGGTTCTTGGAGGGAATTGGGAGGCCAAGATTCCCAGTGGTGTGGAATGCTGAGTCTGAGCTCTGCTGTAGGACAGGCTCTGTTTCATGGAAATACTTTTGGGTATCTATGGCAGCTTCTGCCTTTAAGTACTTTTTGCACTCCTCCTTTCTTGCAGGTTCCCTCCCCGTCCTCTCTGTAGAGCAGCTGCTGAATGGCAGAATTTATAGCGAAGGACATCGAGTCAAATCAGAAGTTAATTCAGATACCCTCCTGTTCTATGCTGCATGTGGTGGCAGCTCAGACCTGTTTGGGAAGGGATATGATCAAACTCACAAATGGCTGCCCTCAATAGCATTTCAGGAGACAGCAGCTCCCACACCTAGTTTCCCACATATGAGGGTAAATATTAAAAAGATGAGCATAGTCCACCTTCAATGCATGAGTAACAGTTTAGTCTCAGCTGTGATGGGCAAAGCTTATTGTTATTCTTCATTAAAATATCTAGGAGTAGCTAAATATGATTTATAATTGAATTTAGAGTTTTGTAACCCTTTCTTCTTTTGCACATAAGTGCTTTGAGTCTTAGGGTTTTTTTTTTTTTTTAATTAGCCCAATAATACTTTTTGGGGTGTTTGTTTGTTTTCTTTTTTTTCTTTCCAGTTTTTGAAAGGCAAGCATATATGAAAAAATTACAAAGTTCAGTCTTATCTTCATGGACCCAACTGCTCAATGCAAATGGGAACTTGAGGTTTCTCAGGGACCATGATCTCTGATAGGTGCCCTGAGATGAGCTATGAAAGCTGAGTCAGCAAGTCCTCCTGCTTCTGCCCTAATTGTATGGAAAATTCATCAACAAAGAGCACCAGCATCTGCTGGCTTTGGAGATCCTTTTCCCAGAGAGCAGGAAGCAGTAAACTTCTATTTATATTCACAGACAAAACCAGTAGACAGCTCAAAATGAAAGATACGATCACTAGGGCTCTTGTTCTACCTATAGTTTCAGAAAAGTTACGAAATCTGTTTGTAATATTCCTATTTACATCAAGCAGTGACAAGGGTATTGTGTTGCCCTATTAACCTGATGAAATTATATCAATCAATGCATTGAAATGAAAACAGACTTGGAATTAGGTTCTTGTTGCATGGTGTGTGCCACAGCTTAAACCAGCTGCTGCATTCAAACATGTGGGGCAGAATTTAAAACTGAAACCACCAGCTAATGATTGTAGGACATTTATCCAAGATGTCTGATATTCATGTAACAACAAGATTAGACAGAGATAAGGCAGAAGTTGCTTTTCCCCCCATCATGGGAAAAATCAAGTGTAGCAAACATTAGAAAACTTCCTAGAAACATTTTATTTTTAACAGCATGAATAAGCATGAATCCTGCCCTGGATGCATGTGAGAACAACAGCAGATGTATGTTGAGTGTGATACAGAGAAAACTAAAAAGCATTGAGTCCTGTTGTCTTAGTTCACTTTTTAAGCATCTGGGCCTTTAAAACTGGCAGAAACATATTTTTCCATCTTGATGTTTTATTTTGGAATTGGCAAGAGATGAAAACAGTGAAGCAGCTGTGGTTCAAGCTAATGAATATTAATTTTCCAATACAATCATTTGTCCATGCACACATTCATGCTTTTGGTTGCACTGCTCTATGCACTGTTCTAAAATTGCTTGAATAAGACAGCAGCATATGCAGACAGAATGGGAATTATCTCCTAAATCCCAGACTGTGAGATACAGGACAGAAACACTGCAAGGAAATCAAAGAAAACCCTTCTATGGGAACCTCTGTGGTGCAGGTACTTGCTAATTACTCAGCACACTAAATGGCACTCCCAGAACAGCAGGGCTGTTCATCATCCCCCAGCTCTGCTGCTCCACAGCCCTGCTCTCCTGACACAGAGCAACACAGCACAACCAAACACGACAATTCACAAAGCTGTGTCTGGGCAAACAGAGTGACAAAGCAGCTCTGCCCAAAAGGCACTTCTTATCCTAAAGTGTCTATTACAAACAATGAAATCTCACTTGGCATTTTGGGAGAATTTAATTGTACGTGAGCATGTGTGAGAAGAGCCAGTTCCAGGCCATGTGCTGGACTCCAAAAATTTGCAGTTAAGTTTAACTTTTACACCAACCTACCTCAGATTTAAAGCAATTTATTTACAGAGAGACACTTTGGATAACTAAAAGGAACCTGACTGCAAATGTCGACTCTGACTTAAAGGAAATAAGTATATAAAAAAAAATAGTGCCAACTGACATGCATAAATATCACTTCTAGTGAAAATAAAATACATTTAAAAGGGAATTTTCCATGCATCTAACAGACTCATCGACATACTATTTCATTGCTTATTTTAGTTGTGCAGTTTCCCACAAGCATTTTAAAATTGGCCAGATCCCTAAAACTAGTAATTTAGAAGTAATTCCTATTTATTTTTAAATCAAATCAATGTAACTGCCCTGTCCTTCACATTTTAATTAGAGAATCCCAGCTGAGGAACAAGTTTTACATACATAGGAAATATAAATAATTTAGCTATAAGTCAACATTGTATTTGTATGAGGTTTTTATCTTTGCTTGCTTTTATGCAGTCCTCTGTGATAGTCTGTGCTCTGACTGAAGAGGGAAAGCTTTGTGTTTAATGCACTAGCATGAATAAAATTAGGAACATCTGGTGAAAGGACACCTGACTGAACACACGCAGCAAGAGTGAAGCCTCGCCTGAGGAAACTGCTCTGTGAAGAGGGGTTCTCTCCCCACTGCATCCCTATCAAATAGCACTGATGGAGACAAACTCTTTTGCAATATTTGTGGTACCCTTTTTCTTTGCTGAATCATAATATGGTGGGCCCTCGAAAAACTAAATACAGCTGACATTATGCTGTTGGGTAAAATTTCCATTTTGCTTCTTCTTGCATTTACCCCCTGAATGCGTAGGATGCCAGTGGTCAAAGAGGCAATGTTGTATTCTATCCTATTTAAAAGAGGGGGCAAATCTGGTCTCTCCACCAGTAAGTTCTTGGCATAGTTCTCTCTTTTTTTTCTCCTGGATTTCTCCTTATGTTACCCGTTTCCTCATTAAGCTGCATTGTTTCCCAGATATATTTATAAAACTGTCTCAACAGTTCATTGAACTCCATTAGGCTGCTGTTCTACTTTTTTTCCAATTTATTGATGAAAATAATAACTAATACTGAAGGCATTTACAGATCATTTGATACCCACTTTCTGGAGCCTGTATGTCAGATTTTCTTAGAGTATATCAGGAGTATGTCCTGGAAAAAAAATTTCTGCCTTGGTAACATCAATAATTGGAGGTTTTCATTTAGTAGGAATATGCCACAGCATATGTTCAGTTTGATCATCACTGCTTTGACCTTATTATGCTGTATCTCATTATTAACTTAAAATGCAGTATCCTTCAGCATATGGTGCACTAGGGCTTGCAGCAGAAAGGGAAAATTCAGGATTATCTCACCTTTATACAGCAGCACATTTGTAATATCTGAAGGCACAGCAATGAATCACATTCTCTTTCAACAGCAGTGCAACGTGGACCTGTCATCAGTGCACAACAATGGACTTGAATGCAGACATTTCCATCTGGAACCAGCTGCAGGAGCCATGGCAGGGCTGGGAGTCTGTGTGCACTGCTGCAGCTGTTTGGGACACAGCATGGACATTGGGCAGTGCTACAGGGATAATGCATCTCTTGTCTTTAACTAATTTTCTGTCTACTGATGACAATAGGAATAAAAGGAAAAAAAAAATCCCCGAAACAAACAAATACCCCCCAGCCACCCATTCCACTCAGCTCCAAAAATAACACATGCAATGAATAGAGGCATTTGTTCATTAACTTCCTTTTCATCTGGTACAATCTTCTCCCTTTGATATTGAAATGTGGATGAATTTATCATTGCTAGCATAGTTTTAAATAACAGAATATATAGTAAAAATATTCTGATGGTTATCCTGATATAAATACAAAGATGATCACTAAGGTGTCACTGATGCCTTTTCGCCATTTCATGTTTTGAGAGAAGACCCTCTAGAGCAGAAAGGTAATTCATTCCCAAGCTCTATCAGTCCTCACTTTCTTCTCAAATTTCCACAGAGACAATACACTGTGGTGCTGGTTTTTATGACATGAATCTCTTCCACTGTAACTATACTGAGAGAACAAACTTATTTCACACAGGCCATCAATCAGTCTTTAGAGAGCAAAACCTCACAGTTACTGCTTTGCCAGTTTGGCCTGTAAGTAGTGATTTAAGGAAAAGATGTGAAATAACATTACCAGCTCCCTGGGCTAGCCAAACTTTTGTTCAAAACAAGCAGAAAATATTTCCTATGAAAAGGCATTGAGGAAGGATTCATCAGAGCTGGTTTTCTCATGTCTGTCAGTTAGCCACACAGTAATTCTTATTTATCTTATCCATTAACAGGAGCAGCCATTCACACATTTCTATCAGCAACAGCACTACAAGATGTAAGTAAGCTAAGCCTGACATCTTCCAGAGGATGTGGGGAACAGAAGGTTGTTTACTAGACTTTGGTATTGATAAAGACATATTCCCAATATTCTATTTTAGTCTTATGGGATGCTTAACCATCTGTCGAAGCACAAGCTGATGCAACACAAGTCATTAAAAAAAAATCCTATTTGCAGCATCAGAAGCTTTAACAATGTTTTGGATCACTGCATTTCCATCACACTGTAAATCCTGTGTTTCTGTAATGAGGAAGGCCATTGGCAGGGCTGAACAAATATACAGATCCATGCAAACAGATGGGCTGCAGCTGAAGGTCTCAAAGAGGCAGACCTTCCTAGGGTGTGCTGCTCAGGGACTTCCCTATGAGTGGAGAAAGGCATTCAACCCATTTTTAAGCAAAAGAAGGAAGTTACAGGAAACATCAATCTATGGGGAAATTATGCAGCAAGTCTTCCTCAAAGACATTTCTAATCACAAGAAGAGAAACAAGAAAAGTGATGGTGAAAAGCCAAAGTCCAGCTAGTGGCCAGTTGCTGGTGGGACCTCTCAGGGACTGATGCTTCAATACCAGGCCCAGTATGTCTCAATTTTTTTATTAACAATCTGCATGGTGAGCAAGGGAGCACCCAGTTTGCAGATGGTGCAGAAATGGGAGTAGTGGCTGATATATTGAGGGATTTTACCTCCTGTTTGGCACTGGTGACACTTCAGCTGGAATATTTGTCCCGAGCTGAGCCTGTCAGACAGTGACACAATGGAATGAGTGCAGCACAGCCAAGATGACCAGGGGTCTGAAGCACAGAATATGGGTTTGTTTGACCTTAAGAATACATGAGCATGGAAACACTTGCACCTGGCAGCACTTGTCCCAGTGCTTCAGCTTTCAAAGTGTGTTTTCCTTATTAAACCTGTAGGGCTTTGTCTGGCTATGAGCTATTTTAGTATCCACAGCAGCATTCTGCTCATCAAGAGAAATGTCACATCAAGGAGGAAGAGCAGCAGTTACATTCTGAGGGCAAGTACTCAAAACAGTAAGAAATGGTCATCCTTATACTAACTGCATCAAGAATATACCTCATTTTGCAACTAATTAATAACAGGGGCATACCCTCTGAATATGCTATCTCTTAAATTGCAATAAATTAGTAAAATGCTCTTCAGCAAATCAAGCATGTTGTATATCAGTCTTCACACAGTTTCTAATAAAAGTGGACATTATCAGGAACAGACATTATTGCTTTTTCAGTAGAACTGTGCATAACATTAACAGACACAGGATGATGGTTATTACAGGTTGAGCAGGCTAAGCTAAATCTCAGTTCCTGCTGCTTCCATGCCCATTTCCCTTAGGCCTCCTATTGCAAGGGCTTGAACAGGAACACCACCACACAAATCAGCAAGTGTGCCCTCTGTTATACCCACAGAGGTCCAGGTGCTGCTACTGAGGCACAGAGATGTTGCAAGTGCACGTTTTAGCCCTTCCACAGAGGCACAAATGGAATGGGCTCACTCAGAAGGGATCTCCTGCCTGTGCCCAGCATTCCCAACCCCTCTGTGCCCCAGGGCTCTGCAGGGAGCCCAGCACTGACCCCCTGCCCTCGCTGACTCCTGCCTGTCACCAGGACAAGGTTCTCTCACATTGTGAAGATTCTTTATTTCTTTCTAAGAGCACTGCAGATAAAAGCACAAAGGGCAGGGCTATCAGTGCATAAGCCTTAGAGGAAGCAATGCACAACTAGAGGTGAAGCTGTAGAACTAGAAGGGACTCATTCCTGTAAGATACAGGATATCTGCCCACTTCATCTTACTGGGGACAGAAGCCTAACTAGATAACAAAGACCATTGTATAAAATTAGTCCTTAAAGTATTCTATATTTGAGATTTCTTCTTAGAAATGTACCTTAAAAAAAGGTTTTCTTGGATACTGTTTAAGCTCTATTTTAAAATTTATATGATCCCAAATACAGACTGCCTCAAAATGTCTTATTACTTAAATTGGGCCACTGCCATAGTAACCTAGTACTCTCCTGTAGATAAAATGGAGAACAAGAAAGATATTTGCCATGTTTAGCAGAAGTTTTTACCCACCCAAAAATAGGTCTTTGCTTCTGAGTAACCTCAGAAAATAAATATTCATAAAACAAAACACATTAATTCTGAGCTAAGGCAGGCACAAACTGAGCTAAGGTGCTCCACAAACACCACACCTGAGCTACCAAGGGCAGCAAGGCCAAGCCCCTTGGTCCTTTCAGTGAGAGCAGCATCAGCACAGGCCCTCCCTGCTCCTCTGCACTGCAGTGGTCCAGGCAGAAGAGCTGTACCATGGAGCACAGCATCTCCCACAACATCCACTACCTCCTCCCATCACAACAGAACAGTTTGCTTCCCACCCCGAGGGTCATAATTCCCAGTTATTGCCACATTGAGATTTCTGCTGCAAGTGTTTGGAAATATAGCTGACATATAATGGGGTCTGATACCTTAGTGAGGCTCCTCTGGGACCCCCCCAACAGTAGAGTGTGCCCTCCAGCAATTCCCAACAGCTTCCCAGAGCTACAGATCCTACAGAGTGCAGGGTTTTATTCTCACCTCACCTCTGTGTGCCTGAAATCAGGCCAGTGGTGCAGGGGGACCTGGCAGATCCAACTGAAAGGAATCATAGAAAACCAGAAATGTTGAGGATGGAAAAGACCTCCAAGATCATCAAACTTCAACCAAATGCCACCATGCCCACTAAACCATGTTGTCAAGTGCCACTGCTACTGGTTTCTTTGAACACTTCCAGGGATGTGGACTCCACTTTCCTGGGCAGCCCATTCCAATTCTTCACTCTCTCATGGAATAAATTTTTCCCAATATCTAAGCTGAACATCCCCTGGTACAGCTTGAGGCCATTTCCTCTGGTCCTGTCACTGGTTTCCTGAGAGAAAAGACTGATCCCACCTTGCCACAACCTTTCAGATAGTTGTAGAGAGGAATGAGCTTTCCCCTGAGCCTTCTTTTCTTGGTACTAAACAACAACAGTACCCTCAGCCCTATGGTGTAAGTGAGGGCAGATTGACTTGGGGCTGGCTCACACCTGGGGAGGGAGAACAGAGCTGCTCTCCTGCCACAGTGCAGTCCCCTCCCTGGTGTCACCAGTGACCAGGACACCTGGTCACTTCTGCCCTCAGCTACACCCTGCACAAGAGCAGGGCTGACCCTTCTCTGGGCTGCCAGAGTGCCCCCAGACTGCTGGGTGTGACCATTTAGCTGCATTCTGAACACAGCACTGAATGCCATCATTACTGCCTGAACCCAGGGGAACTGAAGGGGAAATCCTCTCCTCCATCTTCTAGGGATCACATCAGCACTACAGGAGAGAGGAGAGAAAAAGATGAGGAGAGAATATCCCCGTGAATTTGATTTCTGTTCCATCTCCAAGATAAGAGCCGGCGCTGTGTGAGTTGTGGGGGAGCACAGCAGGGAAGAAAGCAAGCATACCCTGAAATTCAGTTGAAAGGCACTGGCACAAAAAGGACACTATTTTATTGACACTGGAGTTCTGCTCTGATTTCATTTTTCTTTTACTTTGGGAAGTTGCTCTTGCATATTGGAAAGTGAACATGGTGTGAACATTTGCTTTCCTGCCCTCCCAGTACACAAAGAATTCTTGCATCTCTTCCTTTTTGGAAAACATTTTAAAGCAGGAGTGCTATAGCATGGCAAGCCTCTTCCCAAGAGGCACAGTTCTCCGTTGTTAGAATACATGCTGGGTATTTTTTCCAGGGGTAGTGAATGGAATGTAACCTACAATATCTGCTAATGGCTGGAAACCTACTGTGCCTCTGAATTAGATTCCTATGACAGACGAGATATGCCTGCCGGGAAAGAGGCTCTTAAAATGGTCCAGCTATTATTTTTTAAATTTACAGAGGTAGCATACACAGTTCTCCTGTTAATTTGTTTCTGGAAAGAGGTGAGACAGGAGCAGAGAGGATGAAAGCACAGGGAAGGGGCGCTCATGACTATTTCAGTGTCTTTCCCTGTCACGCCCTAGCAGGATCTACAAGATGGATCTGCCTGTACAACAAGGCATCTGCTAAAAGGCAGCTCAGTCCTGGCCCTTGGATACCTCCATCTCCTTTGGTGGGCACAGAATACTGAATTTCTCTGCTCAGTCTTCAAGGTTACCCCAAATTTCAGACCCATTCAATCAGCGATGTAGAAAAAAATTGAAGTACTTTTGTCCAGTTGAAATAGAAGCCCAATTTCTGGGCTTTTTGAAGCCCCCCAATCTGCTTTGGTTTATAGTGCAGGCAGAAGATTAGTTTGCTTTGAAAATGTTTATACTCCCATTTTTTATGCTGTAAGAATTATATACTAGGGAATTTTTGCAAAAAAAAAAACCTCCATAAACCCCCCTGAAAACTTGAATTCTAAACAAAATAGAGCCCCATAACATGCACATTGTACAGTGCATTTTTGAGGAAGGCAGTAGAATTTGTTGAGATTTTAAAACCCAAACAAACAACAAACAAACACCAAAAAACCCCACAGAAACAAAGTTCCCCTCTGCCCCTCCACAAACGAATAAGTTCCTAAACTTTGATGCCACACCCCCATTGACTTCAGTCATAAATAAAAACTGAGTGAGGGACAGACACAACCATTACAAAAAAAATTATCCACATTCCAAAAATTTTGGCGTAGGAGCTCACTAGATGCCCTAGACTTTGATACTGTGGATTTAAGACTGATTTTCTAGGAATTTTTTATCTTTAAGTTAGAGAAACTCTCAGAGCCATGCACTACTTCAAATCTTCCTGATTTTTCAGCCTCATCCCCCCCAGGCTCAGTCCTCTCTGGTAGAGATGCTTGTGCCAAGGTGTAGCAATCAGATGTTCTGCAAATACAAAGAGATGAATCCTGTGCTCATTTTCATTCCCAGCTCCCAGTTTGTACCAGCAGAAGTGTATCTGCAATTTCCACTAGCTCCATTAATTTAGATTTCTATAATAAGCAGAAGATAAGGCATATAAATTAAGTATTTGAAACTATGGGTTCCAAAGTTTGATATTTTCAGCTGAAGTAAGCATTTCTATGCACAGCTGTTTGGCCTCCAAACATCTTAATTAAAACCTTTTGGGAGGATAATAACATTTGCCATTCAATCAAACATTGAAGAATTTTACAGCTGATACCAAATGTTATATGATAAACTTGGAGCTGAGTTTCAAAGCATCACAGGCAGTAATGACAATTAGAGACAGAGTTATCTAAAAGTCTCAAGCACTAAGTTTCTCTTGCACCCATTACTGAGGAGGAAATATTTTTATAAACCAGTGTGGGGCTTTCTCTAGTGTCAGTATAAAAGCTAATTCATGTGCAGTCTAGCTGAAATTTAGTGAGACCTGGGCATTAAACTCTGCATGAGCAAATCTATGCACCTGCTATGGAAAACATTTTTAATTGCATTCTGAAATCAATCAAACCTTACTACTTTTAAAACAAACCCAAACCAACCAGCCAACATGAACAAAATCCCCCCAGCACCCCCAACCCACCAACAACCAACCCCAAAACCTCCCAAAAACCACTGCCAATCACCACCCCCACCCCAGAAAAAAGAAAAAAACCCAACAAAACCCAAAAGAAAACCACCAATCAGAGGGTAGTTTAAAAAGAAACTCAAGCTGAGTTTCTATACCCAGATAACATAACAATTCAAGGATAAAATCCTCCATTAGGATGCTTACTTTACAATACACCCTGAAAAAATTAAGCAACCTTTGAATCATTTTACAATTTGCATAACACCTGTCAAAGCTTTTTAAAACTCAAGCACCATGAAGCTTAAGAGGTGAACCAGTGAAATTAAAACTGTTTTCAGAATATCCTTTGGGAGCCTGCAGGCTCTGGGATGTTTGTTTCAAAGGGCTGTGCCCTCCCAGAGAGGGTCTCACCACCTTCACCCAGCCCCTGTTAGAGGGGCAGTAAAGGATCACCCAGCAGGGCTGACCCACTGCCTTGGGAAATAACCTCTTGCTGTGGACAGAAAGATGACTCAATTCCCTCTGTGTTGTCTTTCCCCACATCAAGGCAAAGCTAAAAGGAACATTACAGAGGTTTTTGGGTTATTTGAAATCCCTCTGCACCAGGCTGGTGCTGCAGAAGTCTCCTAACTCCTGGGCACGTGTCTCAGTTGTAACCCCAGCACTGAGGGGTTTATTTGTTGGTTTTGGGGTTTTTATTTGGGGTTTTTTGGTCCTTTCCACATTTAACTATCTATTCTGTATTATTATGCTTAGCTCTTTCATACTCCCTTTTATTTCTGGTGGTAGCTATTTAGTCATTGAGCACAAAAGAGAAATTAGCTTTCAATGCAAAGAAGAAAGACTATTTTATTTTTGGTTGGTTGGCCCTTTTTTTTTTTTTGTTGTTGTTAATGATTGCAGATGATTTAAAACCTAGATTAAATTGCTATCTAGTGCAACAGAAAAACAGTTAATGTAAAACTACAGCCCTTAATTATTTCTGTGAATAAATGAATGACTCAATACTTCAAAGTCTTACGAGCAACTTTCTTTTAGCCCAGTTCTTATTGGCAAGAAATAAATAGAAATAAACTGTTGCTGCTTTGGAAAATGAGATCACAGGGAAATTCATTAGATGGACAGAAATCCTCAAGCCCTGGATTCTGCAATTAGATGCAGGACATTGGAGGGCTGTGTCTCTGGAGAATCCTGTTACTTTGAAATAGAGTTTCAATTGACTGCCACAGGATACCAGAATAGCATGGAGGGTCTGCCTCCATCAGAACTGAGGAACAGGACACGTTTGAATCACTATAATTTGCAAAATTTTGTATCCAGTTTAAGTCAAGTAAACAGGCTCTCTGAATATCTGCCATAAAGAAGTGTTGGGAAATTTTTAATGAATAGGAAAAATGAAAATGTATGCTCTGCAGTAAGATTTATTTCACCTTTTGCATACTAATTTTTTTAGCTTTGTAAATTTAATTATTCTTTCCTAGAAGAAAAACAAAACGAAGCACAGCCAGCCCTTTATACTTTTTCTTCCCTCTATACAGCATATCCTTTGAACATTATCACCTTGGAAAGCCCAGGGGGGGTTCTGCTCCTTCCCAGAGTGAAGCTACTCAGCCCTACTACTCAGGGTCATGAGTTCAAGGACCACAAGTGAATTTTCATACACTGCAGCTATTGAAATCTGTCATGAATCCACGAGAATCTCAAGCTGGAAGGGACCCATAAGGATCACTGGCTCCAAGTCTCTGGTCCCTGCAGGACTACCTAAATCTAAACTGCTAAACCCACGTACCTGGGGAACGTGTTCCAGTGACCAGCCACTCCCTGGGTGAAGAACCTTTTCCTAATATGCAATCTGAACCTCTCCTGACACAACCTCAGTCCATTTTCTTGTGTCCTGTCATTGGTCACCACAGGAACAGAATGAGGTCCAGGTAGCAGAAATAATTACCAGCTATTTTTTGAATTTTTTTTAAGATCTCCTCTTTTCCCACGGCGTAGCCACAGAGCTTATTTCAATGCTGAGGAGAGCCTCTGAGTTTCTCAAGGGTGAAAATCTCCTTTCCCCTTTTTAATTTCACACTTTGGAAAGATAAAGGGTGATGCTACTTGCACATTTTGAGGATGCAAGACTGAGGCAAGGAGTGTTAAATGTTTATTGGCTTTGAAATAATCAATAGCTTGAGCTGCAGAAGAAATCTTTGCCAGAAAAAAAAAGAGAAAGATGGTCTTCTTATCCTGTTTTTTAGGCAAATGCAGAGAGAGCCAGGGTCATGTGGCAAGCAAAAGCTTTGGTGTCTGTCAGCAGCCCTGGTGCAGCAGTGTGCCTGTGCTAAGAGATGGCACATCTCCCTTCTTCCTCAAGGGAGATGCTTCAGCAGGCACAGCACAGTGTTAATGTGTTCTGAAAATAAGAGTTATAGAGAGCCTATACACAGGGCTGCTCCTAACAAGGCCATCTAGCATAAAAAGGAAGCCTGCAGAGGAAAGAAAAAGAAAAATCTCTATATAATTTTATTATCTTAATCATAGCACTCCCTTTTCTTCCTTCTACAGTCCCTACTGCATGCACAATCTGTCTTCTACTTTCTGCAAGAGAGATGGCAGAATATGAAAAAAACCCACCCTAAAACCCAAGGCCTCGCAACAAAATATAAACTAAGCAAAAAAAAAATGCAAAGAGAGGAAAAATTGTGCAGGGTTGTTTTGTTGTTTTTGGGGTTTTTTGTTGTATTTTTTTTTTTTTTACAAAGATTAGCTACCTGAAAAATGCAATTAATCTTTCCTTAATTGTTTTGTTTTGACATTCATAGCTGCTCTTTTTTAAGTGAAACTCAGCATGTATATGTCCTCTATGGAACAACAGGTTGCTTTGCAGGCATTTTCTTAGAAAAACAATGCCATCTAGGAAGCTAACATAAAAAGGCAAGAATTTTACACTCTTCCATCTCCCAGATGATTGGAAGGAGATCTCAAACATATTAATTGCTGGCTAGGGGAATAAAGTATTATCTTTAATTTAAAAGCAAATTATTCTGGACTTTCACAAATCAGCTTCATAAGGAGGTTTAAATTAAAATAAAGTATAAAGGAGGCTTCAAACAGCATTTTTTTGAGAAAGAGATTGATGTTGAATTTGAAGAGATTAAATTTAGATTACTATAGGTCCATATGCTAATTATGAAGGTCAGATTAATTATAAAATCCCAAAACAACCAGGCTTCTTTATTTCCAAGTCTTGTCCCCTAAATTGTCTGAATCAGGTTTTATAAATAAGCTCACCTTGCAAATTCTAGCAAATAAACAGAGTTTGGTCAGCTCCCCTGGAAGAAATTAAGGGATCAGTCCATGACTGGCAATATCACAGAAACCAGCCTTGAAGGGAGCAAAGAAAAAAGCATGAAAAGAAGATTTCGGTCCTCCAGAATCTCATGCATCAAACCAGAAGGGTGCTCTGCTCTCAGGACTCCCTCAGGCAAAATACAGACCTGCACAAGGAAGGCTCCCCTTGAAATCTAACCTAGGGGACCCTACTCCTACTTCTGAACTAAGGGGTGCATCTGACTAAAAGTTAATTTCTTCACAGAGGTTAATTTTCCCATTAAAATAATGCTTGAGATAGAGTATTTGTAAAATAAATGCTATTAAATATATACATAAAGTTAAGACATGCTTAATTACAGTAAAACAATTAAATTCCATACTTTTGCTCACAGGCCTTGAAGTCTTGCTTTATTAAAGTTAATGCAGAGAGTTACTGGGAGTCTTATTCATTTAGGACAAACAAGAAACTCCCCTAAATAACAAGAAAGGGGTAAGAAAGATTTTTGTCCTTCAAAAGATAACCAGGAAAAGCTTGCAGCATACTGGGTCACCAGAGAACAGCAGATGAATATACAGTACTTGCAGTGCTCAAGGGAATACCCAAGGCAGGAGACCTTGAGAGAAGAATGTTTCTACCTCATTTAGATTCCAGAGCAGAGAGTTAAAACCACTTATCAGCCATCAGGTGAGCTTCTGTCTCTTCAGAAGAATGCAACCCTCTCCCCCACTATTCTCCAATTACAGGTCATACACAAGCTCATGGTTTTTTTCCAAGATTATGATTTACTTCAGCACAAGCTCTTATACTTCCCCCTCTCCTCTATCCATCATAGACATTAATTTTAATTACCTCTTTGAGAATTAATTTTTGAGCCTCTACTTAGTTATGTTCAACTACAAAAGAATACAAACAACAGCAATTTCCCTCTGTGAGAGTGCATTTCAGAAGCTGTTAATGAAAGCAGTCAGGTAGACGTTGCGCAGTTCAGTCCCTTCTTGAAATACAAGTTTTCTTCTTTATTTTTCCTTGATTTCTGGACAAATTCACAAAACCGTAGGGGTTTTTCTTCCCCGATCTAAACTTCTTATAAAATACAGAGTTTTTAAAAAGCTTCTTTCCATACAAGAGGCATTACAAAACTCTAGGGGTGCTTTGGAACCTCTGTCAGTGGGCATTACTGCAGTTCCCGTTTTATTTTGTCTTCCAGAAACTGGTGTGTTCCCCCTTCCAGTCAGGGATACCCACTGCATATTGGCTTTGCCCTGCAAGCCTAAACTCCTGATGGAAGAGTGAGTCTAACCAAGTAATCCAGAGTAGCAAAGAAGGAAAGAAATATTCCATAACTTACACAAGTCCTGAACTTACAATGGGTTACTTCACACAGGAGATCTGGAGTGCCGGAGGCTCCCTTTTACAGAGGAAACAAGATAACTAGGAAAATCTCATCTTGTTTCACAAGCAATTTCATTTTCAGGTACTCCTAGACTCACTAAAAAATCCCTTCTTAAAGTACCAGGAAAATTTGATGCTGCCAATAGAGGCCACAATCCAATAAAATTACTGCCTTATTCCCAAACCAGCCATACCAGCTTAAAGATCTGAGCACAGTGATCTGTGCAAGGGTGGGAAGAACAAACACAAACATTCATACAGTATTTTAAAGAGGAACTAGGATAGAAAAACAAAGAATTTAAACAGGAAATAAGTTGGAATATTTAATATCAATAATATTCCACTGTATTGAACTAGTGATCCCACTAGGGGTTGTGGTTTTGCTGTGTTGAAGCAGGGCACCACGGCTAACAGAGGTAATTTTGTCATGCCTTGTGAAGAAAACTATTGATAGACAATGTAGAATTGTCCTTCTAAATTTATTTAGCCACTAAAATGCTGTGACTTTTTCAGTTGATGACTATTTTAAAAAATACCTGCAGGAGCAAGACAAATATGTTAGTAGCAGAGATTCACTGCAAAATGAAGCATTATATTTAGTATTTGGACCTTCTTTTGGCCCCCTGTTATGAAACATGCACACCATCCTCTGCCTGTAATCACTCTGTAATCACACACCATGGTGGCAAAAATCCAAAGCAACAGGAACATGCTGAAAAAGAATTATTTCTCCAAATAAAAATAGTGTGAATATATGCAGCCGTCTTTACTCAGCCTAAAAGTAAAATACTTTTATGGACCACAAACTTGACTTGTACTAATGCATGCTTTGAACTGGGGCAATAAGTACAATTAGTAGCTGACAGATTCCTGCAAATTCCAGGAATTCAGTACTTGTCAGGAAAATGTTGAATAGATTTGGCTTGGTGTTTGTTAACCTGGTGTAACAAATGAGTCAGATGCAGGGAAAACATTTCCTGAGCTGCAGTTCAGCTTCAGGGAGTGTCAAGCCCAACTGAGCAGCTTGCCCACCTCCTCCTCTCCAAGGCCACAGTGCTCCTTTGGAGCTCTTCTGAGGGAAAACCATTTCCCAGACTGAGCCTACAAATTGCTTTCAAGCTGTCTGTCCTCCCTCTGGAGTAATTAACTGCTAATTAATACTTGGTCCATTTATCATCTTGTCTCTTCTTCCCCCAAATAATCTATTTCTTCCAAAAGGCTGTGTCCTAGCACAGGATGGCAAACCCTGCCCCTCAGCCATGCTCCACTTCAGGACATGCAGCCTTAATGGCCTTGATGTCAGTAGATGTCATTTAACAACAAACACTCTTGAAACTGCAGGGATTTGGCTCTGCAAACAGAAAATGTGCAGCTCAGTGTCAGGAACAGCCAGCCTCTTCCCAGCATTGCTGCTACAAATTTCAGATTCATCAGCTTGCAGATGGGATCCACAGACACCTTTTAAATAGTTTAATATAGAAAAGAGGTGAATTACTATCAGCACTCCTTCACAAGCGTAAAAAATAAAATTTTAAGTTGAACTGTTGACAGAACCTTTTTTCTCTGATGTCACAGCAGTGTTATCAGACAGTAGCTGAAATGCTGAGACTGAAACAATGCCTCTGAAATATGAATAGGGAAAATCCTCCCTATCCTAAGGTAATGCCAGGGGTTCACTCCTGTGGGTTACACACCTCCTGCAGTGGGATGGAGAGCAGAACCAGAAGGGTGAAGTGACAAAGATCATGGGTTGTGATAAAGTCAGTTTAACAGGTAAAGCAAGAACCTTGTGCACAAGCAAAGCAAAACAAGGAATCCCTTCCCCATTTCCTGTGAGGGGACAGGTGCTCAGCCATCCTCCAGGAAAGCTGGGCTCCATCCTGCCCAGTGGTGACTTGGGAAATGCCAAACACAATCACTCCAAATGTCCCCCCTTCACTCCTTATTGCCCAGGTTTCCTTCTTGTTAAACATGATACCCTATGGCCTGGGAAATCCCCTGGGTCACTTGGGGTCAGCTGTCTCCCCCTCCCCAGCTCCTTGGGCACCTCCAGCCTGCTCCCCAGTGCGTGGGGTGAGGAGCAGAAAAGGCTTTGTCTCTGTGTAAATGCTGCTCAGATATTACAAAAGCATCCCTTTAATGATAAAGTGATTTTCAGCACAAATCCAAACTATATCCCCATCCCAGCATTTCTAGCCTGAACTTCTGCAGCAGCAGATGTTAAAGGAAACGAGAAGTACTATTGTCCATTAGCAGACAGACACCCTTTATACCATCCTTACTTTGTCACTTCTCCTCCTTTCTGTACCCTGCCTCTTCCTCAACTGGGCAGGTTGAAGAGTAAAATGGTGTTCCTTGAAGGCAGAACAGAAAGCTTTTGTCTGGTCTATTATGCTGTACTGTACTTTAATTCAGGCTTTTGAGGCACTGCATGACTGAGACAGCAGTGTGGGAAAGGCTTTGGAGCCAATGGCTCTGGAGTTACAGTGACAGGGCTGCCAGCAAGGATATCTGTGAATTGACGGCCTCACTCTGGCTGCCCCGAGAAATTAACTAATATTTATGTGAGTGCAGCAAATGAGATACAGCTGTACACAACGCTGACATGCTAGGAAAGCAAATGATTGGGCAATCCAGTTATTAAACTGAGTAATCATGTTCAACTGAATCACTCGCACAATGAATTTGGAAAGGGCTCCCTAGTCTATCGTGTTGCAAGACTGGCTCAAGCTACTCCAGTTAGTCCCAGAAATCTTCCATGTTTTGAAAAAATGTTTTCTTAATATATTATATATGATAATTAGTATAGTATATATAAAATATATATATATATTCTATATATAATCTATAACAAATTAACATAATATTTTCTTCAGTATAGCTGAAATCCTTCCATAATTTGAACTCTGCAACTCAGCACAGGCTTTCCTCTTCAAATAGCTATTGGAGACCTAGACAAGGCTCACTAACAGAAGCAGATGTCAGCTTGCAGCTATTAGCAACAAGGGCAGTTTCAAGACGAACATATGTTTGCATATTAAAGATGTTACAGCACACTTTTTATTGGCAGTAAGATTCTGCTTTCACAAATACCACTGACAGAAGAAACATCTACTGACCCAGTAAGAATCCTATGAACAATATTCCATATGCCAGCAGAATGACATCCAAATTGAGGGAAAATTTACATATTGCCATTAAGGCAAAATTGACAACGACCAAAGGTTAATGAAATATCACAATCACTTCATTTTGCAGCTTCTCCTTAGAGTTAACAAGGTATTATTTCAGAAGAAAAAGAGAAAGAAACATAAATGTTCCTCCCTCTGCCTTTCACTGTAAATTTTAGTTTGGAAATATTGAACAGTTCTTACAATTATGAGGTTTTATTGGACGCTCTTAAAGAGAACTTGAAGCATTAGTAACAAAATTTATGTCCTTTCTGTCTTCCTCTTCTATTTTAAAGTAGAATAATGGGCAAATTGAGTCACTTGGAGACCTATTTCATGTGGACTAGCCTATGCTTTACATTTAGGGGTAATCTGAACAGCTCCAGAAGAGAACTTCATTACCTGTCTGATAGACATGGACAGAGCCTAAACCAAGATCATATCATGCTATGAGCTGTACCATCACAGAGTGAGATAAAAGTGTCTTTGACCAGAGAGTTTATTGGCTAAATTTGGGGTATCATCTGGCACATCTTTGGGTATTTTAAAAAGGGAAACAGTCTAACAGGCTGCAATGGAACTTCTCTGTCACACCTGGTATTACCCCTAATATCTTCCCGCTCTGTAAAGAGTGGGTGAACCTTTCTTACACAGCACTTAACTCATGCTGGTGAGCCAGCTGTTCTGTCCTTTTTCTGAGGCTAGCTGGTGCTCACAGGGACACCAGGCTGTCATGTCACCTTGCTGGCCTTGTTTTTGAGCAGAGATTCTGTAGGTGCTGCTCAATGAACTCATGTGGTCCAAGACAGTCAAAGTCCCCCCCGAGTGCTCCAGCAAGAGGCCAAACGTGCATCTTTTTCTTGGAAGGAAAAAAAAAAAAAGCAAACAGGAAGAAACAAACATTTCTCAATAACAGAGTTCCCAGAATGTTATTTTCTGATGATCTGATTACATATCAGATGAAACTTGTATTTTGGGAAAAATCAATGACATCCTGTGGCTGTATCAAAACTGAGCATACCAAATGACTATTGTGCTCCATTATTTCAATTTTGGAATGATTGTCCCACAGGACCCAAGATGGCAGAGGGCATACATACAATGCACAGCACAGCAGATTCAAGTAGTATCTGCAGTGATTGTTAATGCCCACTAACTACACAGATAAAATAAAATGCTCTTTGACATATTCCTCTTTTTTTTTACTCTAAAGTTTAAAAAGTTGAATAGTAAATAGCAATACCTACACCACAAAAGCAGAACCCAAGGAGTATTATTTTCATTAGGACTGCCTAATTTCTGAATCTTTTCTCTTCTGGTAATAAAATACTACATCCAGTGCTCACGACATCCAGTGCTAAACCCAATGGTTTTAAGAGGCATTACAGTTAGCCTTATTATTACTTGCAGTCATTTAAGCCTTTAAAAACCCCAATAAATTATTTCAATTTACAGCAGAACTTTACAAGGCTATATACTGCCCCACTTGCTAGAAGCCATTCTCCTTCTGTGCCTACAGAAGTCTGATGTGGTCAGGGAAATACTCAGACTGATTAAAAGCAACCTGCTGAAAATGAACTTACAGATGTCTCCTGCAAATCTGATTGACTTAGTTTTGTATGCCAAAATAGAAATTTCTGGCAAGGCTCATGTGAAATATTTCTATTGTCATGTACTTGAAACTTTAGATAGTTATATTTAATACTTTTATAGAAAAATAGAGACTGAGCACAGTTATTACCCAATGACTGAACACACTATAAACATTTAACTATTTCCCCAATTTTTTCAGTCTACAACAAAAAAATTAAAAAGTAGCATGAACAAAACAGTAAACCCCAAAAAAAATCTAACCAGAGAAAGGTCAGATTTTTTTTCCAATTCTGGTCAAGATTGAAAAGTACATCCATTTTTGGTATGTTATTAAAGACAGTATTACACTGCATGAAAATAGGGAATCCAAAGAGGACTCTTGCACCCTGAGGAGCTGACACTATTTAATGATTGGGAGACTTCTGAGTCTTTTGCATTTAACCCACCTCATTTACTAACCTGTCCTGTATCCCCTTGTAGAGGTACAGCTTCACCTTGATTTTTTTTTAAGTCTGGCATCCCTATACCTCAACCTTCACAAACCATTTTTAGAAACTTCCTCATCAGAAAATCCTTAGGATTTTCAAGTTCAAACAAACAGTGCATATTTTTTTTTTTTCATTATCCATCAAAATACAGTTAAACAGTTTTTGTGATTTTTGACAGGTACCTTTTTATTTTTAATAGGGTCCCAGTGCTCTGAAGAAGCAGACTTGCAACAAGCTTTAAGAACCACGATGATAACAGATGAATAAACATTAACAGCTCAGCGAATTAACTCATTTTCACTAATGGAGCTACAGCCAATAAGGCAAGGGTGTGACACACATTGCTGATGTCGGGAGTTCACAGCAGACTGACCACCCTAAAGAACCTGTGACCCACTTCCATGTGAGCCCCTGGATTCCCATCCATCCCGCCCCAGGTCAGCAGCACAAAGCCTGCTCCACAACTGTGGGAACTCAGCACATCCCTCCGGATGTCCAGAGTTGCTGAGAGCCCTCTTGGGGGGCTCAGAGGACCTGGAATGTAGCCAGAAGCTCCTGGTGGCTTGACTTTGATCCATCTAGAGATCTGCCACCTGTGTATGAGGACATGAGAGGCACTCAGGTTTGAGTGGTGTGGGAATGATGTATTTACAGGGTGAATATGCAGATTTTAGGTTTTGGTACAGGGGGGTTATGGAGACAAGATTGAGGGATCAGGGCGTGTCTTGTCCTTCTTCTTTCTTCTTCTTGTCATCCATTTTCTGTGGTGAGTTGGCACTTGGGGATTGGTTTAGCATAGAAGTGCACAGTTCAATATGGGTGATGGGTATTGGGAAGTAAAGGTGAATATGATATATGTAATTTGTAGTACATAAAGATGAGACCACCTCGGGGGCGGGCAGAGTGCCTTTGGCTGCCTTGCTGTCCAGACCTCGGCTGGGCAGAAAGAAAATTTTGTAGATAAGAAATAATAAACAACCTGAAGACCAAAAAGTGAAGAGTCCAGTGTCATTCTTTGGAGCGTGGGCTGCCCCAGAACCGCCCTACGCGAGTCCAGCAGAGACAAAAGCAGCCGGACGGACACAGAACAGCAGCTGTGTCAGCTCAGCTCAGCTGAGTGGAATTGTCAGAGCAATAAGAAGCACAAAGCTCCCTGCAGCATCTCAGGAAACCCCCTTCTCCTCAGCCACGCCCTGATCATGCTCAGGTGGAGGCAGCTCCCTACCTCTCTGTAGCTTCTTGGCCTGAATGCAGATGGACTTGATCAGTTGTTTTGGATCTGCCAGCTGCATCCCTGCTGGCTGATGGCTCTGCCCTGCCTGCCTTGGTGCTGCCCTTGGCTCCTGGCTCACCTTCCTTTGCAGATTCTCTTTTGCTGTTGCCTGACACCTTGTCCGTGGAGAAGACACACATGATTCCTCACTTCCCTTGCTGACAGGATCTCTTATTTCATTTGAAAGAGTTAATTAAAACCTAAAGAGAAATCTACTCATTTTTTCTTGCTCAAAACATCCCTCAGCATTCTACTAAAAACGCCAGAAACAGGGCAATTGCTGGATTAATATTTTCAAACTGAACTTAGAAGTACAGCAAACTCCATTTCACACACAGAAAACTATGATCACAGAATAAATACATCTGATGGCAACTTATCCCAGACTTCATCTCAGAGGCTGGAGACTGTCCCTTTGCACAGCCTCCAGCAGCTTTGCCCATTTCAGTGCATTCTCCACCTGTTCTCAGATTCTTTTCAGCTGAGATGCACCAACAGGACAGGGCTAAGAGGTTACCAGAGTTTGCAAGTGAAGGAACATCTCTTTTAATTCCAAGCAAAAGATACTTTTGTAAAATTACCTCTAAATGTACTTGAGATAACATTTTGGTCCTCATTAAAAACAGATTTCTGTCACCTTGGATAGAAAGAGAACTTCAGCCACAGTAAAATCTATTACAGTTCCTCCAGAACAGATGCTTTAGTAGAAGTTGTTTTTAAAACTCTATCATGAGCTCTACTCTCAGTTACATATATCATCTTCCTGCCATTATTGCTCTAAGCACAGCTCCTCAAATGTAAATTGATAACATTTTAAAAATGTGATTCTTTGTTAAGGAGTGGCAAAGTATTAAAGCAAATTTGAGAGTTATAAAAGTTATTTAAACCCCAGTAAATTTTGCAGAACATTTTCACCCGTAATTCAGAATTCAAACCTCATTTTCAATATTCATGAATGAAACTGGTGATTTTATTTTTTTTTAATTTATCATAGCTGCGGGTGTTTGAGATAGCTCAGTGTTGTGATACCTACATTTGCTGAGCACAGCATGGAACAGCTCAAACAGACACAGAAACAATTTGTCTTGTGTTCTGAAGAGCTCCACTGTTCCAAATATGTGCTTATTTTAAAATGGGATATGATCCCCATCGAGATTTTAGTGAGCTCTGCATATTTCTGATTTTTGCTGGCAAGGTTTGTATCTCCCTCCCTCTCTCTCTCTCTCTCTATATATATATATATTTTATTAGGAATATTTTAAAAACAAATTAGTCATTATCAGTCACTCCGAATCCATCTAGCATCAAGAACTTCTAAAAAATCCTAACTATGAGTAATTTAATAATTGTGTGACATTTTTCAGCAGTTTACTTATCCAGGTGAAAAGATCCAAAACAGGTGATCAAAGGCAAGTTATAAAATGTGTTCCCATGTGCCTTTTGAGCATAGGACAATTAGAATAAGTGACAGGAAAATGCTCGCCTCATTTATCACTGAGAGCATTCTGTTGCTGCAATAAACATGAAACCATTTAGAAGATTATGTGAGACAAAGTCCTGTAAACTTGGTTCAATAAAAAAAAAAATAATTGAAAAGTCATACATGAGAATGCTTTACCTTGAAAAAGCAGTCTCCTGAGACCTTATTAAGGCTAGAAAATCCAGGTATCTGCATGAAGTCAGTAAGCACATCCTGTTATATTTTATCACAATCACACTGCTAAGAGTTACAGCTGAAATTTTATGCAACAGCAAAATAAAGTATGGGTCTGTAAGGGTCCAAGGGACAAATCGAAATATAATTAGTTTGGAAGACTGTCACTGTATTTTGTTCTTTTTCTTGATGGAAAGTGTCTTACATAAATGATGTTCCCAGGATTTCTCTCTCATTTATGTTCCTAAATAATAAAAGAAATTAGTTTTTTAAGATATTAAAAAAAAAAATGTTTCAGCTCTCCTGGAAATTTATCCTCTTCCCAATTGGTATCTTTACCATTTGCCCATTCATCACAAAAAAAAAACAATAAACTAAAACTTGAAATGTGATTAAACAACTGCTAACAATAGACAGCTTCAACAATGGAAATGTGGCTGGCAGCACGTCTTAGACACATTACATTTGTCCAGGAATTTTAGATTTATTTTCTTTTCTCCTTGATATTCACCTGGGAATTGATAATCAAAAGTCTAAGGGTGTTCAGTTTCTCAAAGAAAGCTGTGGAAGCACAATGTGTTTTCTTTACAGAATGTGAGGGGATGGGGCTCAGTGAATGGGAAAGAATATTCATGGTACAATTTGTGTACTACAGAGCTGGGGCTGATTCTTTCTTCTAAAGCATTCAGAGCTCTGCCTGGCTAGAGAAGGAGCAGCCAACATGATTGAACTTGAAAGAACTTTCACTTTTGTTCTAGATCAGGGCCTTTGACCTTGTGGCTACATTGGG
The DNA here is from genome assembly GCA_013401095.1 of Passerina amoena. Classification (NCBI taxonomy): domain Eukaryota; kingdom Metazoa; phylum Chordata; class Aves; order Passeriformes; family Cardinalidae; genus Passerina; species Passerina amoena. Next base: position 1,129,818 of record WBNP01005432.1, read on the forward strand.
TCTAGCCTAAGACTTCCTGTACCTCAGATCAAGAACAGTCTCTATAAACATAATTAAGTTCTGAAGTCCCTGCAACCCACAACATTTCTTTTTCCCCCACAGAAAAGTGTTTATGCAGTGAATAGCACAAAAAAAAAAAAAAAAA
>WBNP01005432.1:1134962-1156807 GCA_013401095.1 Passerina amoena
GATCTGAAAAGAATCAAAAATGCATTAGGAAGGGTGACATGTTCGGTAAATTGGAGGCAAGACAATTCCTGTAAATCCTGTTATATTAAATTTAAAGCTATCCAGGATATAGACAACAAAGTGCTCTAGCTGGGCTCTTTAGATGGACATCAGTTAAGGCTGTGTATTTGTTTTTTCCTCTTGCTCCTAGAATATGTCATGTCTTTCAACTTTAAAGTTGTTTTTTCCAGTTGGGGAGAGAGAAATAATCAATAATTATATCAAGAGAAAACATTCTACCTTGGTCAGAACTGCACTTCTAAGAGAGTAGGTAGCTCCAAAAATTCTCTTTTGCTGACTTTACCTTACAGGAAGTAAATAAAACTTCACAGGAAGTAAATAAAATTTAAAAAACCTTTAGACAGCAGGAAGTCTTTTTAGAATATTCCTAAATTTTCATTTTAGTGAAAATTTCAAGCTAAGCTGTTACTTTAAGAAATTTGGTGGAGAAGAAAGGACAGTTGTGCCATAGAACAAAATAACCTCTCAGTGTTTATTGTCAGGGAAAGTTAAGTATCCATAAAAGAGCAAAGACTGCCTTGTGGCTGAGGTGAAACAAGCAGGTTCTAAAGCCATCACAGTAATGTGTCTTCTCCTTGGGTTAAAGCAGCCTATTGCACTGCAGCATGGAGGGAGCACAGATGTACCAGATGATGTTCGGTGTCATTTGAGGGAGCTGGAGGTTAGTACAGCACAGGGACACTGCCTAAAAGTTCATTTTGTTTGAAGGGATTTTAATCCCCTTCGCCAAGTCAGTAATAATTTTTGTCAGGATCTGATGAATAATGGACAAAATAAAGTGTTAGTATTTGATAAAATTCTTAGTGCAGTCCAAGTGGCACAACAGCAAGAGATCACTGCTCAGGCACTTCCACTAGGGGGAAATGGGGAGAAGATTAGCCAATGACCCTTGAGCTGCCTTCCTAAATCATTCAAGAACAGGCCTGATTTTACCTGAATGAAACAAAGTTTTGCAGCTTCTCCTCAGTCAGTCCTAGGCACTAGAAAGTACTCAGTAACATCAGCAGAGCACAGGAAATTCTCTAAACAATCTCATCCTACTTGGAAACAGGAGAAGAAAGGCAGGAACACCTCTGGGCTTCCCTGAATGGCCCAGGGTGTTTAGGATAAGAGCACAGGATGTTGACAAAATGACAAACTCTGCAGGGTCTTCAGCCCTCTGTGGTTTCCCCATTGCAGAGATCTTGCCCTGCCAGCCCTGGATCTCACTGGGGGGACACCCAGCATCACCATCCCATAACCCAGCAGCACCTTATTTATAACCTGTGACAGACTGGATGAGCAAAGCCAGAGATTACTGAATGTAGCAGGCCACAGAAGACTACTTGACAACTTAAAAAGATTATTGAGAGAAAAGAAAAGCTTTTTAATTCAATCTAGGAGTCTTTTCTTTCTTGCTTTAGTCAAATTATGGCTTCATTCAACTAATCCCATCCCTGGGTTTCCAGCCCAGTCACCCAACTCCACTCCATCTAGGAAAGATTTTTTAAAATATTATTATTTTTTAATACCCCTACCCTTTATTTCTGACATTGTGGCTATTTTCAATTGTTCTTTGGTTGCCTCCTGCATTAACACACTTCTTGATATATACAATTTAAAAATTTATAAAGGAGTATAGTAATAGCCACACTCACATTTTCAATTATTTAAAAATGAGTTACAATAGTAAAGTGTGAGCAACAACTCCAGATTCTACTGCATCATCTTGGGAGATTCATAGTAAATGTTATTTCAAAGTCATTGCCTGTAGAGAATACAAGCCTTTTGTTCAGATCAGGTATCATATAATTTAATGAAGCAAAAAAAAATTACCAAGATTTGCACTAGTATTATTTAATCACTTTAATATTAAAGTATTATTGGAAAGACAAAAAGAAAATGAAGAGACATCTCTATATGAATGCCATTGATTTTCCTATTGACAACTGGAAGCCTTTTTTCGATATTCCTAAAAGAGAACAATACTAAAGTCTTCATCTGAAACAATAATAGAAAGATGCAAAGTTAAGAAGCCAGAACAGAATTTAATTATGTCCTGGCTCATTTTGGATCTCTTCATCACTAAAACTGACAGGAGAAAGAAAAAGTTAAGATAGCTTAACAAGAAGACATGACCCAAATATTTGCAAGTTCAAGTCTTCAAACTAAAGGATAAAATTCTGGAAAATATACTTCCTATTTTGCAAAAAAAGAACCAAAAAAAGACCAAACCAACTAAGCTCATCTTGTGGTTAAGGTTCAGTTCTATGGAATATAAAACAAGATGGAGCTTTGTGGTCAAGGTATAATCCTCTGAAGATATTGTTTAATAATCATGCATCTTTTACTGCATTAGTGTTAGCTTGTGCATCGATGGATGCCTGTTGCTACTTAATTTTAAAAGGTTTGTAATCTTATAATGAAACTGTACTTTTGACCAGCCACAAAGTAGAATCTGATTTGAGCATTGTAATGTAATTAATCATGGATTTTAGTGTCTCCTTTGAAATAATTTATTCAGATTTGAAAAATACACTGCATGTCTATGATTGCATTACATAAAAAGCAAATAAACTACATAATTGAAGATTAACCACATGGACTATTTGCCATAAAATGGAATTACTTGGAGGTCAGAGATTGGTCCCAAACTGGTTGCAGTTTGACTTCTGTTTAGTCACTTGCAGCTGTGCAACAAGACAAACTCTGTTGTTTGATTTTTATTCACTTTAACAGTGCTGGAAATGGGATTGGAAAATTTGGGTCCATGGTGCTTGGACTCAAAATAGACACCACATCAGGTGGGTAAACACTAACATTACAGTGCAACCTGTACTTACAAGAACCTTCATAGCCCAAAGGAACAGGAAAAAAAAAAACAGAGAAATTGTATGGCCTTTGAAGATGCACAGCACAGAATATAATTGTTCTCATTTCCACTCACAGGTTTTGCATTTTCAGATATCACCCCAAACCTGAAGGATAGCTGGAGCAGTGATGTTTTGGTGCGTTGTTTCTGAAAGCACTCTCCATGTTATCCACCCAGTCACCCCTCCCTCGTGTCTGGAATAGCAGCTGGTAATTAGGAGATGTAATAGGCAATTTTCAAATTATGACCCAGAATGCTCACAGGAAAACTGGAAATTCATGTGTGTTACCTGGCTGCTTTGGTACCTGCAGTGTGAGCAGAGCTTCCTGGTGTTCACCTGATGCTACATCTGAGGAAAGGTGAACAAGCACACCTTGTGGGTGTTTAAAGAACACAATAGAGCTAAAGGAGAGTGGTAGAAAAGCAAGACATCAGGCTCTGGATAAAGGGAAATGTAGCTCAGAGTAAGGAGGAATCTGAGATCACACTGGGAGTAAGAGCTCACACTTCATTACCTCTGCTGGTGGAACTTCTGACTAAAAAAAAGGAAACAGCTCTTCTGCTTCCTTTCTTGTCTTTGTTTACACTGAAAAGCAAGAGAAAAACAGAGCCCATGGCAACAATCCATGTCCTTGTAATGCTGGGTTTGCCTAGGCTGAGGCAGCACTGCAGGTGGTGCCTCAGCAGAGCAGAGGAAGGGAAGAATCCCCTGTCATGACCCACTGCCCCTGTTTGGATGCAGCCCAGGGAAGGCTGGTTCCCTGGTTACCAGCACACACTGGTGGCTCGTGTCCAGCCTCCTGTCCAGCAGCACCCCCAGCTCCTGTTCATAGCTGCTCCCAATCAATTCCTCCCCCAGGCTGTGCTCATGTCTACGCTGTCTCCAGTACAAAACCTTGCTGCATATACACAATATAAGGAAAAAACCAAATACCTTTCAGCAAATTTTCTCTCCCCTGCTCAGCTGAGGAAGAGAGACACAGTAGTCTGGTGTTCAGCCATGGTCAACCCAACACAGTCCTTTTTATTGCCCACTTCCTCTGCCTCCTCCTTCAATGGATATATCTCCTTTCTTACTTCCCTGCTTTCCATGACCTCCCAATTTGTCAATCAGCATAACCTTCCCTGACACATATTTTGACCTTTAAAATTCATAGGTAAAATAACAGTTTTTTAATTCAAAATAATTCACTTTAAAACCTTGCTCTATTTATGAGGAAGGAGCTAGGCTATCCACATCAATATTTTATAGTGTGTTCTGCCAAATTAGTCAGAGACAAATTAGTCATGACACTCCACAGAAAAAGCCTATTTGGTTTCTATGAAACCATTTATCAGGCGTGGTATTATGATGAACAATACATCAAAATGTGGTGCCAGAGGACCAACTGTAGCAAAAGTTCTATCCTTTCATTTTCTCTGTAACTCCACACTGCATAAAGATAATTTCACCCTTAAGAGAACAGCATATTCATTCAAACTTGAGCACTGCAATCATATTGCCAGATTATTACCTAAAACTAGAACTAGGCAGATTTGATGTATTACTAGTTTGCTTTCAAGTCCCATTAACTTTTCCACCATTGTGTCAGTCAGCACAAAACCACAGAACTTATTGGATGCATTAGATTCTAATAGAGAGCTCTCCCATGCTACCTGTTCCTGGCCCACTGCATCTGCTCTCTGCTTGAATTCATCTTCTGCCTATGACCTTATAAATTTGTACCCCCTCCAAGTGTACAGAACAACTCATTGTCTTAATTTACACCTGTAGAATCTGCAGCTTCCTAAATGAAGAAAAATGATTAAAATGTGCACACTGCAGCTGTCTTGAATGTCTGTAAAACAAAGATAAGTCTGTGACCGGCATCATTTTTTAACAACTGTCCCACTGGTTTGTGTGTCTTTGTGTGCCCATTTTAAAGCATTGTTAAAGACTTGATTTCATGCTACTTGAAACCTCTAGGAGAATTATTGTCCAGCATCTCATCACTCACCTAAGGAAAGGCTTCTAAAGCAATTCAATGCAATTGCACCCCTTAGCTGATATAGACAATTACATATTTCCATGTAGACCAAATTCTGTTCCTAGAGCCCTGTGAAATGCAAGGCAGAATGAACAACAATGTGCTTCAAAAAAAGTTTGAAAAATATGAAAAACTAAAAAACTATAGATTCAGTCAAACACCTGAAACGAATGTCTCATAAAGGTAAATTATAAACAATACCTTACAAAACTCTGTTTTTATAACTATTACTTTTCTGTGTAGACTAAGAGTATAAAAGAAAAAACATAAGAATATATATACTAAAGTAGAAACTAGAGATCAATTCTAACAATAGTGGACCATTTTCCATATTAAAAAAAACTGACCAGCCCAGGTTCCTGATAGTTTGCATGAGGGGTTTAGCACTGTGAAAGCAGCCAAAGTTTGCAGTGATGGCAGTTCTGTCTGGGAGGAATCCTTTTTAGTCTTCCCCCTGGCATGCCTTTTGCAGCTGCAGTGTGCCTGGAGCTCTGGGTTTTGTGGTTTTCAAAACCCTAACCCTAGGCAGTAAACACAGCCTTGGGCTAAGGCTGGTTCCAAGGAAAAACCTCTGGAGGAAGCACTGTTGTGGCAGTTTCCATTCCCATTCCATGCCTTTTGCAGCAGCAGTGTGGCTGAAGCTCTGGGCTTTCAAGTTTTCACAACCCTAGCAGACGACCAGGAACCTGTAGCCGAAGAGCCCTAAAAAATCTCATGAAAGATTTTCGCCAGAAAACAAAACTCACCAGCCCCAGTTCCTGATGGCAGATTGCAGGTGCCACTTGGCACTGTCAAACCAGCCCAAGGTGGCACTGGTGCCACCTTGGGTCTGGGAGGCATCCTGCACCTTTATTATTTTAGGAGGCTGCTGCTTGTGAGTTCTGAAATTTTTTCTGTCTCTTTTGATTGTGTTTGATGCTGAACAATCTGACATTTCAACTTTTTTTTTTTCAGAACCACTATTTTGTATATGACCTTTGACTTCAGTAGCATTGATTCATACTTAGGGATGAGATGTGATGGGATGAGGAAAACATGAATGCCTCAGCACAGTCCCAATTGTTCTCTGGATAGGCAAGGTGATCCCTACTGAGGTCCAGAGGTCCTATATGAAATTTAAATCATCATTGAGTGAAGCAGCAGAAAGAGGTTTCAAACATCTTCTAATTTTAACAGCTTTTTAAAATTACATTTTATCCAATATTTAGTTGAAAAATTAAAAGTAATGCCATTGAAAGAAAACTGGAGGAGAAATAGTAGCTCCATAACTCAGAAGACTGTTATTAGGATTCACAGAAGCCTACAGAAAGTACGAGCACTTGCACTCTGCCTGAAGGCAGATTCTATGGCAGCACTTAACATTGTCCTATTACAAATCATCACAGAAAATTCACAGTCATTTTCCAGTTTCCACCAAAGGAAAGGGGCACAATGGAGCCCTCCATCCCATAAATAACTGATAAGAGATAAAAATATTTGCTAGGAAACCAGTAATTTTTCACTCAAATATCTGTACTTCTTTTCATCTCAGGGTTTCACAAAATGACTTTTTTTAAACACAGAGGCAGCATTTGAGAGTGTGCACGCTGGTACCATTCCAAGAGAATAGTTTGTTATGGTTAATCAAATCCCCCAACTCAGATTTCAGAATACCCTGTCCAGAAGAGGCTGTATCAGTTCTCCCTGAGGAGCCACATGCACTGTAACCTGTTCCAGAAGCTGGCTGTGATGGAGTCACTGGTAATGCACTACTTTGGATGACCAATGCTTGTCGGGTTCTTTCCCACATGAAACAACACCATGAACACAATGAGGGATTGAGCTTAGGAAACACTACCAATTGCCTTGACTTTTGAGAAGAGTAATTGGTTTCAAATTATTTCTAGAGCAATATTCTTAAATAGCTTTTTCCAGCTGATATTTGAGGCACCATTTCCTCTATTAAGACCGTGCTGGAGAGATTGGAATTTTCTTCATAATTATTACATAGTTATTTACGGACTCGCATATTACTAAAGTCTACATCTCCTTCAGGAATCAAAACACTAAATACAGTCCAGAACCCCTTCAGAAATTTACATTGAAAGGAAAGAAATCAAAGCACCACATTCACTCCTATTGATTTCCATCTAGAAAGCACAATCTGAGAAACTTTTCAGGCTCTGGAGACCAGAAGACAAACAATCAGGCAACTCTCTTCCATTAAACTAGTCTGCTACTCTTCATGACACTGACATAATTCAGTTTCTGAAGCCATTCTCTGCATTCATTCCTTCTAAGAAAAAAGAAAAACTGTGCTCAGTTCTAGAGCAAATTCTATTAAGTATATCCTAGAAGACTTAATCACCACAAGAATTTGCAATTCTCCCTATAAAATCTATTGTAATTGAGGAACAAAAAAAATTAAAATCTTAATTAAAAAAATTAAAATCTTTATTCTACAAATCTCACCTTTGAGATACCTGCAATGATAAACAAGATACCACAGCCCCCATCCCTTTAGAAACCTGTGCATTTGTGGCACTGTCACATACCTCAAGAAGAGGGAGCTCAGCTAGAGGAACAAAAAGACAGAAAGGAAAAAATAATCTAAGCTCCAGAGACTATAATATCCCTCTAAGAGACAGGAAAAGTCAACTTGACCTGAAAGCCACTGCTGGAACCTAATTGGTAGTCTTAGTACCACAAAAACCCTTAATTTATGCTTTGCCTAGATAATTTTCTGGAAGGATATAAACAAGACAAATCCATTTATCCTTCAGGCTGATTGTAAGAGAAGGTAAGGGGTCCTTGTTCTAATGCATCTGGATAAAATGCTGTCACACCCAAAGCTGCCATTGATCACCATCCTTCCCCACCTTGAGCAAGCTACAAAGACTACACTCTGAACAGCTGGTCCTCCTTATATGTGCAAACATTTTGCAATTTCATATATTGACAATAAACTTCAACATGACAAATCAAAAATTGACTATAGTTTCTCACCAGTGACTTCATAATTTGGATAAGCAATATTTTAAAATACTGTCAGAATCATTCTTACAAGATGAACCCTTGGAAAGTCTTCAACATTTGTCAAATGTTAATTATTTTTTGTTCATGTCAGTTATTAACATTTCAATAAGCTAAAGTGTGGCCGTTTCAAAATAAGCACAGTAAGTAGTTTACAATTCAAATAGATTTGGTTAATTTCATTTAAGAATGAAAATGAGGCTTTTAGTTTCCCACAAGTCATAAGCATATTTTTACTTACAAAGTAAGCTAGAAGAATTAGAACATTAAATGTTCCTGAGAACAACTAATTTACAATTTTAGTGAAGGGTATTTGTAGTGATCATTTACAAGACAATAAAATGAATAGAAACAAAAACATTTTTATTCAATTCCAAATTATCAATTTCCTACCATTAAGATTTCACATTGACATAATGCTTGCCTTCTGGCTCTTTTCTGAGTCCATTATATAATCTGCATTTGACAGAAATAAGATTTGACTTAGATATTGAAATCTCATCAACATAAAGATGAAATTATATCTCAGTGAAAACAAAAGCAACTAAGGCTGTTAAGACAACTTAAGTTTTGCAGTTACTTGTTTCTTGTGCTTCTTTCCCTTCCCAGTACACTGATTACCTTCCCAATGTTTGATTATCTAACACACTGCTGTAGTTAAGGCCTCTTCTACTGTCTCATCTCCCTTTATTACACAGCTAATGGAATAGATTGCTTACAAATATTTCATCAAATTTTTCCTAATCAGTTCCACCTTAGGTGCCTTAGTTCACATTCAGCTGCAAGTCAGTGAGAAAACGTTCTTCCGGTTCTCTGTAGAAGAGAAAAATAATTTTTTCAGTACTTTTTCTAGTGTCTTAGCAAAATAAATTTAAAAAAAGATACCACTGCTTTTTCTTATTAGTGATGTTTCTTAGCAGTGACTTCATAGATGGAAAGCTGTCATGGAAGAACAGACAACCTAGATCACAGAGTGCAAAAATATGCCAACATCCAATCAATAGTATAGGATCTTGTAGAGAAAAATGGGAGCTACTTTCTTTGGCATTTGCTTTTCCTTTAACATCCTGAAAATTCTCTAAACACACAATATAGCAGTTTTAGACAAAAGGGCACTTTTAAGTCACCAGCACGAATAAAAGAATAAATCAGAAAAGACTCCCCTGACAGAGAACCTGCCTCAGAGAGGCCTGCATCAGCTAAATAGTATTAATGATTTGAAAATTCTAATGCAAACTCTCAAGGAGAATACATTCTTTGGACTACCTAGCATTAATATTTAATGGATTGATTAATAATCAAGAAGCATTAGGAACTCCTTATAACAGGATCATTCTTTATATAGCAGCAATTACAATTATTATGATTGAAAAACATATTAGGAAAAATAACTGTTTTGTGGTACTATCTGCTTCTTAGATTTTAAGCAATTGCTTCCCATCAGAAAATTTTTGCCTGTTACATGCTTCAGTAATTCAGTCTGCTCCATAGCATTGTCCAGCTCTTTTCACTAAGGTTCAAAATCCTGCCCCTCAAAAAATCCTCATTTGTTTCCCCAAAATTAGCCTACAGACTCCATCTCCATTTAAAATGTCTATCAGTTACACGGCAAATAAGCATAATGAAAACCTAAGAAATTTCCTTTTCTATTTTCTCCTAATTAAAAGAATATCCAAGACAGACTTTGTAAGTTGTAGTGCCACAAAAGATCACAATACTACTCAAATATTTTTGTATATTTTTTTTTGCCTTCACCTTGATTTCGGAAGTGCTTAAATTGCTGAAACAAAAGACCAAGTTGGGTGCAAAGAATGGAAGTAGGTGCAATCACAACCTGGCCACAGAAGAAGCAACAAAAGCAAGAATTGGTCACTTATTTACAAAAATGATGTTTCAGCACTTGACAAATAAAATCCCATCACTTAAAAAATGTCTTTAAGGGTAATAACTTAAAAAAAAATGTTGAATATTGTCAAAGCATGATGGGCTTGCCCTATCTCAAAATCTGTACTTTTAGGGGTTTTGGTGCTTTTTTGCCTAAAGTAGATTTGGACCATAACTGGAGAGTCTGAATCAAAAGTAGGACACTAAGAAGTTTAAATAATGCTAAATTGCATACTTAAGATCACTTTTTAAATGCAGATAAGCCATGCACAGGACTCAGCCTTTTTCACAGCTAATTCATCTCAGGGCAGACACTTTAAAGTCAAAAAACAGCCCACATAAATTGTAGTAAAGTCAAGTTTTTGGAATTTTTTGTGTCATGTATTTAAGATTTTACAAGGCATGTATCCATGAGAAGTTACTTTTTAGCACATTTCTCTTAAACACACGTTAAACCTAAGAGAAGAAATAGCTTCTGTAGACTGTGTTAAAGAGTGCTAAAAAGAGCTTAGAAAATACCAGCAATGTAATACAACCTAAAAAGGCAAGCCTAGAAATTTACTTTGCAAGTGTTGTCTTGTATTACCTAACTTATCAATCATCATACGATGCCTTAAACAGGCAGTGTCAAAACACATCAAATAATATCATGTAAGTCATTTATATTTTACTTCCCAGGAGGGAGTCCTTTGAAGACTGAGGACTAGGAGGATGCACACAAATTACTATCTTTAACCTGCAATAAAGTAGGCCTGAGATGGTTTATCTCTTCTGCATATCCTATTTCCAGCAGACGGGTTTAATGCTTGAAATACTGACTCATTCTAAGAGAGCCACATCCAGGGGCAACAAAAAGCACTATACACAGATACAGAAAAAAAGCTAAATAAAAAGGGGCAATGTAGGCAACCTGCCTACTGAAACAGCCTTCAGAAATTTAGCAAGGAATGGTCTCTTTTAAAGAACCTTATTGGAGACCTCCCCCAAACTCAGGTGAATTACTCTGCTCCCACACCCAACCAATAATTGGTAGCACCTGATCTTGCACAGTTGTCTTTCAAATATTCCTTTAAGGCTATTTTAGCAGACATGCTAAATCTGAAAGTTCACACGCTTTATTTCAGTAAGCTTACTGTCAAATATAAAAATCATATATTATTTTTGTAAAATGATGTTTCAGGACAACGCATTTCATCATGTTATATCTGAATGCAACATTCAAAACTGAACACCTGAGTACAGTGTTCAAATAAAAATATTCAAAACCAGGAAATTGGAAATAATATTTAATTATTCAGTTCTTTCAGACTGATTTTTCCCATTTCATGGAAAACTCAAAATCTAATTTTACACTTAAACAAACATACGTCAAAAATTTCCATGGGTAATCTTTAAAATTTTAAAAACTGAGGCAAATATAAGTACTTTGAAGTTGAGGACTCCTAAATCCTTTAGGCAGCAAAGCATAATAAAGCACATAAGAAAATAAGAGTGATAATGATCCCTTTAGATTAGAATCTTCTGAGTCTGTTCTCTACAATTATATTCTCAGCTCCAATTCAAATGCCCTCCTTCCTTTTCCTCTCATCTGTCTTTTAGACCCAAGCAATGTCATCACCTTCAGAAATTAATTTCCTTCAGACATTGTCAATATGGATAAAAATTATGTATCTCTAATATTTTATCAACTTAGGGAAAATAACCTCAAGCATTGTACAAATTTGTTATCTTGGAAGCTTTAAAATAATAATAAAAAAAAATTAAAAGCTGATATTCTTACATCACAATGCCCTTCACTAGCAAAGGAAGACTATCACTCAGGACGCATACATTTCCATTAGGTCTACCCACTGAAAACTGCAACTCTGATTTTAAACTTTAGATTTAATTGAATTTGCTGCTGCAACTGCATGAAGCATATCCACATTATTTCTTATTTAATTTACTCTGATTATGATTTGAGTCCCTGAGTCCTATACCAGTCCCTGCAAAGCTTGTCTTGGCCAACAAAATCTATCCTTATTTATTATATCACTTTGCTCATCACTCTTTCCTAACGTGAATTGTGCAATGTTATTGAAAACGCTACCAGTTAGCTGTCTGTCTACCCCTTGCCAATAGGAAGACAATTTTTCCAGTGAAAAGTATCTGAATTGCAGTGACTCTTGGGCCACTTCCATTTTCTTGACTGTATTATCCAGCTTCAACTAGGCTTCTACATATTTTCTGTTGTCATCCTATTGCAGGGGTTCCACGCTGTTGTCTCCTTATCACAACAGTTCCATACCCTCTCAGTGGTTCTCGTGGGCAGCTCCTCAGAGCACTGACTCTTCTTCACAAAGCAGCCAACTGACCCCAGTTCCTTCTCAAGTAGCCACCCCACTCTTTTCTAGCACTCTTCTTCTCATTGCTTACACCTGTGGCCTGGTAAAGTCAGGCCTGTTCCTAATCCTTGATAATTGGCCCAGCTGCAACTCCTTAGGGGTGAGATTACTTTCTATGCTCTCTTTATTCTCTCCCCCTACAATTGTCAATCTAAACTTAACACTTCAATATGCAAAACAGAGATTACAAAGTCTGCATATTATTTTAGGAAATAAAAATTTCCTTGCAAAAATTAATGTTTATTCTGTGTGAAGTAAAAGGACATTCCTAAAATGATACTCAGTTTTTTATATGTTGGCCATGCTGCCTGTATTAAGCTACAAAAACCTCAGAACTTCTGAGAACAAAATGGATAAATGGGGCAGAGGTAATCAAACACTGTTTGTCTGTCTGTTTAAATGAAAGGGTTGTGCCATACTAATCACAGGAGCGATGAACAGAGAGATGCTGAGGTACTGGGGGGCTGCATCCATGCAACTTTGTAGATGTGGCACTCCAGGGGATCCTGGAGTTCCCTTTCCATTTGTCCCTTTCATTTGTCCAGAGTTATTAACAGTACAAGTCATTGCTGTAAGGTTGATGTGCCCATAGCAAGAAGTCCTCAGTTTTACTAAAAGATGAGGATATTCAAGAGCCAGATTTTCATCCAATACTGTTAAGTCTTCAGTACTTTGAAATTTGAAGCAAGAAGGAGGAAGTAGCTTCACTTTTGTCATGTTTTTTTCTATTCAAGAATTTAAGATTCTATATAAGGTGAGCTTCCATTACTGTTAGGAAGTTAAATTATGTGAATTGCAACCATAGAACTATTTTATTCTCACAAATATAACTTTAAAACAAAATATCACTCTGAGGAGTGGGAGAAAGAATTCTATTTTAACATATTCTGTTTATGAATCAATTTCCCCAAACTGTGCAGAAGGACAGTGATAGATTTAAGTACCTCCAGCAGGCCTGGTGCTAAGGTGATAGTGGACAGCCTTGTGTCCTTTGATGTTTATCAGCAGAACAATTTTATGAAGTACCTAACTGCAGTGTTTACATGGACCTTTTCATCTACTCTGGAACTCAAAAAAGCACATTAAATAAAATGGATTTCAGCTGCCTCATCACCTGATCGTTAAATGCAGAATTTGACCCATAACAAGAATATTCTTAATTTAATCTACTGTCAGTTTTTGGAATGGAATACTGTTCAGCAATGTAAACACATGCACTTATTTTCATTGCCTAAATTAATCCTGAAAATCTTCACTTCGGGCTTCAATACCTATAAATAGATTTGCTGTAAGGATGATAAACGGTGGTGAAGCTCCATGGTAAAGTCATTACACTGAATGATTATTCCTTAGGTTATGCATCACTGACCTTCCCAGAGCCACTGATAGAAGCCTGCAGAGTCTCCATGTGCAGCTGCCTGTAGTTTTAAAAAGAGCATGCATGTAAGCAGGCACAACACTTTAAAAGCCCAACAAATTTACATGAATATGATATGAGTGCTAATGTGTTTAACCCAGCAATGCTCCACACTGCCCAAGTGGACCTCAGTAAGATCAAACGTGTCCTACACAAGAGTAAGCCTGAGGAATATTCACAGTTCAAGGAAAGAACAATTGCATTCCATTAGAAAACAGGCTTCACCCCTTAAGTGAAAGAAAAAGGAGCAAATGGCTTAGCAAGACAACTCCATCCATCTTCACTAACCCTTTAATAAAGGCCCTGGGGCTGGGAATCTGAAGCAAGTGATATCCTGTCCTCTGAACTGCAAGATCACACAGCATCTCCCCAGTGCTGGCATGGTTGCAGACCACTACATCCTCAGAGCTCCAATCAAAAACAACATTTATTTAGTATTAGCCAGAGAACTCCCCATAGCAGATACTGATACAGAGATGGGGAAACAAACCATGGAAAAATGTACATTGTCAAGGAGAGATGATGAAGCAAACCTATGCAGGAAAAGGCATTAAAGCTGTTCCTGTCTGGCTGTCCCTGGGGTAATGTGTAACCCCTGAGATCTCCTTTTCTTCCAAAGCAAAACATCATCCCTCTCCCACAAGTACCAGAGCCCCTAACATGTCCTGTCATCACCATTCCTGGAAAGAGGAGGAGGGGACAGGAGATGCAGCCTGCTTGGGTATCCTGGTTTTAATGGGGATTGCAGTTGTGAGGTCATGGACCTGCTGCGCTGTGATTTGGTGCAATATAAATAGACTTACAGTTTATGAAACAAAATGGTGTGTATATAATCACACAGATGCATTTAAATATCCAATAAATAAATAAATAAATAAATAAATAAAAACCAAATAAACCTATAAGAGAAACCCAAATCCCAAAACCCATCAGCATGAAAAGATCATGAGTTTAGAAAACTCCATGTTCAACAAAAACTGATTTAATAGCTCTGGATTGTACTGGGAAACACAAATCAAATCTTTCATGTTTGCTTAAAGACTGAGAGCTGATCTAATCACAAAGAATAATTCTGAAAGACATTTTTTAAAAACGTGTAAAAATAATACCTTGAAAAAAATTCATCAAAATTCGTAATATATTTTTAAAATCAACTTAAATAAGCCATCCTTGACTTACTCCCAAGCTGAGACTCTGTGATCCATTTGTTTTGCCTGCAGGATTTTTTCAGTGAAGTCACAGGCTCTTGAAAATAAAGTATCATAATGAAAATTCTGTGAGAACCTGAAATATAGCAGCAGGAATAGTGCTCTTGAGTATTAGGAAAAAGTTCATTTAGCTACTTTAAAGGCAGAGTAATAGCCAAACCACACAGGATGACATCAAACCTAAAAACCAGCCTCATTTTAACAGAAGAGAATAAATTCATCATCTTGGCAGTCGGTAATTTTATAAAAGCTCCTGTTCTCATTATGCCTGTTAGTGTTTTAACTACAGATGAAAAATAGAAACAATTTTAGGCTATTCCTGGCAGACTGAAGTAGGTCTAAGGGTAGCTAACCAGATGGAAGAGGCTTACTTTTAAAGCACTATATTTTACCTTCCGTTTCCCCTGGCACTGAAAAGAGAGGAGAGCACTTCTGAAAATTTGAGGCTCTGCTTGTAGAAGCTGTGATATATGTTTAGCTAAAATGATTTTAAATAGGCTGCAGTAACTGCTGAATTTACTACAATAAAAACAATTGGAACATGTTTCACGTAGCACAAGAAACGGCCGGGAAAAAGGGAATCTTTGAGGAATATGAGTTCAGGTTTGTGCAGGGAAAGCATCCCTGTAGCACATGCATGGGTTCTGTACTGAGGCCTGAGGCCAAAGATCAGGGAAGGGTTATATGGAACATGAGTGATAGTTATTTAAATCCACTTTCAGGAAAAACCCCACTTGTGGAGTAGAGGTGAAATTGTTCTCTTGGGCTGTGGTTTGAATCCTCCCTCAGGTACTTGAATATAAATCTTGTTTTCTGAGCATCCAGGGCAGAGCTGTTATTGTCACTCAGCACATGCTGAGCCATTCATTAACGATGTGCAGTATAGAGTGTGAAACATTCATTCAGCAAAATCTCTGTCCATTTAACAGGCCACAGTCAACAGGACTCAGCTGACCCTTCCTACTCCATCCCTCGGATAAAATACCTCTGACAATGCTAATGGGATCCAGTTCTGACCACACTGACACCAGCATAAATTCAATGACTATGAGAAAAGCAGAATGCTCCCCATCCAAAAAATTTTCATCACACAACTGCAGATTTGTCAATCACTTTATTTTGAAATAGTCACTAAAACCTCTTTCACGCATTTAGCAATGAAATTATACTTAAGAGAATGCCACTATTTTACCATGTTAAAAAAGTTTAACTATATTTGGATTTTTTTTTTTTTGTGGATCCTAATATGAGATATTTGGCAAGAAAAAGTGGTTTTAGCTTGACTATTTAGGACCTAATAATAAGTTTCTGAATTTGCCACCAAATTTATGCAAAGTGCAGCGTCTAAAATAAATTTCAATAAAACCTAAGAGAAGACATCGAGGAAATCTAGCAAAGAAGTTATGATTATCCAATAAATCATAAGTTTATTACCCAGCATGGTAAAGGATGCAGTTATTAGCATTCTGCAATTGAGACTTGCAGAAATTACATCCTCGAGCCCGTAGCTTGTTCTCTTTTTGTACTTGCACTGCCTTGGTTTACAGAAGCTGAGTGAAATCCATGGGGGAAGATTTTCTTGCAGATATCCTGCCCACCACCAGGAGCTGGGCTCTGATAGCTTGCTGATATGACCACTTGCCTGGAAGGCATCTTGGTCTTTTTCATATATATCAAACTGAATAGAAGTTCCTTTGATATCCAAGTCTTTAAGGGATAAAGATCAAACTTACACCTTTAGAGTAAAAAAAAATAAGTAAAGCAAGATGAAGGTTTTAGGAAGAAAAAAAACTGAACAAGAAACTGAAATCGGGAATGAAGATTCTGGAAAAGAAAACTCAGAAATATCCAAACATGCACAAACCTAAAGGTGTGTTTGACAGAGCCAAAGTGTGCAGAGAAGCAGCAGGAAATTGGTCAGAAATTTTCCTTGTCTTACACAAATTTATTTTAGGCTAATAGTTATGATAGTTTTCCTACCACACAGACAGAACCACTGTCTTTGTACAATTCACAGTTCACTGACTATGATGCTCTGCCCTTACACAGTTTTAGAATTTTATGATTTTTATCTTATTTTTAGATAGTTGCTTTGTATGACACAGTGACTACCAGAGTGCTTTCCCATTTCTGCTACTTATAGCTGTGGAAATGTATCTGCATTTTACTGCATAAAGTGTCCAGCATTAATAAACAGGGAGGTTAAGCAGATATTCTGATTTTATTTTCATAGCACAATTTTAGCAATAATCTCCTGGGACTTGTTAATCTATTGCAGGGACTGTATCACCTATTTATACTTATTTTGAGCAATGGTCTCATATATATCTGCACATTTGTATGCCCATGTGGTCCAGTCTGCAGGGCACACAAGAATGAGGGGTAAATATCATGCTAGGGGTCAATAGTTGAGACTGAAGAGGTGTAAAAGAATTCTACCTTGTAGTCCTTCCCACACATCTTATTAAAAAAAACAACCAACCAAACCAACAAACAAGCACAGAACCCAAAACAAACTAAAACATTACCACCAAACCCCATAATAATAAATTCAACAACTTTATTGACCCCTGATTGGCTTTCATGAGTGCTGATTGTACTGAAGGTTTTCATGGAGTCATTAACAGTATTTCATCCTTGCCATGTAAACTGCAGTTGTGTAATCCAGCTAATTAGAATGGAGTGCAGGTGATGTTCCACTCAGCAATAAATTATGCTCTTGAATCCAGTGTTTCATCCCTAGTTATGATTTTAAAATACTCACCCCAGTTATTAGCATTTCCACACACAATGCTTATCAGCTAATAATACCCACTCATCTTGGGCATTGTACATTTAGATTTTACAACATGCAAGTAATGGTTGTCAGGTCATATTCATCTCAAGGCAACTCAGTTCTCTGGGCAAGACAAAGTTTTACTTCTCCAAAGATAAAAGGAGACAGACTAAGAAATTAATCTAGTAGCTGTGAAAGGAAGCCAGGGGAACAGTAATGGAGCCAGGGAGAGATCCTTGAAGATGTGACTGGTAATTGCTGCTGACACCAGGTACTCCTAGTAATTACAGATAGTCCTGCTAATTACAACTGCTGCAGCCCCATACAGACTCATTTTTCCATCAGAGATGATGTGGCCACAGCCATCTCACTGTCCAGTGCCCTAAGGTGTGCAAAGTACTCAGAGTTTGGGCCATTTGTTTGTCCCATGGCAGTGCAACTTCTACAACACAAAATCTAGTATCACATAACTGGAATTCAGAACCCCTAAAGTGGGGAGCTCTGCAGGTTTGTTTAAGGCAGGTAGGTGGAATTTTCTTGTATTCCTAGAGAATTTTGGCCCCCTTAGTTTTCAATTCCAGGAAAACATTTTGTTGTTGATATGCCTGCTCAGCAAAGGGTTTAAATCCTCACTTTATGAAAAGACATTTAGGCAGATGCACAAAAACCGGAGTGCTGACAGACCTTCTTGAAACTGGCCTATACAAATACTCACTTCTTGTCCAGAATACTACTTGCATAAGAATTACTGTTTCATTTGTGTCCCCAGCCACTCATTCGTAGTTTTGCAGCCAGGGCTGCACTTTCAGAGAAGTTATGCATCCTGAGAAGCAATTAGATGCACAAGGGAAAAGGAAGAGTCTGACTGTAATAATTTTTGCCCTATAACCTTGCATCTATAGGTCAAGAGGAATTTTTGGAGTGAAGGTGATCATTGCAGCTGCTGAAGGCCATGCAGTGGGTGCTTTTCACAGCACCAGCAGCAGAGCCAGAGCAAAGTGAACTCTGCCCATGAAGCTGCATTGATTCTTGCGTGGACTGACTCCTTGGGAACTTTAGCCCCGAGGATTTGTCATGACTTGATGCCAAGTTTATTAAAGGCAGTGATCAGAGATCAGCACATCACAGTCATGGGATTGAAGTGTCCAGGTGCTCAGCCATGGAAGTCACATTCTCAAGCTCACTGTTTGCATATTGATTAGAGCTTGGCCTCAACAGTTTGTCATCCAATTTCCCATACCCATTTTTTATGGAGTCTGTCATTAGGTAATTGTTCATAACCTCATTATCAACTCTATTTCTTCCTAGTGAACTCTTGAAAATTGATGACAAGTCAGAAATTGGCTAGTCCTCCTAGGAAACAGGCAAAATTTAAATTTGAAATAGAGTGGAATTATTTTTTTTTTTTGTGTGTAGTCTGATTGACCTATTACTGTATAGAGAGTATTAGATAATTATTACATTTTGACTGGAAAATATCCTCCTGTCTTCAACTATTCCTGTGCATTTTTAAACGAACTTTGAATATTTCACAGGTATACCCAACATCTCTCCCATTAATGTGAATAAGAATTGAAAACACCTGCCTACAGCTATACAAATCTAGAGTGAATTGATAATATAAAGTACAATACTGTGAAGAAGATGCTGCCCAGCTCTGTCAGCTGAACAGCTGTCACAGTACACGTGATGCCTGGGTGTATATTAAAAATATACCACAGCTTTCAGGCCCTTGTGGGGAGGAACTCTGCAGTCAAACCTCATGCCATGAAATCTCTGCAACAGCTGTAACACAGGGACATGCACAGCCCAGACTGACTTTCTTCATTGAATGCCACATAAAACTTAGAAATACTGACAACTAAGAATGACCTTTCTTGTTATGTGTTATTGATTGTACTTTTTACTACTTAAAGGATGCCTTTATGGTAGGACTGTGCTACAGAAGATCAATTTTAAGGGTTAACCTTGGCTCTGGCAATTCTTTTGGCTATGAAGCAAGATTAGGTGTTACTTTGATACTTCGGTGTGATGAGTCGATATATGGTTGAATTTTTTTTCATACTCTTAAAGAAAAAATCTAGTGGAAATAAATGTAAATTATAATGAAATTGATGGAATAGTTTTTTTTAAAGAGCATTGAATTTCAATAAAAAATTCTATTTATTTTTAATTTACCCTTTAATTATTCCCATCTTTATAATTTTCAAGATTCTTCTAAATTATCATCCTTATGTATAATGCTATATTCTGTATTCTATAGTTCTACAGCTTTTCTTGGAAACATGAACTTAAATGTATCTTAACAGAAAACTGTGTTTTTATCAAATTTTTTGAAGTTTTTTGCAGTAAAAGTTCATGTAAAATTACAATACAATTTTAAACTTCAAAACATTTAAAGGTGCAAAAACAACTAGCCCTGAAATCTAATCTAGATAGAAAGAGCCATATATGTTTTTAATGTTGAAATGTTTCATTATAATATGAGCAGTTGTCTTTTATTTATATGTGCTTCTCAGTTCAACATAGAAGATAATTTCAAATAATAAAAAACATGGGTCTTGCCTTTTCAACCACCTAAAAATCAAACATTTTTATATCTTTAAATATTTTACATTTAAATACACTAAAAAATAATCTATTTTCAAGATTTTTAGGAGTTAACTTTCCTATGAAGACAAATTTATGAACTATTATTTCTGGTCATTTAATTTCTGAGATCATATTTTAATGGTATTTATCACTTGCAGGTTCCATTAAAAACAGCCCAAGAGTTTAGTGCAGTAATGTTGCTTTTCAAACCTATTTGTTTGGTATCCAGGAGAAAAATACCTCTCTTGGTAAGACAAATGGCCTGCAAACACATGTAAATTAGACCAAGATATATAACAAGGTGACATTTATCAGTAATGCTTTATCCTGCAAATGACTGAGCATGCTGGCCTCAGACCAGCCAAACAAGTAATGGGCTATTCACTGTACAGAGATTAATTCATTCATGAATTCTTTAGGTTGTTAGACAGAGCTCTAGCAGATAGATTTTATAAGGAGCATGCTAGGAAATGCAGAGCAGACTTACAGCTTTGGCCTGAAGTGTGAATAAATACAGTACTGAGATTAAATTCATAAATTCTTGAATGAATTCATTCAGGAAACAGACGAGATGTCAGCATGGCTCAGTGAAGTACCACAGAAACACTCGAGCTGTGCCCTGAGCACGTGCAGTGTCTCACCTGAGCTGCTCCAGTGTCTCTCAGGACATCCTGGGATGTGTTTCACTGGGTAGGGCACAAATATCTGAGATTTAAACACACAAACTCACACCTGCTGAAGCTTCAAGTAGGTAATCAGCAAGGGAGAGGATAATCAAACCAAACAAGCCAAGAACCTTTATTGATTATGTGGGTTTCACTAGTAAGGGCTGTATTTCTTTTAAAGGGCCTTTTCCCAGCTCAGCACATTGACCTCCACAAATGAATATGCACAAAGTCCATGGCATGGAGCAGATTGTAGCAATAACCCCCTCCACCCCCTCAGTTATCTGTCTGTGACTCTTGGCTAATTTACAAGGCATAAATTCAAAAGCTGCAGTTAATTTTGCTACCAGAAAACATAGAATAAATACATTGTGGTCATAGGGTTTTATTCCTTGAAAAACAATTAAGAGAAAGGGAAATTTAACCCAAAGTATCTTGACAGAATGAGTGTCAAAGTGCCTTTCTAAGTCTGCGTGGGTTTGCACCATGTGCTGTATACAGGTAAGGGGATCTCAGATATGCAAGAATTTCTGTACACTCTCTTTTTTGTTTTGCCAGGTCTGCTGAGTTATCTTCTGTTCATCATTTTCTACCATCCAAAAAGCAGAATGAGCATTGGCTTGGTTATGGGGTCCCAATTTCCTTCATTATATCTGTGCACATGCTGACCAACATAAACACCTCTGCTCTGTGGAGAAGATGGAATGTTTTACGCTGGAAAACAGAAAATCTTTCAAATGAGACTGCATTATCCCCAGACAAACCTATAGAGCTGCCCAGATTATATATATGTACATATATGGAGAACAACATATGAAGCTCTGATGTGATACAGTTTTAGACATGAGGAAGACCAAACATTTAAACCACAGGCTTTGAGTTTCATCAATTTCTTTTTTTTGTTATTGCATTCACTATTTCACAATAGTACTGAAGCCTAACAAAAGCCCCCAAAACATGAACTACTCA
>WBNP01005432.1:1163803-1220835 GCA_013401095.1 Passerina amoena
AGAAAGAAAGAAAGAAAGAAAGAAAGAAAGAAAGAAAAAGAAAAAGAAAGCAAGAAAGCAACTCTTTGATGTCATTTCATCAAACTTTTAACTCACTGAAAACAAAATAGTTTCTTTGGGTCTTCATCAGGTTTTTAAAAAGTGGGTTTCTACATATGTGAGCATCTGTGAGTGTCCACATTCTTGTGCTTAATTTACTCCTTTGTATTCCTACAATAGGAATATACAACAAGAATTTTAAATTTGTCTCAAAGATAAATTTTCGTGCATGAAAATTTCCCCTGTCAAGTTTTATTTATTTATTTTCAATTCTCTTTTATGTTAGAATAAAATGTTGATGGGCACTGGTTTGCATAGATTTCATGAGAAGAAGAGGTGATTTAGTGTTTTGTATTTGTGATGGAGGAAAAGGTTTTAAGAAACCTGGCAGCATTCAAGATGTCTTACCATTGCTCTCTGAAAATCATTACAGTCTTATTTGTTGCTTTGCTTTTTTTTCTTTGTTTTCATGTTTTGCTTTTTTGTACGACCAGGCTTAAATTTAAAAATAAAAAAAAAATTAATCTAAAACTTCATTAACCTAGACAAGATGGTTTTTCGGACAGTAACTTTTAAATCAGTGAAAACCGAACTGGCGCTGGTCTGCAGTGCAGTCACATGTTCCCCCCCTTGCACACTCGGGTTGTTGCCATCACTCCGTTTATCTGTAGGGGGCAATCCCTTACAAGAAATCCTCGGTCTCTCGTTTTCTCCAAGTGCTTTCAGAAAAGCTGCAATGAAAAGACTGATTTAACAGAATCAACTAGAAGTCCAGCACTTGAATTATAGCCCTTTGTAGTGTATTTTTAGTGTTTAAGCTGAGAATTATCTGCTACAATCTGAAAATCTGAGTAGCTGGCTGTCCGGACCTTTCAGGCTATTCAGATCTCCCCAGATGAACATCCTCCTTTTGTACTTTGGGGGCTGCACTGTTTCCTGCCTCACCTAACACGGTGGTGCATGGCAGGCACACACACAGACCCACAGAGCACCAAAAGAAGGAGGGTTAGAGGCACACTCAGCCCTCCATGGAGGGAACATGGAATAATGGGTAAAAAAATCAGTTGTCACTTTATTTCCCAGTTAGAAAACTCTATCTAAAATAATGAGCACATTTCTTTCAAAAGAAACAAGCACTAAGATTAAGCAGTTTGTGTGTAGTTGTTGGCTGTGCTAAGTATTATGCAAGGACTGGCTCACCAGTGTGTGCCTCAGAAAAGGAAACCTTGTGAATGAGAGAAAAAGGATGACAAAGAGGAAATTGCTTTAGGATAAAATGTCAGAAAAATGCTTGCACCTCACCTTGGCTTTGTCAGAGCTGGTGAAACTAATGGAATTTGCTGAAAAGAGTTCAAATGAAGTAATAGCAGCAGGCATCATGTTGAATAAGAGCAGAATGGAAACGTATTCAGGAAGCGTAGAGCAGGGAAATCTTCACTTTCTCCACAATGATTTTGTTGAGTATTCCGCTATTCAAATATAATATCAGAGACCTTAAGAAACTTAATACCTGTGTTCCTAATACAGGTATTCTGACAGATAACTGTCATCTGAATCATTAACATATTTAGACTAGAAATATAGAAAAAACTCCATGATAATATACCCGAGAGAATTCACTGCTACTGCCTGGCTCAGTAAAAGAGCTGCAAAATCTCTTTGATAAGGCTTTGAAGCAGTCAGAGCTTTGCAGTGGATCTGCCCAGACCTTCTCCTCTAAGTCTTGGCAGAGGAACTCCCCAGAGGCCAGAAAGCTTTTGCATTAGAAAGAAAACACCAACAGTTTTTATTCAAATATAAAACCAAATAATTAACTTCTTAATCAGACAACAGACGACTACTGGGGAAGACAGAACATAAATTAAAAAATAGTTATACAAAAACAGTTTTTCTGCCTGCACATCTGTGCAATGCAGATGCTTCAGCCAGCTCAGTGACTGCAGCTCTGAGCTGGAGCAAACTGGCTCATCCCTTTGGCCATCCCTGCCACCCCTCCTGGCTGAGGCACTGCCTCCCGCATTACCCAAGTGCCAGCATTACTCTCCTAAGCATGGAACTCACTAAATAGCTCTTCCTAGCCTTGCAGTCCTGTCTGGTTTTCCCCTTGATCAGCAGGATTGCCAGTAACCCACCTTTTTTTTTTTTTTTTAATTAGCAACAGCAGTATGGAGGCACTTTTGTATTGGAATAGCATTTGACACAATTTAAAACAGACTTCCTGCCAGAAAGCCACACTACTGCCTTCTTAACTTTGCCCTTCTGTATGACCCAAGCAGAGTCCCATGAAGTGAATCTTCCTTGATCTTTCTTTAAGTCTCACTGCACATAGCCAAGAGGATTTTCTCTTTAATGCTCATGCATGGCATGAAACATGAATATTAATAGGCGAGAAGAGGAAATTAAATTCAGATACAAGATTTTTCTGATTGCTTTTGATTGTTTGAAGTGAAAATACAAAATGCAAATATGAAGCTACTACAAACAATAACCAATAAAAGATAAAAGTCTATTACTAGATTGTGGTAGTGAAAAAGATAGCAGCAGCATACATGAATTGAAGCTTTAGAAGTGAATTCAATTCCCATTCAAGCAAAATCATGTCCTCTAGCACAGGAAAAAAAAAACAAACCCAAACCTAAATTTACAGATTGAAGTAGTTGTGCATTGGTGTCAAGAATATATTTAGAATGCAGTATTCCTTAGAGGCTACTTTTTGTGTCATACAGTATCAGATCCCAGTGTGTTAGAGGGGAAGCAACATTTCTCTGCAGGGTTTCTGATGCTGGGATGCTCCTCAGTGGTTTATTAACATAATTTCTTGGTCTTCCTTAAATTCAGTCTTTAGCAGCTATTCTAAGGGATTCTTTGTCACCATCCATGTCTGCATATTTGTTGCCTCCAATGTCCTTTTTAAAACATATTCCTGTTTGAATGAGATGCAATCATTAAATTCTACATAATCAAACGCCCTCACTTTAAGTCACCAGAAGGCAAATGCATTCAATGCTCTGTACTGTAAACTTCTTGAAGTAAAAGAAAGACATTCCACAGATGTTTATCTTCTTTAAGAAACAGTTATGATATGTTTTGAGCTACTACTCAAATATGTTTTGAATTACAAATGAGTGGGTGCTCTTTGAAGAATCCTGGAAGTCTTTAGACAATTTAATTGCACCTTGCAACAAACAAAGCACATTGTTATTTGAAGTAGGACTAGCTAGTACTTAAAGGCTAACACTGGGCACTGGGACATTTCTTGATGTGTTGCAGATGCTTTGTTGAGCTTTGTTCACCTTGGCCTTCCAGTACATGATAAATCTGTGAGCTGTGCAGGTGTCTGGAGGAGATAACCCATGGACAGCTGTACTTGGGAACTTCAGCAGTAAGGCCCACACAAGCATCTAACAGATTTATACTTCAACAACAGGCTGGCTGTATTCAGAGACAACATATTCCTAACATCCCAGCAGGTTTGAATCACACTTAAAATTGCTTTTAAGTGTAAGTGCTTTTAAGTGCAAATTAGAAATTATTAGGAGCAATTGATTTTCAGCACTGTCAAAACAGCAAAAGTAGGAGGAGATTTTTCCATATATTTAATTTGGAAAATAATTCATGTAAGTTATAAAAAGCTTTGGTGATTGCTGAAAGGTCTCACATTTTTCCTCAAATTGCTTTAAACCTGTTATTGATAAACAAGTTTTTGAGGAATATATTATTTCAAAACTCTTTAGAAGATGAAGGGGCAGGCAGTTTCTTGATAACTACACAAGAAACTTTTTAAGCTCCTGTGTGACAGCCAGTGGATCTATTTGGGTCACTTTATTACTAATGAAATGCACTTGCCTCCAGACAGCAGAACTGCAGCTGTTTTGCCATATCTGTAACAAAATCAGAAGAGTTTAGCATAAAATCTCAACTAATACCCTGTGAAGTTTAAACAAGAGGAGAAAAGCATGAAACTTGGAAGACAGAATGATGGCCTAGAAATTCAGCTCTCCCTCTTTTACAAAAGGGACACAAATTCTGCAAGTATCTCACCTGAGGAATGGCTTTCAGGCCAGCAGAATGGCCAGGGGACTCCTGCTGCATTATTGATCCATTACAGATAAAAAGGGATAGAGGCACATACTGCAATCACCACAGCTGCTTCCCAGGGAAGAGATCAAAGCACATTTTTGGTGCTATTTCGGACAGACTACCTTTCTTAGAGATGAAATAATGCCTTTTTGTTGCTGTGTAGCCTGTGTGACTTTTAGTGCAGTTGTTCCATCACGACTCTATTAGCCTGCCATGATGAAGCCTCCCACTTCATGCACAAGTGCTCCTACCTCCCATTTAGGTTCACAGGCAGGTTGCTCAATTTAGAATTATGGTGTGGAACCTGGGAACTAGCAAGTTTTCAGCCTTGATGGAAGAGCAGCAGTGCTGTGAGGTCAAGGCAAACAGCAGACTCTGCAGTGGCCTGCCATGATCAGTCAAAGGCCTGAGCTGCCCATAATTGTTCCTTGCAATTTCCCCTCTTGACTGCAATCCCATGAGGGATCGTGTGGGCACTTCTAAAATTGCTCAAGTTTTATGAAATCAAAGGATTACATTGTGTTTAGATCAGCTGTGTCATCTTGAACTTCTCAGAGCAAAAAGAATGCCTTGTCAGAAGCAGAGAGAAGTACAGTCCTGGAGGTTTAACCTGGAGGGGATGTGAGCTTTAAAAACAATGTGTTTTTAAAGGACATAAGACCTTGGAATGTGATTGCAATAGGATATGAGGAGGCACAAAGCACTGACAGACCAGCAGCTGGCAAAGAACTGCTCACTGCAAGTGCTGTGAGAGGGGGGCCTGAAAAAGCACAAGTGTGACTTTCCAAAGTACCCCAGACCAAGTGCTTCAGGGTTACTGTGCCTTTAGGACAGATTACATCTTCTGGCTCTCAGGTCCTGCCAAGCAGCAAACTCAGTGAAAATTAATAAATAGAGACCTTGTCATTCACAGAAATTAAATGCTATCACTGGCCTCCCTTTCTTTTGCACAGTTCCCTCTCAGAGATGAAAGCTCACATCCTCTCTTCCACTCCTCTGACTTCAAGAAGTGGTTTTGAGTTCCTGCTTCAGCAACATGCACTGGAATGTTACCCTAGAGACTGCTCAGGAGACTCCAGACCCTGTTGCTCATCTTTCCTGTGAGAACAGTGGTTGCCTAGTTAGACCACTTTTTTCCATTCCTAATTTAAAAAGTGTTATCAGCAAAGTAGCCCAGAATCTGCCCAACTCTCCCCATCCCGCTGCCTTTTTATTGCATTAAATGAGGATGTCTTGATCTCTTCCTCTTGTTTCTGTGGTTTTGTTTTTACATATTTGGCAGGTATGAAACATTCATTCTATTTTGACTGAGGATGAAGGTTAATTGGAACCCAATGGTGAAGCACCTTCACTGCCATCCCCAGCAGCACAGCAAGAAGAGCACTGCTGGCATGTCACCACACACTGCCCAAACAGGGCTTGAACAGCCTCCTGTGCTCAGTGATGTCCTTCACATTTCCTCCATGTCTTCTACACGTTTCCTCAAGAAAGCCTTCCTTCATCAGGAATCATTTTTAGTCCTTGACATCCATCAGTAAACATCAAAATTGGAAAGGATGTGTTCTTCATCTTAAAACAAAGAAAATATATCAGAAAATTATATTTTATATCACTGAATATTAGAGAACACTTTATCTCAGAATTCTGAAGTGATAATATTTTAATGAAATGCACTCTTAATTCCCCATTGGGATTCCCATTGTTTTAATAAAATGTAATTGCAAATGAGACAGACAATAACTACTGTTCTGTTTTCATCTGTTATCTCCATTAGGCAAGTTTTAAAATATGTGAAAGCACGTATTTTTAAGGAGCAGTGACTAATAATCCTAAAAATCATTCTTGCTTTAACTTGTGCCCCACTTAATTTAGGGATTTTAGGGTTACCCTGTATGTGGGCTTTTCACTCCACTTTTCCCTCCAGAAATGGTGCCAGATGGAATTAAAAGACTTTGGTCATTTGCCCAATTTTCCTGAGTTGTCAAGAGTGTACTGAGAGATCTGATGGGACTGCAGATGTCTAGAAATCCCAGAAAAATGGCCACTGATCACAGGAAGAGCAAAACCATATTGCATTAATTAAAAATATTCCCATGGCATTTATATACTATGCTACACCACACACAGTCTTTTATTATTCTGATCTTAAAAATCTAAAAAAATAATCCAACATACACTCTGTAAAATAGAAAAAAAACCCCAAAAGACAAGAACCTGGCAGTAGCAAAGACTTTGCACCGAGGATCACCATACTCTGGGCCTGACTGTTCACTCACTTTTTATTCTATCTCAATGAAAAATCCTAGCTATAAGGTACTGATAATAAATATTTATAGAATATCTCATAATTTTCCATAGAATTTTGCAAAAATTATGATCAACTTAATTTTGCTGTTGTCTGTTGTGAATAAACAGACATAATTCAGAAATTAATAACTTAATATCAAACAGCTTGTACAGGCTTGGCAATTCTTTTTTGGGTTAAAAAGTGAATGTATTATCCTAAAAAGGGACAAGCCAAATATACTCATTGTTGTTGAAAGCATTTCCCATTTGTTTTCCTCTGGTAAAAATGACCTCTGGTTGTCCTATAACCCCCTAAATTCTCTTACCTGGATTCTCAGCTCATGTAGAGTGTATGAAAGTGATTATAAAGTGTCTTCTCTCAGCAGGTTATCTGCCTATCAAGCTGCCAAGGTCAGTGGTAATTTCCAAGGACATACTGATTTTCCCACACTTGAATGTGCCCTTTTTTAGGATAGTGATAGGATGGGTGGGTGCATGGCAGATTAATTGCCCAGTGACAGCCTAAGTGGCTGCAGTTCAGTGATGTGTGAAGGGATCCTGCTGGAAAACCTGCTCCAGCAGAACAGAGGACTCAGGTGACCTGAGGGGCCATTCCTATTTCCCATGTCCAGAACTGACTTACAGAGCTGGTAAATCAAAGCAGTATCCTTCTACAAGGGAAATGCTCCAGGTGTAAATGCTATTAATTATGTGGAAGTCTGCAATTTATTTGTAGAACTTAAGGCAGTACTACTGCCTGTTACTAGATGTGTCTAAATGCCAGTATTTCATTTGCTGCAAAGTTTAATCTGAATTGCTAATCCAATGGCTTTCAAATGAATTTGTTAGATATTTAACTGGACATGTAGAAGACAGTGGTAGGAGCTGAGGGTCGTAATTCCATCACCCTTTATTAAGTGGTTTAGATAATGGTCTGTTATGCACTGGAGGTGTATCTAAAGTATATCATGGTGTTTTTATTTCCCTGGGCTCTGGCATAGTGCATTTCTGTGTCCACTTCTGATGAGTCATTTCCCTTCTTGTTGCTCAGAGGACCATCACAGAATATGATGCCTTGCCCTTTATAAAGTGAGAGGACCAGGCACTTGTAGGCCAATTGCCAGGGGCAAAGGAAGTTCAAAAACCTGTTTCCACTCTGTTCTTCTGTGTATTACAGTGTGGTAGTACAAGGGACAATGACAGAAATCTCATCTCTTCCATTTGTTATGTTCCCGTAAGAAACAAATCACTACAAAAAAAAACCCAAAATCAAACTCCTAAGAAAACCACTGTTTTCTGTTTTGAAATTTAAGAAGCAAAGATCAGAACATGATGGTGGTGGCTGGCATATATTTGTGGAAGAAGGATAATGAGGATATTCCATAAAAAGAGCTGCTACTGCTCTGAAGCTGTGGGTCAGTCACACACCAAGTTGTTGCCTTGTGCATGTGATAAAAATTGTTTGCTATTTTCATGTGCAGCTGAAGGAAGGGGCAAATGCAACTAATCCTCACCCTGCAATGAAAGAGCATAAATAAAACAGGAAAGTGGCATGAGTTTTCAGCTGTAGCCAAAGCACTCCAATGTGATTTTCTGCATCTTCTTGGTAATAAGCCACTGCAGCCACCCCAAGTGCCTCCAGGGTGCAGATGGTCACAGCAAGGGCCATGTTTAGAAAAGTCATTAACATAATCTAGCCAGAGGAAGAAAAATGACCCATCTCCACAATAAAGAGCCAAGTCATGGAAGATGTGAATGTCACTCTCTGCCACAATAACAGAAAAGTTTTGGGAAGTGACCAGAGGGTGTTTCAGCGCACAGAGAGCCCTCACAAATAGAAATTAATTCTTGGATCAGAGTAAGCACTAGATTGGTTTGAAGAAGTTATTAACTCTCCTGTTCCATCACCCTGCCATCTGCTTGCCAAAAATACAAAGGATTGCAACAGCTGTCTTCAATAGAGAGAGAGCTCCAATTGATCACATGGGGTCACTGGAGGGAGAAATTCATCTCTGAACCTCATGAGGTAGGACCAAGATAGCATCCAAAGATTCAGGGGTTTAGGAAGATAGTACACAGGAAAGCTTTGTGTAAATTTGTAAGACCTTACTGTATGGTAATTTCCAGCAATACACAAACCCTCCCACTCCAGCCAGCAGAGTTCAGCAGGGCTTTCCTGATCCCTCACGTAAGAAAGTGCTTCAGCAACAATCCATCTTCACAGTATAGTACGAGTGCAGGTGGGCAATCCTTCCCAGCAGGGCACATTTCCCATTGTGTTGACAACAGAGGATTTTAGGTGAACTCATTGAATTTTTACTGCTCAAAACCACACTGAAATCTAAAATTGCAGCAATGAGTTTATAAATTGTAGTGATTTTGGAGTAGCTTGGGAGCTGGTAATACCCCTTGAAGGACACTGAGAGGGAATACATTACAAAACTCCCTCTGACATTTACTGCAACCACGTGGCTATTTATCTCCTCAGGGAGAAGAGGGGAGGGAGTCTCTATGAAATATCCTCCTCAGTGCTGCTCCTGGCTTTGTGAAACATCCATAACAGGCCTGGATTAAAACTATTGGGAAAATATAGACAAATACATATAAATGTACATAGGAGTATTGCCTCACTATTAAATGGGGGAAAATTCCAAATATTTTCAAGGCATGATTATTATTTTGCAATGGCTCTTATCCTACATTACCTAAATCAAGTAGTAAATAAAGGATAACTTTAATTATGACTTTGGGTAGCAGGCAAAGATAGAATCCCAGTGCTGGTCAGTAACAAAACATGAACTACAAATCACCACATTTGTTTTTAGAAAAATCACACACTTACATTTTGATTTATCCCAGTGATATCAAATACTTACTTTAGGAATATAATTGCCTTTTGAAGAGATCTGACTTTTCAAACTCAGGCAGTTGCCCATAAATGCAACCAAACATCTATTCTGGCTATTAAGGAAGGGTAAACTTTAGGCATTTAGAGCTCCTGTCTCTCCCTCAGATACAGGACAAATCACTTACATTATTCCACAAAGGTCTACATTATAAACTCAATGGCAGAAATTACAATTTCCCACGTGTATCACAACATAACTGTGTCAAGAACCAGGTGTTTAATCCTAGGTTACAGAATACTAAGTTATTTAATTATTTTCTAACATTCTTCATGGGTTTCCAAAACTAAATTTCTCTTTAGAACTCCTTGAACCCTGAAACGAGAGTAAAATTTCTATGAGGAATGTGCTGCGATTTTCTGTTTTATACCACATTTTACTACCTCATTACTCCTCATTCTAGATAGTGTCGTGGGAAAATATTTTTGGCCTCTTCAGTAGAAACATTTGTCTGCTTGACAGGTATTCCCAACAGTTATTTTTATCAGCTGGAGTGATTTTCTTGAGTTTAACTTTCCTGTATGGTTAGATGGACAGATAGACATATATAGATTCATATATACAAATAAACTCACTTCCCCATTGAAAGCAATTATAAATATGTATTCTTTGAAATTAAAAATGCTCATTGATTTTAGCATATTTTCATGACATATTATCCCTTCTCTTTAAATGACTGATTATTTTTTAATTTTAGTCTTATGAGTCAATTGCTGTGTCCCCTCACTCTTGCCTGATCTCAATATATATTTTATTTTGATAAGAATTCTTGTGTCTTTCAATCTGTATAAATCTTTATTACAGGAGGTACAGAGCTCTCCTTTTGCTAAACAGAGACTGCATAAACTCAGAAAATTCATATTGAATACATTTCATTTCCACTCACCACACTTTAAATTAATGTTACAATATTGGTCTTCCAATCATTGCTATTTTTCATTTCTTTCTTTGGCTATAACTTCTCTCTCACAGTGAGTGGAATTTCATTTTCAAATCCAGTTTTGCTAATCCCATCCTGCACCATACTTTTCGATTCATCCACTGAAGACTGATTTAAAGTTAAATAAACTTATTACTCATAGCAACTACATCAAAGTTTCCATAATTCTTTACTATCCAACTCTGAAGAATGTGACATTCTGAAAGTAATTTTTACTTCCCATGGGATATTTATCTGTATTTTCTTCCCATTACAGTTCAAATTCTCTGTCTTCCAAAGCAAACCAGCAAGGCCGTAGCAGAATGAGGAGTTAAATTATTTCTTACATGCATGTTGGTTCAGAAGCAATATTTTTTCCCCACAGCATGCTGCTTTGGTACAATTATGATTTTAGGATAAATAAGAGTTACTGTATAGAGATCCTGTACAGACACATGTAATTATTGTTTTCCAGCTCCTAATCCTTTAAAATTCCATTTACCCTTGTTTCTATTTATTTTGTTTATTGCCTCATACCGCATGCTCTTCCAAGCGGAGATTAGCTTCATGTAGATATGCACAGCCTCCAGCACAAAGGATGCCATCCCCAATCAGAGCCTCTAGGCCCTTCTGTAATACAAATAATAAACATTACCAGAAATTTCTATCCCTTTGACTTGCTGCCATATTCAAGCACGGGCTTGCTATGAGTTGAACAAATTTGTGGCATTGGCTGCATCCTGGCGCTTTATAAATCTGTCAACCCTTCAAATTCCTTAGGACATAAACCAAAACTTCCCAAATGAGCTGTTCTAAGCCTCATGGACACCCTGCCTGAGCTGCTACAGTGTGAAGGCAATTATTATTTTCTTGGGGAAACATCCAAGCAGCCTCTTCAGTCTAGGGTTTAACACAGAGCACTTGGCGCTTTTTTCTGTATGGACTGAGAAGAAGCGTGAATTTACGTCGTGGATCGCTTGGACATCCAGCACACACACAAAAAAGTCTTATCTCTGCAAAATTGTAGGAATACAAAAACTGAGTCCTTCCATTTTGTACGAATTTCAGAAATCACAAAAAAATCAACAGTAGCAGAACTCCTTCCAGTCTGTTTGAAAATAGAACAGTAACTAAACTCAGAAAAAGAGTTGTTAGAAGTTTTTCCACAAAATTTATTAACCATGATTTGACAGACCCCTAAGTATTGAAACTGTACTCGCATTGTAGCCTTTTGCTAGTCAGCAGAAATAAGTTGGTTTTTTTAATGTGTGTTGACCACATTGAGAAAAAATTAAAAGTCTTTATATAAAATTAATCTTACAGTTGTGTCTCAATCACAGCTGAGGGTCCAAATTCCAGCCTGTAATTAGGACAAAACTGTCTTAGCCAGAAGAAACTCAGAAGAAAGTTGCATTATTTTAGGGATGCAAACGACCCAAAAACCTGGTGAAAATATCAAAGGGCTGAGATGTTTTTGTCTGTGATCTCATTTCAGCGTTTGGTTTTATCACAATGTGGTCAGAGTGCTCCACATTTCACATGTCCCAAGGAGCTTTATCCCTCAGAATTCCACTCTTGTAACTGGACTGTAATTAGGCCACGTGAATTTCAGCCTATGCACACACAAATGGACTTCTAAAAATTCATTTTCAGTGAGTGAGAAAATAACTTCCACACAGTTCAGCTTTACTTTTGTTCTGGCAACGCTCACACCTATTGCTTTATACATCCTGAAACTGTGCCACATGGATCAAACACACAGCTGCCCTTAAACTCAGCTGAAAGGCTACTCAACATAAAGATGATAAAACAACATAAAATCTCTTTCTTACTATCAAGGAAAGGAACACCAAAGTAGGCAATGATATCAATGAAAGTTAATTTTTGCAGCTGTATATATAATTACTTGTCCATTTTAATAAATAAAAATATAACCCCCAAATATAGCACGCTTTTGAGGAACCAAAGGCAGATATTTGTGTGAGATATTTATGTATTTATTATATGGAATCACATTCTGGAGTTCTTTGTCCCTTTCAAACTACAATTTTACTAATTGTCCAGATTTTGATAATAAAAGAAATGCACTGCATTGCAAAGGTTTTCTGAGAGGTTTTTTCTGAGTTTTTGTGAGGTTTGTTTTGTTCTGGTTTTTTTCCCTGAGGTTTTATTTTCTGGCCAATGTAAAAAACATTGATTTAAAAAAATTATTCCACTCTTATTAAAAATATTTTGAAGGTATATGAGAAAAAAACAAGGGTTTTTTGTTTGTTTGTGGTTTTTTTTTTTTCCTGAGGTGTTTTTAAGGACAATTTGTGATGCTGCCTTTATATCACAATATGGATTTTTTCCTTTTATTTTTTTTCAAAAATCAAAAGTGAAACCTTTAAAGGAACTTGCCTGGCTGTTGCGTCATTCCTGATTCCCAATAATCAAGTTGCCAGTGTTCCTTGGGAAGAAAGATTCTGCCATGCTTCTCATGCAGTGATATTAATAACCAGAGGTTTTTGCATCATGACAAGTGTTTCAGAAGAGCATCCCTGTGAACCTGAGCCCTCAGGGCGGTGTCTGCAAGAATCCAATGGAAATCCAATGCCCAGGGAATTGAATCCAGCTCACCATGGTGAGAATGCTGATCCCAACCTGTGCCAAGCCCTGCACACAATGTGGACCTGAGTGCACCTCACTCTTTCAGGCAATTGAAGCAATCAATTACAATGGGAATTAGTTTATCCCACAGAAGAGCTACTTGTTAGGCAATTTGATTTCCCTATGCAGGCTATTATTTTGGAAAGTGAGAACAAGAGATAAGCAAGCTTTCTCAGAAGAAAAGGTAAAACAATAATTAATAGGATGTTACTAGGTACCCCTATTGCAAATGGCTAACCTTTATCAGCAATTTTCAGGACACCACCACTCAGCAGGTATGAAACTGTGCTGAATCAGTGGGGGAATCCATAAAAATCAGAGGGTTTTAGGAAGGTGGTAAAAAGACAGGCCCCATACAGCGGATTTGTGAACAGTGCTAAAGCAGCAGGAAAGATATCTAAGCTGCAGCGAAGACATGAGAAATAGAACAATAGAGCTATGTAGTTTGGCTTTCTAAGTTGCAATAAGTTTATTTAGTACATATTTAAAAGGTTAATTAGGAACAGAGCTCTGTGCTTTGTCTCTTATAAATGAGCTATGGTGTTTGAGAATAAGCCACTTTTGTTTTAACCAAAGGTACGTGTGCTTCAGGTGATGGGATAGAACTACTGTCAGTGTGCTTTTGCTCCATGTAGTTGGCTGAAATAGCTTTATGGTAGGTTGTAACATTAAGTTTCTTTGGCTGCTTCCTGGATAGCGAGCTGTCCACATCTCTCTATTGCCATGATCATGTAATGAGACTGATGCTGAAAAAATGAACAGCTTTAGGCACTATCCCAGCAGCCCCGTCCTGAATCAGGAATTCAACTCCTCTGCTGCTTCACAGCTGAGCCTGAAACTGGTTTACACAAGACCTAAACAACAAGCCTCATAAAACTTGGAGAAACAGAGAAAAACTTTCAAAAATACATCATCTTACAGTATCTAAGTGCCTGCTTACTCTGCAGCATCTGCAGAAGTAAAAGTGGAAACACGTTCAAACTTCACAGAGATCCCCAACAGCCGTGCCAGGACATCAGGGAGTCCTGCAAGGTAAATATTTGCTGAAATAGCAGGAACAAAATGCTTCAGCAAATTAATCAGAAAGGTTTTGGCAAGTTCTCGTGCTTTAAGATTTGTAGTTCCAACATGCCATTTGGCAAATACTTTTCCTGTGATTGCTTTTCAGAACATGCTCAGCATCAAAAACAGCTCAGCATTCCAACCTGCAAATGTCAGAAAGCTCTTCCAGGAGCAAAATCACACTTTGAAGTCTTTAACATCTATGACAGCAATGCTAGCATGCAGTAGAAATGGTTGTTTAAATAAAATAAGAAAGAAAAAGGGGTAAAGAAAATAAGATGGGGAAAAAAAATAACCAACCCCAAGCTTAGCAAAGGAAACAGTTTAAAAGAGCAAAGTGACTGAGAGTCTTAAACAGATCCTGTTCTTTTAACCTCTTGAGAATCTATGAAAATCATTATTAGGATTTCAGCAAAACAAAGATAAAGTTTTTAAACCTTCAGAAGACTTTCATAGTCAGTAGGGTGCATCATAATAAATAAATAAACACATTTGTTACTCTGCTAGAAATTAGATTGTTCCCTATTGAATATATTTTTAAAAAGTCCATGAAAACCACCTCCAGAAGAAGCAATTCAGTGTGTGAATTTGTAGGTTAGTTAAATTCCCAAAGAACAGTCTCATATTCTGATTTATACCTTGAGGAAACATGGTTGCAAATTTTAAGAGGTATAAGAAGGGCAAAGCGCTTACAGATGGAAATAAACAACACCCAAGCATATGTCATAAATAAACCTCAGTCAATAAGAATAACCAAGACTGCTGCTGTTTCAGACTGTCACTAAGCAAAAAAAGATCTAAAAAATAATTCAAAATATTACAATTTTGTTAGTCTTTATTTGTTTAAAAAGTGTTGGCATTATACTCAAAACAAAAATGCTAATTTTTCAATTCTGTGTATGCACCAGACCTAGAATAGAAAAAATATACGGCATCCTTTTCAGATCTTTGTCTTTTTTTTTTTTAATTTAATGAAAAATTACATCACCTAGGAGGAAATTTGATGTTTGCAGGAAAATGAAGAGTCAGCACTTTAAACATATTGAATTTTTATGGTAGACAAAACCTCAATTATTCATTCTGCCACTGTTTTACCTGAACCAGATGCATGGAGGTGTGTGTAACTCTATTAATAATTTTGACATAGCTGTAGCTTTGTTTTTTTCCATATAGTTAACTGATCAACTTGACACTGTAAACTGTCCCTGACTTTGTTGTCTGTTGTAAAATACTGCAAGACAACATTTTCCTGATGGCAATAATTAATGTGGGATGTGTTACACAGGATTCAAATTGGTGAGCCCCAAAACCAGTCCTGGATTGAAGACAAAATTAACTTTTTCAGATACCAGACTTGTTCCTAAGCTTCAGAATGTAAAACTAAGCCAGAAACTGTTGCTGATTAGTTTTTTTTTTTAATGAAAACTCTTTATAATGGTGCTCTAAATGTCGCTTGAAGGGTCTGATTTGCCAAAGCGGTAGCATTCTCTAAAATCCATTTATAGACGTCATCAGTGGAACTGTTAACCAGGCCTAGAGATTTCTGGATACCTCTGAACACTCATCTCCTAAAATACCACAGAGCTTCTGCCATGGGAGCACAAAGTCAGCAAACATTGGTGCCAATCCTGCAATCTCCTCTTTCATAAGGCTTCAAATAAAAGATATTCTGCACTTAAACTGGCCTACACTAAGAAAAAAATGAAGAACTGGTACCCAAGAATTTCTTAGCTTCCCAATATAATGAAAAAACTCTCACATTAGCAAGAAACCTATTAGCAAGCTATAGCAAAACTTCGTAACTAACATCATTAGAACATAAGTTTTCTTGGTTTTGCTGAACTAGTCTGTAAGTTCTCTTTACTGATTATTACCGTTTTAGCAACATACTGCTACGTCTAATCAAATTTCAGATTAATTTGTTCCTATTTTGTAGCCAAAACCAGCAAAATTTTGATTCAGAAATTCCAAGTTTTCTCCCTGTTGGTATTCCCCTTTGTATGAACCAGAATTTAACATGAATGGAATCCTCCTGTGCTGTAGCCTCACAGAATCACAGTTTTTTGAACTCAGATCATTAAAGAATAAAAAACCAATTTATTTCTCTATTGCAACGGGCTCTTCCATTGGATCACTGGACCTATAGAACTCAGATGAATGAGTGGCAGAATCTCTGAGGCAAGGAATGACCATCTCTGGGAGATGGAGCATGTTCCAGGAGGCTCCTCGGAGGGAGCAGGGGACAGTGGGACAGGTTCTCGTTGTCCCTGACCAGCTGGCATAACTGACAAGTGATAAATTCTTTCCAAAAAGTCTACAAGAGCAAATATTCCCCGTGAATTTACAACTTTGCAAGACATCCCAAATCCAGGTGTGCTTTCCTGTCAGAACCTCAGACCACAAACTAGAGCTGATCCAGCTGTCTTTATTAGAACCTTTACTAATGGACTCTGCAGAACATAAAACTTTTAAGTCATGAAGCAAGTTACTTATTATTTGCCTTCTGCCCCAGAAATTAATATGATCAATTTAGTTCTTGTTTGTGGAAATATTTTAAAAATCCTGGGTACATTCTGCAAAATTAAGAAATAAACAGCGTTGCACGGAGTAAAAGCCACAGAGAATGAGAGCTCTGGCAGAGCAAAGGAAACGACCCAGCCCCAGCCCAGCTCTGACACCAGATGTTTGCTCATGTTTGTGGTCTTTCCTCCGAGCACTTACATTTTTAGTGATCATATAAAACCATATCTAGCTTATTCAGATAGTCATAAGATAAAGTCAACTCACTATTAAAAAAATAAAGTAATGCCATTTATATTGCATTGCTCTCAGGGAAGTTATCTTAAATCAAGGTGTTTGTAAACAATTAGAGTAACTCATGGCCAGAGCTAAGCCTGCTTTAAATTCAGCTAGTTTAACTTTTTTATCATCAAAGAGAGGCTGCAGTTCTCCACATGACAGATGACAAGAAGGTTGGTGTTTAAATGTCATCAATCCTGGTCATGAAAATATTTCAAAAATTTCTGTGGAGAATGTTAAATAGGGGAATGATAGCATTGTCTTTCTTAACAGTTGTAACAAGTTACCAATTCAGCTTTTTTAAGACAGGGACTTAAGTGAAAATTAAATATAAATAAATGCTTTGGCAAAGATGGCAGAGGAAAGACAATGGAGTTATTTTTAAGAACAGGAAAATAGGTCTGTCACTAAAGTGAACTACTATTGATATTGCTTTAATCTGAGAAATTTATTCTCCCACAAATTTCAGAAAAACAATGAAAATTATAAAGCTAATAATGAAGGTAGAAATAGATATTTCTAGAAAACGCACATTATGTGAAACTTTAGAAATTAACGTAGATATTTGTAAATACGGAATTTTTCCCTGTTACCTCTGTCATATTGGATTTGGGAGGCATTAAACAGCAAACAATGCACATTTCAGCCACTGCAGCTCAGCTCATAGTATCCTAAAAGAGAATCTGTTAATCCATTTTTCCATGGAAAATTATTACTCCTTTATCTGCAGAGCACATCAAAATTCACATGAGTTGGCCGCAACAAGAAAAAATAATTGCTTCTCTTTAGAATTGACTCCTATTTCTGTGGGACCTGTAGATCACACAGGCACCCAGATACGTGCTGGGTGAGGAGACTGCTTTTGGCAAGCTTCTGGATGTTTGGATGGCTTGAAAACACTGCCCACAATATTTCAGACATGGTGGAAGAACTCAACAAGCACCACATAGAATTGATCTTCACAGGGCACAAGAATTAGCAAAAAATATTAAGTAAAGAAAAGTATTTCCTAAGACAGTTTAGAGAAGCTGTAGAAATCCCAACAAAAGCAACTCTCAGGCAGAGACAAAGGCCAGTTGTTATCTGGCTGTTACTTACACTAGGGGATTATCTCCCAATGTTTTGTGAAGTCCTCAATTCATGTAACTCTTCTTAGCTGGGTACAAAGTCTGGGGTGCCCCATGGCTGTGGTGTCATAGCACTTGTTCTGGCAGACTGCTTCTCACCCTTTTTGTGTGTTTTGGCGTTTGTGTATTTATTCCCCTGCATCATATAATCTACTGTTTGTACTGTGTGTGTTTTCAGGCACCTAAGCATTCCTTACATGCACAGAACTTTCAGAAGTTTAATAAAAACAAACTGAGTTTTCCCAGCTGGTTGTAGAGCAGTAATTAAGTAAAAACTGCAATTCCCAAGGTGTGCTCATCTCTGCTAATACCATCAGTACTGCTGCTGCATGCTCAAGCAGGTTAACAAACACCATCACATTAGCTTTTGTTCTTCCACAACAGCAGGGCTGAATCTTCGTTAGGCATGAAATAATGAGGAAACATGGAAGAAGAATGGAATGTGATAGGTTTATGTCAGCTGAACACCCGGTCTCTGTAATTATTTGAAAAATAAAGAAAAAGAAAAAAAGATAGGATTGGCTGAGAAATTTTAAAAAGTCAATCCATCATCTAGCTTTGCAGCCAGTTGGATATGAGAGCTACTGGTTTGACATCAAAGGATTGTGTGATATTTGTAAAGGTAAGAGCAGAATTAATTCTCTGGTTGTAAACCAATGTATTTCCCGAGATGGGAGAAGAAATAAAAGGAACAGATGTTCCACATCTAGAATGTAAAGAAGTTAATTGGAAAACATCAGGAACCAGAGAATTGTGACATTTTTAAGTGGGGAGGGGAGGCACAAAAGGATGACTAGTTATGTCTAGTCTAAAGTAGGAATGTTTCTTGAAAGTATTATATTTACTGGGTCAATTTTTTTTTTTACTTTTTAAAACAATGTCAGATCAACAATCAATCATTTCTGAATGTCATTAAGCCACAGAAAGGACACTTCAAATCTGCATGATGATTTTTTACCTCATGCACACAGATAAGCACACCTACATCAGGTAGCATAGCTTCTAAATAAGGAACACTAAAATGCTGCAACCTTCTAATCATCACAGTCTAATTCTTAAAGAAACAGGATCTAAGGGAAGGCCTAACAGACTTCTGCCCCAGCTTTATGCACAGTGATTTCTTCTGACACACTCACTTATCAAAGCGCATTACCTGTCATCCAGCTTGCTTTCTTGGTACCTAATCATGTATTTGTCTGCTTTCAGCAAATGTCTCTGCAGTGATGCATTCAGAAAAGGATTTTGGAAAGAGCTCCAACTCCTGTATTGAAATGTCCCAGCTTTAAAATACAGCATTTCCCTCTAAATTTTAGCTGTCTACATCTTGCCATCTTTCCCCTTTGACACAAAATGTTCTCCTGAAACATCTCCTGTAGGGACCGTCTGAGTTCGTGGTTTTCACCTGAGTGTCTAAAAATATGGCCATAAGTCCTTTGGGGATCTTTACATAGATTTTTGCTTATTAGAAGTTATTTTATTTGCATTTATTAACATATAAAAATGCTAATTTCCTCCCACTACAGTTTTCCTTTTCCAGTCTCTGAAACCACTTCCCTGAGACCAGTCTGGAGCATTTCTCCAATCACATCTCTTCAGTGAAGCCTTGTGGAACAGACTGTCTTGCTGGCCTCTAGAGGAACATTTCCACCACTGCTGCCCTACCTTGCTGGCCTCAGGAGGGACATTTTTTCCCACTGTTGCCAGCACTGCTTGTGTTTTATGGGAGGAGATGAACGTAAACACTCAACAATGAAGCATCTTGACAAACAGCCCTTGTACTGCTGCAATTACCATATCTCTTGATTGTCAGGAAATAGGCTCTTGATAAACATGTGGTTTCATTGTTTACCCACGTTTGTTTTCAATTCAAGTCAGAAGCCTATAATGTGCATTAGCAACACTGCTCAGCTCGGTTTGAAATAGGCAGGTAATTAATGATTAGACTATTTATTTAAGACAATCTCTGGAGACTTCAGGGACAGAGTAATCCAGGATAACAAGGCTTGTTAGAAGGCTATAGGAAGAGCAATTTCTTCAGGTATTTTTCTCCCGTCCAATTCTTGCACTTTGGGTATCTTTTATTTTGGCTAGACATCCTAGAGATGTCCAATGTGCACAGCCCTTCCCTGCACTCTGCATCATGAGCCACAGAGCTGAGCAAATGATAATCTCCAAACTGTTCCACTGCAAGCATTTTTGCTAAGCTGCTAGGCT
The DNA here is from genome assembly GCA_013401095.1 of Passerina amoena. NCBI lineage: Eukaryota > Metazoa > Chordata > Aves > Passeriformes > Cardinalidae > Passerina > Passerina amoena. Next base: position 1,183,885 of record WBNP01005432.1, read on the forward strand.
GATCATTCTGTTGAATTTTGCCAAGCTATCACTTGGTAGTTCCTTTCAACCCACAACAAGTTTTCTTCATAGTGTATTTGATTCAGTTAGAGAAAGGTTGTACAGACACAGGTATGACAGATACACATTCCCACCATGTACATAATGTGTGTGTACAAATGCACACACCTACAAAATGTACATATATTTGAAAATAAGCTATAATTTCCATATTAGTACATGGCTAAGCACTCATGCTTCCTGTGTACAAAACAAAGTCAATCAGTTACTGACATCATTCAAAGATCAAAGTCACATTTCCAAGATACTTTGTGTCTCTGTGCATTATACATACACCATGTTCCTTTTTTAGGCTAATGTGACTCATTTTTGTTTTGAAGTTGCTCATTAATTTGCATAACTGGAAGTTGTGCCTATGTGCCTGAGGAAGAGCAGTTCCTTACATAAAAAGTATTTCATGTTTTCATATTAGAAAACACATGGTCATTATTCCTAATAGACAAAAATTGCTTATTAAAGAGGCCAAAAAATAACAGCCTTTAAAACATCCTAATTGCAGCCTAGATTGCTTCCTTTATTGAAATAATAAAGACAAAATCATAACATGTATGAATTTAATAGAGTGATTCACTGAACTTCTAGAATCATATGGCTATAAGACAATAATATAATGTTGCTCAGCCACATCTGTTGCCATTAATTTCCCTCCCCCTGAATTCTGTGGAAAGACAACCCCCTCAATTGCACTGTCTGAGCTTATTCCTATTTATTCAGTAGGAGTTGGGCTTTGTCCTTTGCAACATGCGCAGTGGAATTTGAGACCAGGATTGGCTTTGAAAGTTTGAGAATGGGAACTTTTCTCTGACTTGGCCATAATTATCATGCAGGGGATGAAATTTTGTTTAAATCATGCTTTTCTGCAAAGGAACATGAAATGAAGTGGTTGATTTCAAGATTTGGAATAGCTCACTGGTGTCATTGTTGCACTGTTGCCTGCACGTTCCTTGATGAAGTTGGCCTTAATGAAGCAAATATTTTCTCTCAAATCACATTTATATTGAAAATATTAATCTGAAACATTTTTGACATACAAAAATTTAGGAAGTGTTCTTTCAGTAAATGTGCATCCAGGGACTTCTTTTTTCTGTTTCAACACAGGTATTGCCTGTTGGACTGTGCATTTATTTATTATGAAAACTTAATCTTATCTACTAAGATCAGACTAGAAAGTTCTGGCAGACACGACTTGTTTTCAGAAGCAATGTGGCAGCTGGCCTGCAACAGAATGACAATTCTTAGTGGGAATTTTCAGAAACTTTTGTGGCACGCAAAAAATTAAAAGCATTAAAACCTCAGAGGAAGATGCCAGTGGTTTAGGGACCCAAACATAGTGATGGATTCAAATGCCCAAAGGTAGGAGCTTTACCTCCTGAGGTTTGCTGACCTTTAATGCAACTTCAGTTTCTCTGGGCCATGCCCTGCTGAGAGTTTGCCAATTTTCAGGTAAGGACACAAGTGCATTTTGTGCTGCGTGGCAGCTGCACGTCCCCACAGGGATGTACCCATAGGATGACAGACACATAAATTTTCTGTTTAATCAGAAAGAAATAGGACAGTCAGACACTTACTGAGCTTCTGCATTTAAGTCAATGCTTGTAATTTCACTTTGGACTGTAAACTATTGTATCAGATGGACAGAAAAACATTCTACTACAAATGCAGTGTTGAATTCTGTATGTTTTTGTTACAATCATGTGTAACTACCTCAGCTATTATTGAACAACCAAACAATTATAGTCAATTACATGAAGTTGCCTTGAATTTGCTTGAAATTGCTCTCCACAAAGCGCACTCTCTTTCAAATATAGCCTGCATTTTGCCAGTCTGCGTGTGTATTTAATTTTTAAGTGGTATTTCAGAGAGAGATGAACTTTTGATATTCTAGAATCACAACCCTAACACCTTTCATTAGAATGGCATTATTTTGTGCAAATAGTCTGTCAGAAATCCTGCACAGCTGTCTAAAAAACCCTTTGTTTCTTAGATTCAGTTTTATGTTTCTATTTCCAGAACAAGCCCAATTTCATCAGCAAAGCAGGATGGCAGATAATTGTGGACAGCTCTGCATGTACTTTTAAAATGAGATAAACATAAATTTAAAGAAAAAGAAGAGGAAGAAAAATAATGTTAAAAGAAGATGTTGAGTAGCAAAATAATCAATAAACACACATGCACAATTGTACTGGTACAGACAGATGAAATAATGGAACTATTCCAACTTCAGCTGAATTTCAGGTAGAAAACTTCATCTGAAAAAGAGGGCAAGAGGGCAATTTTCCCCTCTACTTTTTTGAGAGGTGAGCCAATCCTAACTCTTTCCATTAACTCCTCCTTGCTCAAGCTCCCACCAGTGGGAGCCAAAAATTAGAGAGATTTCACAATTCTGAGATTCAGACTTAGCTCATGAGGGATAGAAGGGATGGGATCATCTGGAAAAAAAAAATGCACTATCAAGCACATTTGTAATGTCAGAGCACCAGTAAGAGAAATTACCCATTTAGCTTTCCCCACCCTCAGCCAATTCTCCTTTTTGTTTTAAACCACCATATGACACCTATTGGCAAAACCTCCTGCACTGGTAAAGTGCACAGCCATGGTTACCACAGAAACTTTAGGAGATCATAAAATATATTCCCAGAAAGATGGCAATAAAATGAATAATGGGCAGAAATTGTGCCAGAAAGTTCTGTTCTAACAGTTCCATGTAATGATCCACATAACAGAATATCAGTGTTTAATCTGGTTGAAATTAAACCATTTTATATAAAAACCACTTGTAGAAAATGCCTAGCTAGCAGAAAATGGGCCAGGAAATATTTTCATTTCAAAATACCATACATGGATGAATTATCATTCATTCATGTTAAATATACAATTGAGAAAGAACATTTACCCATTATATAGTATAGGAATTATTTACATTTCGTTATTTACACCCTTTGGATAGCTATAGTCAGAAAGAGTTTGGGGGGCATAGTGCAGGAAAAACATAAATAATATCCAATCTACTTCTAGCTATCCTGCAAGATTTTATTTTAAAATTATATCTCTGTGAATACCCATTACAGCAACACATAACTCTTAATCATCTATTGCTTAACCACTCAGGTGCTGACTAAATAATAAATGAGGAAATTTTTACAGCTAACACTCAATCACAGTATCTTTCAAAACTCAGCATGTTCCAGACCCACTGCCTGGTCTGGATAAATGGGAAATACATTTCAGTTTCTCCAAGCACTGGATGAAATCAGGAAGTATCTGAAGTCCTTTTTTAGCAATAGCTGTCAATTACATTCAGTTTTGTTTATTTTCTTGTTTGTTTCTTTTCTCTGCCACCTCACTGATTTAGGAACTTTCATGGAAGGGAGAGTTTTGAAAGTAAATAAATGAAACGTTTTCTGGAAACAGGTCTTCAAGATATTATGGATTTTTTCACTCCTCAGAAATGCTGCATCCTGATTCTGCAAGTTTTTTACCATCCAGTGTTTTAGAATTTTGGAATAGAAGTTTTGTTGTCAATTGTGCCACAGGAAATGTATTTCCTCCATATTTTGAAAAGGCAATTTGGTCCCAAGTATTGGGTAAACTTGCCCCTCCTGCCTTAGCCTGAAGAAAAATGTAATTTTTTTCTTTTAAAAGCATTGGATTGGTAAATACCCTGCTCCTGCAGTGCATGGATTGGCTCTTCATTATTACCTAGCTTTCTTATTTTTCTCACTGTAAAAAAAGGAATCAAACAAAACCAATGCAAAACACCTGGTGCCTTAATTTCACTACTTTCCAGTTCTGGGAGACAATAAGCCTTTGCAAATATAGCCAAATATGTATAATCTAGAGTTAGAACACCAGAAAACAATGAGGCAAATGAATAAATAGGTTAACAGGTATTTAAATTTACTGGCATTTAATAGAGTCGATTTAAATAAGCAAATATATTTGCCTGTAGGATTGTGGGATTAGGACATGCATCTTTAATTGGATAGATTTTCTGTAGTTTTAAATATTTACCCAGATATTTTCACTCAGTTCAATTTTGTAGATTTCCATAAATGAGACCTGTAGTTAGTAACTTGCACAGTGTTTCTTGGCAAATAAATTTTAGATCCAATTTAAAGTCTCCCTCCATTTAGTGGGAGATGTTTTTATTATTAAGAACAGGCCCCTGGATTTTTCATATATTTATTAAAGGCAGATGAATAATTTATACAAGAAGGTACCATTCAATATAAAAATCTAATGTCTTTGATCTGTTTCTAATTTCAGTGGACAACTAGACTGGAAGTATAGTTTTGTGAATCCAGTTTAAATGCTAAAATCCTGGACATATCTTTATGAATAACTGCAAAGAAATGTTGTCATCTTAGTGCAAAAGTTCCATACCTTCTTGGTGGTTTCTCATGGGCAGCTCCTCATAGCACTGACTCCTTCTTCTTCACAGCACAGCCAACAAACTCCAGCTCTCTCCTCCACCACCTACCCCACACTTTTATAGCTCTCCTCTTCTTACTGGACCCAGCTGTGCCCTGTTAAGGGCAGGCCTGCTCCTAATCTTTGGGGATTGGCACAGCTGCAGCTCCTAAAGGGTGAGATTGCCTTCTGCGCTATCTTCATTTTCTTACATTCTATCCCCCCACAAAGAAACACATAATTAAAAAGTTTTTCCTGTAAACAGGCATCTTTTCTAAAATGTATTAATGATTAATTCAATTTGTGTTACAATTTTAATATGAAACAAATAAGGAGTTATTCCTAAGTAGATACCAGTTGATATTTAAAACATACATATTTCTCTTTTCTCTGATTTGCCAGGTAAGGAACATGGTTGTATCAGCTTGCTTGCTGGCAAATTACACAGATGTGCTTTGCCATACTTGAAGCTTGTAATTTAGAAATTATTTTTTCACAAACACCGGTGCCACTACAGATCTATTGTATACTCTTGCTGCAAAATTAAAAGGAATGAATCTTGTCAGAAGAAAATACCACATGGAAAATATTCTCAGAAACACATTAGTGATACTTACTTGGAATCAGTTTGATATAATGAACTCATTATATGTCCATATCTGAAACCTTAGACAGATCAATAAAGTGAACGCAGGCTTTATGCTCTTGTTATGAAAAACCATTACCATTAGGGGCAACAGCATGTTTTGCAAGTTAGAAAAGTGGAATATATTCAACAAACTGACAGGAAAGGCAGAGAAATTATTCCCACTTGTTTTCTTATCTTTCCTTGTCCCATGATGTGCCGCAAGGATTCTTTTTAATGAATGAGCTTCAAAGGCCTGCAACTGGCTTTTGAATGGGGAGACATTACTGCAAATCCAGGTAATATTTGGGCAAGATTTGGATTAAAAAAAACAGAACACAATTTTGGCATAGCTGAAATTCCAAAGTGTAGCTTGAAGTGTTTGGTCTTTGGCTCTTCCCTGGTGCCAGTATATTCTCAGAGACTAGACAAAGAATCTTCTGTCTATATAAAAACAAAAGTAACTATGGTTCAACATCATCCATCAACCATCTCTTCTCCCTATGAAAATTAACTATGAGAAGCCTGTGAAATGTCACAACTACAGTCTCATTGTAGGCTTGAAAATACATGATACAAAATGCATTTTTCCTATATTATGACTTCATCTTTCCCTTCCATCAATTTCTGGACAGCAAAAGAAACATCCTTTTTTTTTGTTTCAAAAGTTTCACTGGATTGTGCATATCACACACAGGATACATTTGATTTCTATTTTCCTAGCCAGTCAATGCTTTCAGAGTGCTTTAATACATGTTCATACTGTGGGGCTAAATACTGGACTGGGAACAAGAGATTCCCAACATTTACAGACACTGTTCCAACTTCCAACACCAATTAGGCGACAAAACCATTCAGAACAATCCCTGACAACTTGTCACGCAAAAACAAGAGCAAATAAGACCAAAATCAACCTCTACCCCACTTATTTTTAATATTTTCCCCAATACCTGTCTATATAACACATTTAAATTTTTGATTGCATGCAGACCTCAGTGGTGTTCAGTTTGACTTTCAGGTGTCTAGAGCTTTAGCATTTTGAGGATTTATACCTCTTTGTATTCCTGATTTATTTATAAAGAGCACGAGGTGTTTCCTTCTCTCCTGCAGACCTGAGAGCTGCATATACAAGTCTTTTGAAACTATCAAGTTGTGCAGTGATTGAATAATAAGCAAATTATTGCATCAAAGCTACGTTCAATTTTGCTTGCAGCAATCATTCAGAGACTGTCATTTAAGCTTTTTTTGCTTTTAAAGAGCTTCCATTCTTCTACAGATGTCAAAAGTAAAAGATCAATAAATAAAAAGGGGTTTCCATCCTGCTTTCTCTTAATTTGACCCTAGCTGAGGCAGTGACGTGCGTAATGTTGAGAAACAATTAATGGCAGTAACAGCAGTCTGGCACCAGCAAGAATGACTTTGATCATTTTCTCTTTGTCTATACAGTGTCTGGCAGGAAATATAAATAGCAATTATATTGAAAAGGCTGTAAGAATTGACTTATTAATTTAGCTTTCAGACTATTTTAGAGCACGCCTTTCTCTAAAAACCATTTCTGTAGCCTCTGTTCAGCAAAATCTCAGCTGAGCTTCCCAAAGTAGAAACACCATCCAGGTTTTTTTTGCTGCTGATGCTAGTGATGTTTGACAGAGGGAGACATTAAAAAGCCATGTTAATGCCCTACATGAGTTTGGTGCACTTACAGTGTTAAGGAGAGAGAGGGAGAACCCCTCACAACTAGTGGGATTGACTGCATTGCTCAAAAAGCAAAGAACTCAGCACCTTTTGATTCAGCTATTTAAACAAAGTTCTCATGACAAGTACTTTCAGTACTGGTTGTGCTGGTCTGCATCAGCCAATTTTTGAAGAGGGGCCCCTCCTCACCCACTTTTTGGGGGATTCAGTAACATTTCATAAAAGACAAATTAAAAAAAAAACCTCCCTATTCTGAGCATGAGCTTTAAGGACTGTTTAAGCCTCAAATTTGTGAAGATATTAGATAGTAACAGATCATGAGAAACCACAAATGTTTCAGCTGCTTCCAGCCTTCAAATTGTTCTTGAAAGGGAAGAAATCCCAATCACCGAGGAAGTGTTGAAGGCATTAATATGACATTAACGACCAGATTATGCTTAGTCAAGCTTTATCTTCCACCTTGTGCATCATCCAGATCACTGGCTTCTGTTCAAACCTTAGCACAACAGAAGATTTGCAGAAGACAAATGGTTCCAAATTGTAACAACTGACTCCATAGCAGGGATTGCAATCCTCTGGCTATCTGCTCTGGGCTGGAAGTTTCAATTTTCACCTTCAGTTTCTAGCTCCTCTAGAGAGTTAGAGAGCCTTTGGGGCAGTGATGAGAGTCTGCAGTGCTGGATTCCTCAGACATGAATTTCTGTAACTCAGATCCTGCTCAAAGGGAGACAGGAATGTGTTAGGAGAATATATTAAGACTGTGAAGAATTCAGACATTACAGTAGCAAAATAAGCAAAAATATCTTCAACTGCAGAAGGCTGTTGGCCTTCTCATTGGCCAAGAATACTTCAGTTTACTCTTCATGCTACAATATTTCTTTAATGATACTGCAGTGGAGAAAATTAGTATGGGGAGTTGATTATACCGTATGGTGTTTTGTTTCTAAATGAAGATGTTTGGATTGCCAGCTCAAAGCACTGCAGTGCTGCTGAAATTCAACAGACAGCTACAAAGGAGCATATGGGGAGGTCTTTTAACAAACTGAGAGCAATGTTGACTATTTGTATTTTCTTGGAGAACAACTGACAGGTCAGAACCCTAATCAAAGAGGTAGGGCAGAAATACCATATGTATTCCAAAATGACACCAGTTCCAGGGAGCACATTCCAGTACTGGGCATCAAAAGGATGGAAAGCAAGAATGATCATGAATTAGGTATCAAACCCCAGATATCAATGCTAGTAATGAAGGCAGCATTCTGAATTACAAATACCATACTGAGTAGTTTTGAATCAAGTCCTCATTGTCAGGTCATCTAAGCCCTTCTTACTTATGTATTAAATATTATAATTAACATCCACAAAAAACAAACATCTAAAAGCAGTACACCATATAATTAATTTCCTTTAATCTGTGGTAGGTACAACATTTGAAATCCAGAAAATAACTGTGGAACCACACAAGAAATATTCCTCTTCCTGCACTGGTCCCCGCATATGTCATTCAAAATTAGGGCTCTTGAATTTATATGAAACCTCTGCAGAAGGGTACAAGACGTATTCTTGTGTAGGTTTGATTTTTTGAAGCACTAAAAAGAGCCATGAACCAATTTCTTCAGTATTATGTGCAGATAACTTAGTTGCAGAAGCAGTCTACCGCTTTCCAGAAAATTTCTATATTTGTAGTGTTATATTGTATTAATGAATACAGGGTCCTTATAGAATTAGGCCAGAAATCCTCCCTAAAACAAAAGCTATCATCAGTTTGGCAAATGCAGTTTTGATTTATTCAATTAAATGTATTAATAATGCCCAAATAGATATATGTTTTCTATTTAATTCAAATATCCTATCATAATTATCTTGGTTTATTTGTGAACCAATATAAAATAAATAGACAAAAGAGAAGACACAGCAAGTTTGTGGGGAATGTAATCATTCCACAAGGTAATTGGATTTGGATGTCCTCTTTCCACACATTTTTATTATTGTGTTAGAATGGGAACTGCTAGGCTAAGTGCAGAAACAGAAAGGAGCCAAAGTCTATTGACTCTGTAGGATCAAGACTCTACTAAAAAGCCAGAAATGTCACCCTTCCAAGATAACAAATCAGACTTACCCTGAACTGTCTCTCAGAAGAGTATATTGATCAATTCTAGTAAAGACATTTATTTAAACTTTGTTAATACCACACAGCCATTTCTATGTTATTGACTACAAAATTTTGGTTTTATGGTACAGTTTGATTTCTTGAATTTTGACCTTTATACAAGTTTTACCAAAACAGTCATTTGAGGAGGAACTGCAGTACAAATCTTCCAATAAGCTTGTAAATACCCAAAGTTTTAAGCAAGTAATAGTTTCTCTTTCCTTGCATTTTGCACCACCTTATCCATAACTCTCACTAAGGGCATATTTCCTCATTTCAAACCCTCACACAGCAAAAGTATGAAAGATCCATGTTATTGATTCTGACAAGACAGGGAAGAGATTCCAAGATGGTCTTTAGTATGATGAGATATCAGATCAGAATTTCAGAAGGCTGAAAAACAGAAGTATGTGCCATGAACTCCTGCTCTAGGTAGGAGCTGACTAGATATTGGGAGACTGAGGTTTTCAGTTTAGGTGGCACAAGAGACATGGGCACATTTTGGTATTTGGAGAGCCCATTAGGTGAAAAGCCAAAAGGCAATTATGATGTGATTTAAGAATATAAATCCATGGAAAGAGTTAATCTTCTTTTGTGCCCAGAGTTCCTAAAGGGAAGCCTGTACACCTAAAAGGGCATTTCAGTTTTGAGGCAGATAAATGCAGGTTTAAACCTGCATGACTCAGATGCAGATTCCCACGTAGTTACAACCAAGGACAGCTTACAGCAGTGGACCAAGAGCTGCTGTGAACCCCACTCTGCTCCCAGGTTTTGTCACTACATTACTATCAATACATGCATCAGTGATCTTAAACACTCCTATCATGATTTGTAGCACAGATTTGGGAGTAATTTTTGAAAAACAGTGCTTCAACCTACAGAGATCTTACCACATGGTTTGTTTTAAGAAGTTTCTTATTGCAACAACCAAGTCTCTGGTAGCACATTCATAGCAAACAATCTGCTTTCATGGTAACTATTCCCAGTTCTGCCACTTCGCTGCAGAATGATCTGAAGCATCATTGTGCTTTGGATTCTTTCAGCATAAAACTGGACTGGAATATTATTTCTTATGCCCCAGAAGTACTGTAAGACCTATGAAAATTTTGCAAGAGTACACAAATGAACATGTACAAAAATAGTCACAGGCAGCTTCTTTAATGTCCCTTTTAGTCCTCAGTCACGACAGAACCTGTTCTCACACACTAGTACCAGTAGCAGTGGTGACAGATTTCATGAGGATGCTTTTATCCTCATATTTAGCTGATGATCTACAAATATAAACCACTAAAAATGACAGAAGAGAAATATTTTTAATCCAGGTGCTGATGGGAGTGGGTGGAAAGGAGAGTAGAGCTGGGATGGAAGAAATATAAAACCATGTGAATTAAAGGAACATTTTACTGGTTGTTCACTAGAGAAATAGTGTTGAAATCTCCCACCATGTGGTGCAGAGTATATCAATGTGATGTTGGATATTGAAACTCCTTCAGTCCTTCGGATGAATTCATGTTTCTAATTTCATGGAGGGAATGAAAATTGATCAGCAAAGATGAATTATGTACACTGAAGCTACAGCATAATTCAACATTTGTTATCATCTGTTATTTCAGGATTCCAATATGCATTTCTATGGAAAGAGCTCCCTGTTACTACAGAGAGTCTGTGAACAGATGCAGAGTAATATCCAATAATAAATACTAAATATATTTGAACCTCCAAGCATACATTCCTGCTAATTGCAGTTCCTGGTAATAAGTTTATAATATTTAACTCTAGTTTAGCACATTTCATTAGGAAGTATATAAACTTAGCACAACAAATGGCAAAATTCTTGCTCTAACTTCAGCAGCTTGAGGCATTAAGAAGTGACATTCATTGAACTGCAAACAAGCTTCTTGAGCCCACTTGGGTCTTCTGTCACCCAAGCCCCCAGTGAGGCTTCAAAGGCAAAACCAAGTGTCAGAATGGAGTAATATCCATTCAAATCTGGCATTTATAGAGTACTAAAAAGAGAATTAAGATAACAGTGAGGAAAAAAAAAAACATTACAAGGAGAAAGAAAGTTACTTAGATGTGGTAAAGCAGATTAAAGAGTGAATTTTAATGATTAATCTTGCATATGATAAGGTTTAGGAAGCAATCCACAAAAACCTAACTCTGCCACTAATCCATGCTAATGGTAATGATACCCAAAACCCAAGCTATATATTGCTTATTATATATTTTCTGGACATGCTGAGTTAGAGAGTTCCTGCCACAAAGAGATTGCAGTCAAAAGCAATGAAACACAGACAATCCATAACATCCCACATAAATGAGATGGAATATGACAACATGACAATGCTTGTGCCAATATGACACTGCATGCACCAAGAATTCTGCATTCATTCTAAGAGAAGTTTTAGTCTCCCCCTGCAGATATTGGTTCTAGTTTTTTTTGTGGGTTTTTTTGTTTGTTTTTTTGTCTAGGGAGGAAAACCAAAACCAAGCTTTTAGACTAGGGATAATTTTTTTCAAACATTAACTTAGCTGGCACACTGTGGGAAAGGCATATAGGAAACTTGTTTTTAACATAGCTTTGGGTCAGTAAGCTTCTTTGATTAGAAAATGGGAAATGTTCCAGAATTGCAACAGCAAATCTGCCACTGTCATCACTTTTCCACAGCTCACAGTAGCAATTGTATTTTGGCATATATGAGTTCAATTCTAATTGATGACAATATGGATGCCCCAGGAAAACAGAGGTGAGGATATTGTCTCAGGAAATTGTAGCTTCCACAGTAAATTTCAGAAGTGCTTATGACAGCAGGCTGAATTATGCCTATGTCCTTCACTTTAGGTGATATTTGTCAGATTTTCCCTTTTGACTGCTCAACCAGCCCATTTTAGGGGTGTTTTACTTCATGTGACGCTTATTCCTTACTCTGATATTTATGCAGGATCTTTCATGAGTGGAAGTTCCATTTCCACATCAACATTAGGATTCACCATAGCTGGCTGTGTCCATGGAAGCATGCCAAGATACATAAATCCAAAACCCTTTGGAAAGTACATGGACAGACAAGGAAAAATAAAAATTCCAGCTGCTCAGTGAGAATGTATTCTGACAGCTCTTGCATGTCCTTCAGAAAAGGACTGGTAGTAACCACCACTTTCCTTTCTCATTTCAACACCTCAGTGGAGACATCTGAGACCTCACAAAGAGATAAATGGAGCATTAACTAATGTCCCCATTGAGCAGACATTATTTGACTTTACTGTAAATTTACTTGCTAAAGCAGAGCTTAAAAAAAAAAAATGCATAGAGGCATGGTTGCTATGTACAGGCCAAAGCTAATCCCAAGAAATGCAGTTTAGAGAGGACCAAAAAGGGAAAATCTCACTCCCCTTGTGCCCAGGCACCCAAGTACCATGGTCACTTTAAAGAACAAGTACTCATTTCAAGAGAGATGCAGGATTACCTCAGGCAGGGGACCAAGAAAGGTCCATAAAGGGATTTTTGTATGAGCAGTCCCACAGTTGTTGGCTGAGCATTGCAAATGTCTTGCTCCATCACGTGTTTTTTTTGTCTTGAAACAGATTTTTTTTCATTCATACCTTTTGTATACTTGTATATTATATTGATCTCTCTGCCTGATCTATTTAAAACACTGTGTACTGTCCTCCCCGAGATTTGATTGTGAAAGATAATTTTAGGTTGGAAGAATACTCCAATGTTTATTTTCATCAGGATTTGAATAAAGATTTTTTTTAAATCCACCAAGAGCCTAAATTCCCATGCTGCTTGCTGCACAACAGTGAGGCATTTTCTTGGGTTTCCCAAAACTGTTGCTCATACAAGTTGCTTTTAGGTGTCTATTGCCAACATTCACTTCTTCAAATGACTGCAATTTTAAAGTTTTCTTACCAAAAGAACACCTGTTGTTGTCACACAACTCCAAAAAAACCCAAGCAAACAAAAATTCCACACTAAAAAAAAGGAAACTGAAAATTCACAAAGAAAATGAGATGTGAAATAATCTAATAAGAAGAATATGAAAAATTTCATTTACTTCTCATTTTCATTTTTTTTACTTCTAATTTGTCAGAACAGAATCACATTTGAACATGTTTACTTTCACATCTCTACAATTTTGGTTTTTTTTTCCTATGTTCTCTGCTATTTTAATAATATTTATAAAAACTATTTTGAGTAGGAATATCAATGCAGGCATTTGATTTCTGGTACTGTTTATAAAAAGCCAAAGACCACCACAACCAACAAGCACATGCTGATTTCTATGCAAATCAGATCAGTTTGCAGCACCCATCTGAGTTTTGTCCTTTAGGAATGGTTCTGATCCAGAGCAGAATTATATTTACTGAAACCTGTCTTTCATGTGCACTACCCAAGAAAATATCTTTTCACTGGGGAACTATTTAGCTGCTGCAATTCTGAATGTTAATGTGCAGAAACTTTGAATTCACCTGAGAACGTGGTCCTTCCCTCTCACCCCCCATTTTTTTCCCCCAGAAACTATTTGGTGTAAGTTTATTTAATTTTAAGTCATCTTTCAAAATAATCTCATAGCCATTATTCACTTTGCACACAACAATCACTTGTACCATAAAATCTTCATGCATCAGTCCATGGTCTGGGATTTGACTGTCAGAAAGTGACCTGTAAGTACAATGAAAGAAAAAAAAAATGGAAAAGAAAGATTTTGGGTTAGTTCTGCATCCTGAAGGTAAATTTCTGGCCCCATTGAGCAAAGTGCTCCTAAACTCAGAGGTTTTGAGATATGTAAGACCTAACTCAAAGTCACAGAATATGTGACAGAAGGGAAGGAAAGGAGGGAAGAAGGGAGGAAAGAGAGAGATGCAGGAATAGAAAGGCAGGAAGAAAGTAAGAGAAGTTGTGCTATAGGAGAAAGTAAAAAAGCAGAAGGTGGCTCAAAGTCTGTCTGTAATTTAGACCTCAGTGTCTGTGTCCAGAGGAGGGATCTTGGTCTGCAGGGCCTCAAAGCACAGCCTGAAATCAGAATGCGGCAAAGTTCTATGGAGTGTTTGCAGGGAGAAGTAAAGGCAGCTTTAGAGCAATAGCCAAGAAATTACCTGCCCTTAGGACATGGGGAAAGTCAGGAAACTGAATGGCTCAGAGCATCCCAGGTGCCAGTGGAGGAGGGAGCAGTGCTGGGCACTCTCAGCAGCCCTAGGCTGGAGGCTGCACCTTCAGTCACTTCAGGGAGGCCAAAGAAAGTTGCGGCTTTTCCTAAATGGAGCAGAATAAGAGAAAGGAACCAAAACTTTGAGCAGCAAGAGAGAGGTGTAGCTTTTAAAATCAAATTTGAGAGAATTAGGCCCTTTGAAGAATCAAAACTGCTCCTACAGCATCCTTCAACAGAGCAACAATTCTTGACAGAAAACTATTCCATTTTACGTGTAAGCCTTCTTAAATATTTTCCTGTACAACCATTCCTCTTTCAGTGTAAGAACTGTTGCTCTGAATAAGGCTGACAAGGCTCCTGTTGAATTTAATAAGTGTTTTCCTAGACTACAACAAGTTCTCTTTTTGATATTTGCATAATCCTTACTCTGCTCCTACACATTTGCTAAATAGAGCCAAGCCATAGTCCTTTTCAGGCATATTTTAGAAACACAGATCTATGTTAAAAACCAGCTAGCATACTAGCTGGAGACTAGAAAGTTATATCATGTATTACAATAAAGGAAGGCAAAAAGTAGTGTTTGGTAATGTAAATCTTCATCTTGAACCCTTGTATTCAATATCAAGTGAACAGCAGAGGTCTAAGACACTGATTATACAAATTATTGCATATAGAAGAGTTCAGAGGTCTCAATAAAGCTCTGTGGCACTGCCCACATATATTAGGTTACAGTGGAATTTGACTTATTATTCCCAAATGAATGAAATAAGATGCAGATTTCTTTTTTCTCTTTTTTCTTACTTTTCTGAAAATAAATCCAAGCTCTGTAATTGCTTATCTTAACGCAAAACCAAACCAATCTTCCCCAGATTGCTTCCACTCTTCCACTGCTTTTTCCTCTAATATTTAGGTGTGACAAAGAGGCTGATACACCCTTCACTTCAAACTGTTACTTACCACATATACAGCAGCAAAAACCTATTGCTCTTTCCTCTTATCCCCCACATATCATTTAATTTTTTCATGCATACAAATAAATCCTTTACATTTACAGCAACACAAGTGACATCAGCTGCTGCTGAGGGTTGGCCAAGTTCAGTCTCAGAAGTTAGATACCAATGCAGTTGTTTCACCAGTGCTACTGCTGAGATAAAAGAGGTTGATGTTTGATATTATCTGACTTTCAAAACCACACTCCTAGCAGCATAATTCACGTCAGATGGTGCTGCCAGACTACTGGCAACATGTGAAAAATATAAAATCAATTCTTTCTGGGCTCCTTTTGAATAAGATAAATGAGAATTCCTTTTCCAGTATTAATTGCTTTTTGGAATTATATTTTATATAGAAAGTCCATGTAATCCTTAAAAAGCAGAAGAGATTCTGCTGGTGCTGCCCTCCCCTATAATTGATGAAACATCTATAATATCAGAGAAAATCAGAATATCTGGAATATTTGTTTCTTTACAATATCTGCCCAACATTTTCACAACTGCCATTTCTTTAAAATTCGGGGATTGATTCACAGACAAGAGAAGTTTTTGGTAGGAAAAAGCCCTTTTCTTCATGAGGACATAAAGCCACTCAAAGAAGCCTCTCATGGTTATGAAACAAGAGGTTGCTGCTTGTTCCTCTGATTGCAATGGAACATACCTGCCTATATTTATCATGCAACTGTTTGAATAGTCCCTACAAAAGAAAAAAGAGAAGCTTTCAAGTGCAAAACAGCAGCCAGCTGCACTTGCACCAGCCTGCTGAAGCTCCTACTAAGGCACTTGGGGTCCATAAAAATACAAAGCTAGCATGACAAATAACAATATCCTTATAAGAACTTTTGCAATATTTATCTTCTTTTTCCTCATGGCCTTTAGTGGCATTTGTTGAAAAAATATTAGAAAACCAATTTCTTTAAAATAAAATCAAACTGAAGAGGCAGAAATTTCCAGTCTTCACAAAACTGGAAAAAACCTGAAAATTCTATATAGACATAACATGAAGTTTCAGTGAATTTCCTAAGATCTCAGGACATATTGACAAATCAAGATTTCTTTTCCTTCTGTTTATAACTATGAAAATTTTTTCTTCTTTAACTCAAAATTTTCTACTTACTGCTGTGCAGATAAAAAAAAAATAGTGCTATCAATATTAATGCCATGAACCAGGAAATATTTTTTTCTGGTAGTGAACTTCAGTAATTTAAAGCATTAGAGATGGAAGACATTGCGATAACCCACTGATATTTCTGATTGGTTTTGTTTGGTTTGTTAATAATTTCATTCAGAAGGAGGCACATATCTTTCAAAAAAATATCCTGACAAGGATGATCTGTGTAGACAGAAAACAAAAAACCTGGAATTTTGCTGAAGGAGACTGAAATGAGGTGAGATGCTTTGACCCAGACCTCCATAACTGAGTTCAGGCTTTTGGAATCTAAAAGGCAACTCTGGGGGGAAAGGGCCAAGTGTATTTTCTCTCCTAGTTAATCACATATAGATTCTATCAAAATTATATCTCCATAACACAGGTTCTCCACACACATGTACTTTCTGAATCAGCCTAGAATTTAATGAGCCAGTAATTAGAAGCCAAACTGAGAGATCTTTCATCTCCTGATTTCAGTACTGTTTGCTTCCTTTTAGCAATGTTGTTCATTATCTTTTTTTGAATATCAAGTGGGTTTTATTTTTATTTTTATTTAATTCTCTCAGATAAATTACATGTGTCTAATCCACTTAGATAATTCAGAGCTAAGATTTTTCCAGCGTTGACCTTTGCAAAGGCCTCTTTGCCATGTGTTTTTTTAAATGTTTAATTAAAGTGGTTTTTTATTTCATTCTTTGAAAGATTGCTGCAAGAAGGAAATGACTATAATTATCACTATCAGTTTGCCCTTATTTGATCTCCTGACCACAGAATCATATTCTGGTGCTTACACAGTACTTCCACTGTGGATCAGACATTAAACATCATAGCTGTTGTGTCTATTAATCCTCATAATATAAGATAGATTTTCCTTCTCTCCATAGGTAAACTCTTCATCCATATAAGAAAAAAAAAATTATGGTAATTTATTCTCTTTTTCTTCTTCTTATGGTATTTTCCTCACATCTTTCTGTTAATCCAAAAAAATTGGGCATGTTTGTATATTGTTCTATTCGGGTACACTGCTGGTGACACATAATTTCTGATATCTAAATGTGATCTAAAGTAATACAAACACAATATCAGAGATTAGACTGGGCATTTCAGTCTTCAGCAGCTGACTGAAAAAATGGAAGTCTGCTCCTGGGAGATATGTCCCCTTTTATGTCCCCTTTAAGGCAATTATCTGCACAGCAGTCTAAGCAAAATATATTCATTCTAAACAAAAAACCCTGGGTCAAAATTCCTCTCACTAGTTAATTACATTATTTCATATATGTCAGGCAATGGGAGTATTTTGGTGGGTTTTTTTTGGGTTTTTTATTTTTGGTTTGTTGGGGTTTTTTTTGGTGATTTTTTTTCTTCTGTTAAGATATGTTCACATCAGGACAAATTTGTCCATGCCAGGATTTCCAGGGCATCACTTCAGCATGAGATAATGTGGGGCAATACATGACTGGATAACAGAGTAAAACTGGAGTAGAGCTGTCTGCCACAATAGAAATCATTCCCTTGTAATAGGAATAAAATGAAGAGAGTGGGGGAAGGACCAAAGGAAGGAGTTTGTACATCTACACCCCTTGGGCAGCCTGTGCTGCCATCAGGAGCATCTCAGCTGGAGTTTGTACAGGATGCTGCCTCTCTTCCATATTGTCCAGGAAACCAATGAAAACTGGATCTCATTCCATCCCTTTTTTATAAAAACCTCTGCATTAAGCCTGATAATTTGCTCATTGTTCAGTAACAGTATGAACTTAACCTTTTTAGCACAAATCTCAAAAAATATTTATTATTTTTAAAAAGTGTTTAATTTGCTACCTAATTTTTTCAAAAGATAATGCATACAGAATTAATATTGCTCTAATTAACCAAGCATATGAAGTCCTGCCTCCTGAAACAAGATTTCAAAGCTTCATAGCAAATATTGCCATCCCATAAGCTGAGATTCTCCATATTTTAATTTCCAGTGGATGCCTTTAGTCTCCATGGAAACTGATCCAAGGAGGTTTGAAATGTTACATATTATTTAATATATCTCATATTCACATAAATGTTGCCAGAAGATCTGTCATATCTGCTCAAGTGTAAAGTACCAAGACAGTTAAGTAAAGGAATACATTAAATTGAAACTCATTGTAGCCCATCACTGCTAACACCACTGGCCTTGAAAGTTTTTCAATGAGGCTCCCAAGAACAATCCTGAAAAATCAATAATCTCATCAGAAAAAGCACCAATTATTATACTCAACAAGCTCATAATAAATCATCATATTCTATAATCATGCTATTGAACTTTGGATAGACTTTAAACAATTAATGCTTTATTTGTCAGTCAAAATTTAAAAGTTCACTGGGATTAATGAGGCTATTCTTTGATTTTGAACACTTAAAATCTATAAAGATATTTTGGTGATCAAGGAAATAAAAGTATTTGACAGTTTGCTAATATTCATTCAGTTTTCACAAAATAGAGCATTTCATAACCAAATTGCCAGTCACAAGCTGGTTTAAAGGAAAAATAACATTACACAATGACATTTAAAATTATGCTAAAGATAATAATTGAAACTGTTCAAAACATTTCACTATTTTTTTTCTGGATTTAAAAACTACTTCTAGTGAAAACTTTGTAATTATGGCACCAATTGTTACGTCGGCTTCTTTGACAAAAGACAAGAATTTTATCATGAGAATTAGGTAAGTGAATATGTGTAATGCATTGTTTGTGGATGGCTGTGCCTTTTGGACAGCTCCCAGTTTCTGTCCTTTGTGGGAAGTGACCCTGGACACGTCCAGGGACCAGTGAGAGCAGCAGTGACCCCTGGCCAGGGACTGACCTGCCATGTCAGCTCCTCTCCAAACCTCCCCGGGCCTCTGTCAGCACTGAAGCTCAAAAATGTGAAAATAAGGGTTCTGTCATTGAATAACTCACTCCTATACTCAGTTCAACTATATTGGGTCAAGCAAATTGTCAGGGAAAAGTCCCACCCTGCTGTCAGTGTGAGACTCTAAAGGAGGTCCTGTCAAGCCCTTTAATGAAAGGCTGAGGAAATAAAAAGCATCTTGCTTTCACTGCAGCACAAAGAATGGCACAAATTGATCTTCTTTTCATGGAAATGAGAAATGGCAAGTAAAGTGTTTTACCTGCCTCATTTTTTAATATTGACACCAAAAATAATTTTAAAGATTGCACAAACTTGTTTCAAGATTGCCTTTGAGAACATTTCTTCCCAAAGAACCAGAGATGATATAAACCCATTGCAACTGAAATTGGTTGTTTAGAGGGGAGAGAGAAATGAAAGAATACCACAAAGAAAAAGAGGAGTGGTTTAAAAAATGCATAGTCAGGAAAGCTTCAGTGTGCACAAGCTCAGTTACAGCTAGCACTGAAAACAACAGCAGAGGAGATACTGTTCTCTGAATTCTAGATGTTCATGGAAGATCCTTGGCAGGTAATTGTGCTGAAGCTGCCTCCTCTTTTCTCTCTTTCTGCTACGTAAGTCTTGTCCTTAGCAATAAAACTCTGCCTGCAACCTCATCCAAAATGAGAGCTTGCCTGCTGTACCTCATCATCTTTCTAGTCCTGACTCAGAAACAGAGGTGTGGCTGTCTGTCCAGATGTCTGGGCCCTCTCCTCAAGCTGGCAAGTCCTGCTGCTGGAAAGGTTGTGGCCCAGAGCATCTCATTAAGGACACTTGCCTCCCGTGCCTTTAGACCAGGGTAGAGAGTGTATTCCTTGTGCTGGCAGGAAGACAAGACTGTGAGGCAGGAGAGCATTCCTGACAGGGAAATGCTTTGCAGACAAAGAACCTCTTTGATACTTTGCCCAAGTCCCCCCCTTTGGGGAGAGACACTCACTTGCTGTACCTTTCCTTAGAGCATGGGGACTGTAGATATTTCTTATATTATGATTTAACATTTAGAAAACATTTCTTTCCTATTTTTACTGGCTAGCACTAGTGCTGCAGCGAGAACAAGATAATATTCACCTTAATTATAGCAAGCACTACAATAACAGCAGCACCCACTAAGGAGTCAATATACCTGTGAGATGGATTCTTTGCTCTGCACCGTGCTTAAAACATTAACAGCACAAGTTCAGCATAGAAGACTTCTCTGGGATTAATGACTGACTGGGTTAATGGCCTGCAACTCAGTTGTTATTGCTTAATAATGATGCTTAACATTCATGTAGTTCCTTTCTTTAAAGCATGTTAAATATTAAGCATCAGTTTTCATTCAGTGCATTTATATTCCAAGTATCCCAAAGTGGCAGTAGAAAGCTGTGGGCAAGGGCAATACCTATTATGTGCTTAGCAATAGTGCAGAGGTTTGGAAATGAGTTTAGTAGCACTGATGAGAAATGCACTATCTGCACAAGAACTACTGCAGTGGATTAACAAACCCACATTTTTATTTTACCAGCCCACTCAGAAGGGAGGACAAAGTAAGAAAAAGCCCAAGCAAACTCCTGAAGATTGTTTTTCAGTATTTCAGTGCCCTTGCAGACACCTTCATATAAAATTATGATTGTCTTAAGCAAGCTATTGCAGGGATGACCAGACCCTCACCAACTAGGGTGCAGTCATCTTTTTGGCTGGGTGATAGATATCCTCAACCTCAGACTTGTAATAAAAGGTTTGGTGAGAAGAGTGAAAAATCATCTATTCACATCTTTGTGCATCATTTGTAGAGATAAATGATTTATCATTATCAGCAAAGAGCAAATATTAATTGTTCCACATTTTACATCATCTGTGGAATTAGAGATAATACACCAAAGGTGATATGTCCCAGAAAGGTGTGTTGAGCTCACACCAAACCCTGGTTGTGCAGGTCACAGCCAGATGTCCAACAGATAAACTGTGAAATGAGGGAACTCAGTACTATAATGAGGAAACAATAATTTAGATGAAAAGAGTGATTTTGATCATGGCCTAGGTCAAGTTTTTAACTTTTTCTTTATACTTCACTATAGATTGTATCACATTTGCATTATTTTCACACAGGACCATACAACACATGTTTAATACAGATACATTGTCAACTGCCATCACTCAAATTTTCTGAAAACACTATTACGGCATTTTATGTGTGGTTCAGCTTGACACAAAAAAAACTTTGAATCTGAAAATGCAGGAAAACTTTCTGGTGACTTCAGTGAGCACCTTAGCACAGCCAAAGTTATCTGTTCTCCCTCAACACTTCAGGCTAAGAATACATTTAGAGTTTCAGTATTGCTTGGAAAAGAGATTTGAATCTTCAGGTCTTCCCAATATCAGGTTAGGAAAGAGACCAGAGAAGAAAATCCCTTCTGCATGAAAAGCAATGTTGGTAAGAAGGAATATTCTTGAAAGAAAACTTCAATGATCTGATTTTTAGGAGTGGGCTTCAGAATGTTTATTTTCCTCAGTAGGAATTCTGCATGAGCTAAAGCAGCATGAGGCTGTAACAGGGAGGTTCAGGTTGGGCATTAGGAAAAGGTTTCTCACCCAGAGCATGGTTGGGAACTGGAACCCAAGAGTTCAAGGAGCCTTTGGACAATGCTCAGGCACAGGGTGGGGTTCTGAGGTTGCCCAGAGCAGGGCCAGGAGTTGGACTTGGATGGTCCTTGTGGGTCATTCCTGCTCAGGATATTCTGTGGTTCCATAGACAAAAACAGAAGAGGTTTTGCCAGTCTGAAGGCAGATCAATTCCACAGATACACACAGGACAACAACTGCAGTAGCTGAGCAGAGAGGGGTTGCTCTGGGCGCTATAAGAGAAGCGCAAAACCACCGAGAAATTGATATTTTCTTTCCAGATCTGGGCTTGCCATACAGAGAAGTAGAACAGCAGCTTGGGCTCTCTGCAGCTGGGGCAAGTAGATGAGCGCTGCTGCCCCATCTCACTCCTGGTTCTGTTTCCATTTACAGATTGGTCAGTTAAGAGCTGAGATTCCTCATTTTTTTCACTCTATCACTTTTACCAACACCATGGAGATAAAAATCAAGCATTAAAAAGCATTTTCTGAATTCTACTGGAAGACATTTTCCAATGTCTTTACTGCTTAATGTTTGAGAAAGCAACTATTTTCCCCTATTCAAAACCTATTTCAAAAAGAGTTTAAAAATTCCAAACATTCTGCCTTTAAACATGTACTCTTGAAGGTAATAACTCCTGAGTGCAGCTTTTTTATATATAGGAAGATAACAAAGTTTTAAATAATCAATTGTAGAAATCTTCAGGGAAGATCTGATTTCAAAATGTAATTCTCTCAGCCTAGCTCTGTAACTCACTATACATCACCATGGATCCCATACTTATTGACTGAGATGGGAGGCCTGCAGGTCTTGTTAAAAATCTATAAAATCTATTTTAGAGTTTTAGCTTCGGCATTTGGTAGGAGCAACCTGACACCATCTAACCTGAAGAATTTCATCCATGCAAATAAAAGAATTCAATGAAGTTCTAGAATTTAAGACAGGAACTCTTTTTTTATCTACTTGGCCACAGCATGAAATGCACCATACCAACACATTGTCAGCATCTGTTTTTTCCCTGAAAGTTTACTCCATAATATTGTCTCTTCAGTGTGATAATTTTTTGAGTGGATAATCTTCAGTCTTGCCAAAAACTTCTACCATGAACCTTCCCCAAAAGGTTCACACTAGCAGGAACAGCTGCACCTTTCTAGGACAGGTTAGTAACAGATGCATCACAGTTTCCATTAATTACCAGTACTACACAGATTAAAAACAGTTTTATATTTTTGGGCCCTGGTTCAACATTTAAAAGTAACACACAAAATACTGCTCAACAAATACTCCATTCCAGATATGCTTAGATTACTTTGTCTGTTTCTGGTGTTCATACATTTATTTATACCAAATATTGACAGAGTTTAGCATAGCTTGAGATGCCATATTTTTTTCCTGATTCCAGAAGATTTAGACAGGCACAATGAAATCTAAGCAATCCAGTCTTTAGTCTCAAATCCAAAAGCACCTTCTGTAAACATTAAAAATGTGCAGGTCTCAAGAGTCTACCAAGGATTCCCCTGGTAAGCAGATAACATATTACAAGAGCTTCTTGGGCTCAGTCTGGGATATCCTGGGATTTTACTGATTTCAAAGGAAAGAATCAGGGTCAGAATGAAGCACTAAGTCATGTCAGCAAGAAGGGACCTTTCCTTCTCATTGTTATTATCCATCATAAGCTAGACCACCTGCTTTTAAACACGGCTATCCAAGACTGTTCCCTACTAACTCCTTGGAGGACTGCTACACAGTTTTTGCCTATTCTGTTTCCCACCCCTCCCGCCCTATTCCCCTGAACTAAAGGTCAAAGATATAAAAACTGTATCAGAATTAGGACTTTGAAACAGAAAACCTGTCCTTATGGCTTTGCTTCTCAACAGCAGTTGATTGAAAGGGTAATCTGAGGATAGAGGCGCTATGCAGTTTATTGTATTTTTTACTATTAATTTTTTAGAGAATACCTTTAGTTATTACCAATTGACAGATGAAATGTTGTGTATTGCAAAGCAAAGGCTACATCACATGCTAGCATTTACTTCAGAACAGTGATAGAGTATTTTAATTAAATGCATTTGGAGATCTAAGATAAGAGAGGAAAACCCATCTAGGCATTTTAGCCATGTCTCTTCAGATACTTTCACTGTGTAATGTTAGCGAGAAGGTTGCAGGGCTAAGAATCCACTTTTGATCTAACAGCACTGTGCTACTGAGAGACCTAAGAGGCTCAGAGCAATGCTTTTTCTCTCCTGTGTGAACACATGCAAAGGACAAACCCACAGCTACTTTTTGCATGCTCAATAAAACACATCAAAATCATCAGTCTTCCCCTGGTGGAATGATCTTACCAAGGAAGCAAGTGTTTGCTACTTTTTACAAAGAATATGTCAAAAAATCAGCCAAGCACCACATCACAGACATTTGCAAACAAACATTATGCAGAGTAAGCTGATGATGTTCCCATCTATAACTTGTGGATATGAATTCAGCTGTTGTTACCTCAACAGAACTCTAAGAAAAACCATGGATTCAAAGGCTTTGCCTTCAGACTTCACTTCTCAGGCTGCTATCAGCTCTTTGGGCATCTTTGGACAAAAATCTTCCGAGCCTTGAACTAAAGGATTTTGGCACAACCACATTAATGTAGGGGCTAACGGTCTTCATCTTTCTTGGAAGATATGTGCTTCCATTAAATTGAATCACTTTTTTCTTCCCTTCAGGCTGATTTAGCCAAGTGTCATTTTGCAGAATCAAAAGTGTATCAGAAAAAAAAACCCCAACCAACCTTAAGGGATAACAATCCATTACAGAAACCTTATTCAACAATTACATGCTACTGATGGCACTGAGTGTTCCCCATTAAAATATATCTGTTAAAAAATGGTTGTTCTATTAACTAAAGGTAAGTTGTTCTAATAAAAATCTCAATTTTTTTCCATTAACAGCAACCAGCAATTACTTCTGCTTAATTGGTGTTACTTGAGTTCAGTGTTTTTCAGCTTTCACTTCCTTCTCCTTTAAAGCCAGCATGCTCTACCAATTTGCAAAAGAAAATGAAACATGAACTGCAAACTCATAGAAAGAGCAAACCACAAATATACATGGACAAAATACCCTATTGAGACTAAATTCTAGCAGCTGTATTTGTAATACACATATGACACAAAAAACAGCCTTATTTTCTGGCATCAAGACAAAGGATTTCACATAAGTGAACCTCTGAAGAAGCACCACTGCCATTTTTCACTCTAGTTTGTCAGAAATACAACTAAACCTAAAAATAATAGGTTCAAAGTTCTCCAACAACAAAAGGTGATGAAAATTTTCTTTGGTTTCTCTTTGCTACTAATTATTTCTTTACCCTCCTCTTCTCCATTCCTCCCTATGTGTGTGAGATCAAGAGAAAGAGAACAATCACTTATGACCAATAGGTGAAGTTTAACCATGAAAGCGAATTGACCCCAAAGTTTATGGAGAGCAATTTTTTTTTGGAAGCCAAGAAATCCTACAGAACAACATAAACACCAGCACTGCCCAAAGCACATGCTGACAGGAGCTACCTGGGGCAACAGGGAACGGAGCCAGAACAAACAGCAGCAGATTTTGGTCTCACTCACTGAGCAGGGGTAGCTGGAGTAAGATTATTATTAGGGAAGAAGAATGAGAAAAGCATCATAGGACTAAAAATAATGGCTTCATGTATATGGGATGTTGATTAATGTTCCTGAACCAGCCCCTTTCACAGCACCAGAAGAAATAATGAAAAATGTAAGAATATTTTTAGGAACAGTGGAGTGATAATATATGCAGGGGAGAATGGCTCTGATGTTCATACCAAATAGCTGCCTGACTATGCACACAGCTCTGAGGGTGCAGAGCAGCTATTGGCAGCACATGCTTTATTTTTCAAATTGAATTTCAGTAGAGACACTAAAGCTTTTTTTCTTCCTCCTCTCCTGCTTCCAGAAAGACAGCCTGAGTGAAATGTAATTTAGGCATGCAGGAGTTCTGGACCCTTATAATTATTTGGAGAGAAGGTGTTGAATGGCTGGGGGTTTGGAGTCTGAACAGAAGCCAGGAAAGAAAATAAGAAATGCTAGGAAAAGCAGCATAGCAAATAGACTGAAATCCTATTAAATACTCAGACTTGAAGAGGAAATAAGCATGAGAAATACACAGCTGGAACGGAGTAGAAAAACAGTTTCTTGCATATATTTCTCACAACTAATACTCCAATAGATTTCATGGGGTTTAGATCAGGCTTCCAAGAATGGAAGATATGAATGAGAAGTCAAATAAGGAACTGGGGAAAGAAATCTAGTAAAGAAGGAATAAACTCTCCATTTCATAAATTTTAATATTTAGGGAATAGTTAATTCAGCTTAAACTCAATGTATATTGTACAATAATTTCTTGCAAAAACATATTTGAAGCTGTGACTAGCCTGTGAGAACATATAAAAAATAATATTTCAGTTAAATACTAGCTAGATATAAAATGTACTTGAATGGTGAATACAATGAATTTTTTTAAATTACAAAAAAATAACCTTGAAAAGTCAGTGCTGACAGTAATTCATATGTTAATATTAAAAAAAACCCCACGAAACCAGCAAACTAAATAAAACGAACACTGAAACACCCCACCAACAAATGACAACCTAAATCTCAAAACCCAAAGCAGAGTAAAATCCTCACCCTTTATATTACCTCCAAATATTTCCTGTCATGAAATTACATCACAATGGGGGCATTCTGCCTTTGCCTTTCCTCCTCCTGGAAGACAGGTATCCCAAATAATGGAGGAATTTATCTGATTTGCCTCCCATGTTTCTTCTTGTCTCTACACAGAATACTTTATCCAAGCAGACTTCTCTCTTTTTTCGTTGACCTTTTGTCCCTTCTTGTCTTTTCCTTGGCTTTCCCTGATTTTACTTGTGTTTTACTCTTTGAATTTTGTAACTACCAACACAAAAAAGAAACTATTTTCTTTTCTTCCATTTACTTCTCAGTCCAAACCATACCATTTCTCAAAGCAGTGCAAATTGGTGGCTCCATGGGAAAAAAAGAAGACTCAACATTTGAGTGTGCTGGAACATTATGAGATTACTGATGATGACTGTGACTGATGATATAGGCTAAAAGATTATTTTCAAAAAGTGTCCTGCTAAAAGTTGTTTGTACGCAATTTTACTGGTGAGTTGGAAAATAAAAAATACTGATATTCCTCATACTGCTGACATAAATGACATAAATAGAAACATAGCTGTCCCACTAGCGTTTGCTTTGATAAATATATTTGACTAAACCCCAGGCGGAGTAGCAGAGGCAATTGTTTTTAACATTGGTTAATCTAAGAATCAGAGGGGATACAATTTCATCCCCAGCTTCTCATTTGGGAGGAAAAAAATATAGTTACATTAAATACAACGTTGTCATCCCCTGAATTTAGGCAGCTGCATTCTCAATTTTAACCCAGGTAATTTTAATGTTTTCCCCATCATCTAACACACCTGGGAATGAAATCTCTTCTATTGTATCTGATCACTTAGTGTTTAACCAAACAGATTTATTAATAACATGCTCTTTCTATTCCTTGGACAGGAACTTGGTTTAGATTCATGTTTTCTGACAAATCTATTAAAATGTATTTTTACTCTGAACTGCTTTCTACTGAAACTTTATAAAAATGGAATTATTTATTTTTAGATGCTTCAATATATCAGAGGCTTTAAACTATCTGCTTTAAATTTTAAATAGCAACTTTAATGCCTGCAAAGGTGCTGAATTTTGTGAAACTCAGTGCCATTGTTTAAATTTTTGCTGAGGGGCCATAAAAAATAGTCAGCCTTTTCTAGGATGTGCAGACAGTGTAAGAAGATTTCTGGTTAATGTGCATTAAAAGTGGTATTGGCTCTGGATTTGTAAATCCTCTGAGATAGTTATATTTCTACGCAAGCATTTCTTTTGACCATTTGAGAGGCAGTAGTATGGGGAAAATATTACATTTGTTCGAGACTTTAACAAAAAAAAATAAACACTATTAACCATTGCAATTAGAACAAGGTGTTCAAGCTCATAAACCCCTAAGGACAAATAAATTTAATGGGAATTGATGGTATTACTCATGTATTGAATACAAGTACTATGTTTGAGCAGTTTGCATGTTTGGGGCTTTTAATCTGTTATTAATGGACACAAGCCTGTCACAGAGCTGAGTCAAAGAATCTGCTTCCCTAGCTCAAGCCATAGGGATTTAGACTCATCATGCCTCCAATATAATAAAAAATCATGTCAGCCAACATGGCAGCAAATGTCTATTGAGCACCAGGATGGGTGACTGATTGACTCCTTCATGCTTTTGTCATTGTCAGAAAAAAATTTTGAGGGAAAAAAGATGAAGGCAGAAATATGTAATTCAACTTTGTCCTTCACAAGTTGGCAGAACTCTGTTTCTGCACCTGGGAAGATCCAAATGAGCCTGTACAGGTGCTGTTTTGATTAGAGTAATTGTTGAACTCATATTGCAAAAAGAGTCTTCAAAAGAAAGAGGTGCCATTTGTGAGAAAATCTCACCAGGAAATAGATATACAATTAACAAACTGTATAGAGAACCAATGTACTCAAATAAAATAAAAATTTAAAAAAGAGAAATTGAATACAACACACACACATAAAACCACAGAAAAACACTTGCTCCTGAAGGTACTCAGAGCAGAGCTGTTATTGTCAGCTCAGCTTTATGTTCAGCTCAGCTAGAACTCAGGAGGTGACCTTCATTGATCAAATTGGTGTCTGAAAATGTTTCCTGGAGGAGAGACCTTTTCACCCCCAGTTAGGAGAAGCCAATCCATTTTTAAGATGATGTGATTCCTTATCATCCTGTTGGCTCCACACGGGGAACTCTGAGGCTCACAGGGAGATTTATGTTCCCTGACAGTGTTTTAAGTGGTCAGAAGGAAGCCATCAGGTTCATGCACATTATGTGCAGCTGGTAGTTCAGAGAATTTACAAATCCAGTTATTTATGGAGCACTTTTGTGGAACAACCTTTCTAAGGTAAAGTTTCTGTGCAGTAGAAACTCACTGTGAAATTGAAAGAGATATTTTTCTAAAAAATGAAGGCATCTAAATACATCAAAACCAGGTATTAGAAGGATAATCAATATCTGGTGCCATTTCCCAAATCATATCTTCTCTCTCCTTACCAAGAGATTTCTGTATTCTTTATTGCTAATAAGCAATATATGTAGTCTCAAAGATGAAGCTGAAAGCTTCATTATGTACAACCAGATTTCAGAATCAATTCTCCTATTTTATGGTGATTCTTATTACTATGCTACTAACTACATTTAATAAAAACATAAAATGGAGAAGCACAGAAATATTACTAAGAAACCCAGTTTTCAATGCATAAAGAAACATCTTTTTTGTACACCTACACATATTGATAGTAAATGAAGTTCTAAGAGCAACATAATTTTTTCCTAGCCATGAAGAGCCATGGTAGCAGCTGCAGAAAAAAAAAATCTAAACATTTTTAATTATAAAATAATAAAAAAGAAGCTTTTTAAGCATTTGAATACTCCAATAGAAGTATCTTTGGGATGAACTTGAAAAATCATTTTGCCCTTATCTACCACATTTGGATCAAATTATCTAAGGCTTATTATAGTTCTTGGAAAACCTGACCAGGATCTACAGTATTTTAATGCTGCATTTGCATCGAGTTTCTGTTGTTAATGTGGATTCAAAAATTCTATTGAAGTAGTTAGCACTTCCTTTGGTGAAAAGAAGGCAGGCCTCCTGCTTGGGCGTTTGCATTGAGTCAACTGAAAGATGTTAAAACCAATTTGGTAGCAGTAATAACAGGGTATTTCTGCAATTCTGCACAGATAACAAGTAACTTGTTCTGAAAAAGCATTTCTAAAGACTTTGGGTATATTTAGCTAAACTTTTTCATGCCTCAAGCTGTTTTGGATTTAGCACCAAGTATATGCTTGGCATTTGCTGACCCAAACACAAGTTGAAAGTCAAGAGAAGTTAAAGAAGTCTGCCCTGAACTATCTTGGTTTTAAAATTTCTACAGAAAAATAGTAGCCATAAGATGAAAAAAAAAAATAAGAATGCTGCATAATTATAGTTTTATAAAATCTGAAATACTTTCATTTAGACTGAAAAGAATCTTCACAAAATCTGTCTGCTGAAGAGATCAAAATCCACTTAGAGATGATCAGTTTATCAAAGGAAATTCTAAGGCTCAGATGCTCAGACTGATTTGGGTATCCCTGCAGGAAGGAACAGCAGTGTGAACTGAGCTCAGCATCAGAGGAATGCCTTTTGTCATCTGGTCTCTTATGTTTAAGTACACTGCAGCAAATGAAGGGCATGGCTGACTGAACAAAGGTCTTGTCCAGCATAGAGAACACACAGGTTATGTACAACCTGCTTTAGGTGACCTCTGGGGTTTGATGGAGAGCCCCCAAGCATGGGAGAAAAAAATTAAACACTCTAAAGAGAAATAAAATAGCAGAAAATGATGGTTCCACTGTCAGAACAGTGCTGCAGCTGGAAGCTTCAAGAGGTAGAATAGAGCAGGTTTTTCAACAACCTTAAAATGAAGTATGTAATCTACTTCTAGTGCACTGCAAAACTGGGAGTCAGCATCTGACCTGTGCTACCTTCCAGACAGTGCCAAGCCTTCAGCCAGGTCTAAATGCAATTCTTTCTCATGAGTCTGAGCAGCAGAAACTTTTCTGGGGATAATAAAAAATATTTTAGGAGAATGTTCAAAGAAGTAGTAGTGAATCCCTAGTTCTTCAGGGTTCCTTGCAACTGTGAGTTCAGATATGCAAGATCTCCTCTGGGAAGAACACAGAGATGTCTTCAGAATCATCAGCTCTCCCACCCCATCCCAAACCCATCATTCATGTCTCCCATATAACCCAGGGAAATTGTGAAGTACCTGGTGCTGGCAGCAAAGGATTTGATTTGAGTGTTCTTGGCCGGTGTTTTAATTTCTTAATGGAACAACCTAGGATTTTCTGCCTTGTACCTGTTTGACATTTAGCTATTGCACAAGGATTTAGCACAATTTTGCAAGTAAGCACAACTTTTCTTCTGGCAGAGAACCTATATGCATCCTAATCTGCCTACCTATTTACTTATGTGTTTCTATTAACAGTCTGGCACTTCTTTTTCAATTTAGAGGGAAAAAAAGAAGATGTTTTTATGTCTGGAGACACAAAAGGATTTCAGCAGTCATGAGTGTTTGATGTTTGTGTTAATGACTTAATAATTCTGTGCCCTTCAATTAGCTAATGACCTTAATATATTTAAACATCAGAGAAGAAACAGAAGGTGATAAGCAGTGTATGAATCCCAATCTCACAGCTTTATATATTTTTTCTTTTCCCCATATAATACATTCTTAAGTGGATTTGATAGTTGCTCAATTTCAAACTGAGGAAAAAAATTACAGTAGTTAAGCATAATTTATATCACAAAGTCAAGGAGACCACTGCATTGTAGCACTTATCCCTAAAGTCTTTGGGGAAAAAATGAGATTTTGCTCTATACAGCTCAAACTTTGTGTCAGTGATCCTGAAGATGTTAATAGCATGTTATACCAGAAAAGGACTCGAAAGTACTATTGAGGAATCAATGTATGATTCCTAAAAACTGTCTAGTTTTAACATAGAGAATACGCTAAATTTCTTTAAAATTAATCCCAAAGAAAAGCTATAAATTTATAAGTTAAAATACCCATACAAATAAAAAAAAAAGTTGGCCATTTTGTAATATGTTGACATTTCCCACTTAGAAATATTAAAAAATACGTTATTCACAAGAATATTTTTTTTTCAATGTCAACAAGATTAACAAGATCAAGTTTACTCCAAAAGGGATTTTGGCAGACTATCATATTTAGCAGACACCTTCAATGTTCACAACTACAATAAGATGCGAGTTATTTTCTCCACACTTTGCTAAATGCATTCCATTTCTATGAAACTGTACATTGGTTCAACGTGTCATGATACATTTAAAAAACATTCCTTCAAGAATGTTAATTACAATGCAAAAAGAAAGAACGATACTTCTGTAAAATCAGTGCTTGCAAATCAAACAAAAATATATAAAAAAGAGGAAAATATGACTTCTTCAGAATGTTTGGACCCTGCAACCATCAGGGTCCAAACTTCCCAGAACATATCTACTTGTCACTAAAGAGGTAATTTACTGAACCAGGACTAGTAAATATTTTCTGTCACATATTCAATGATGATATTTTGACATTCAACAAACAAGTGTCATCTTGCCAATCTAAAAAAACACTTTTCCCTTTCCAGAGCCACACTCTGTTCTTTCTCCTTCCTCTCCCCAATGGAACTATTTGAGTTTTATAACTTGCAAATATTTCTTGCTCGAATGCTTTAATGTAACCAAAGGTCATTCTTAAGACTTCTAAAAGCCTCATTAATTCTGTGATTCTGTGAAAAAAATGGCAAGGAACTGTTCCAGGTTCAAAGGTCATACTTGTGTTTTGCCATGCCAAAACTTGTTCTTCTTATCTTTGGGCATCTCTACCGGCAGACAAATTTTTTGTCTTATGTTTAAGCGGATTCCTGTGTCTTGTCCTGTCACTGGCTATCACTGAGAGAAACCCTCTATGTGACACCAAATTTGAACCACACTGAGTTTTCTAAGCATGCTGTCAGATATTTTTCTCACTTCCATCTTTTGGTACTTGGAGAATATTGCTGTCTTTTCCACTGTCACAGAAGCATTTAATCAATATTCTGTTCATCTTTGAATCAGGCTTTTGAACCCTGAAGTACCCAGACTTCAAGGAATGAAATCTGCTGGATACAAAGATGTTCTTATACTGCAGCCATGGATGGTTTCTGCTCAGAATATTTATATTCTCCATTTCCCAAACCCCATTTTATTTGTCAAAGAATCCATCATCCATAATCTTTTGTGGGCATGTAGTTCTTTAACTATAAAACCCTGGATATTTTACTAACTAAATTTTCATTAGGGATTTTGGTATCAATCAAGTTATTATACAAATGAAGTCTTTGCATATAATTTTAACCTGTCCTATTGTTATTTCACTGAAAGTATCCTGCTGTTGCTTACAAAATTTCAGCATTTCAGAGACAAAAATTTCACAGCCAGCAATTTCATAGATAATTAGTGTACCATCTCGTGCAGCTTTCACCACTGAAGATATTGTCTGTAGATAATCAGAAACCTGGTTTTAGTAAAGTAATAAAGAAAAAAAACAGGAAATGTAAAAATATGCAGTAGACTGACCACAGGCAGTGGTCCTCTTCCCCTGTGCACCCTGCAGGGGGGAAGAGGTAGAGAAATCAGAAGTCAAGGCTAGGAAGAAGGGAGGGGTGTGGGGAAGGTGTTTTTAATATTTGAGTTTATTTCTCATTATTTTACTCTGATTTGATTGGTAATAAATGCAATTCATTTACCCAAGTCAAGTCTACTCTTCCCACAACAGTAATGTTGAATGATCTCCCCCATCTTTACCTCAACCCATGGGTTTTTCATTGTATTTTCTCTCCCTTGTCCAGTTGAAAAGGGGAGAAAGAGAGCAGCTTTGGTGGGCACCTGGTCTCCAGTGAAGGCCAACCCACCACAAATTCAAAATTATTCTATTTTCTGTTAAGGATCTAACAGCCATTTCCATTTAGCACTAACAGAGCATTTAATTCAGAGAGGTTATCTACTGTAATTGCTCCATTACACTGCAACACAGTCTATTGAAATATTATATATTTTTACATTTTTATAATATCTACATATTCTTGTGTAACCTGTGTGGTGAGAAGGTTAACACTGTGTACTCCCAAAGCTGCCAGGGCTGGTACAAATGCAGCCTGGGGAGGTCACTGTCTGTAGAGGGTTCTTTCTCCCTGCTCCTACCCCCCATCAATGCACAAGCTGGCCAGGCCATGACTGGGAATCTCTAAAGGATGTTAAATTATGTCTGAGCAGCCTTGGGGATTTCCCTTCCAATCTTGTCATCAAACCCCTGGCATCACACACAAGAACCAGAGAGTGAGGGCTCTCTGATGATTTGCTGTCCCAGAACTCTGTTTCAGGCCAGCATTGAGAGAGCTGACTCTATCCTGCCATCAAACCTTCACAGCAGGGCTGGCTGTGGCTTTGACACCCTCTCTGATCACTTGGAGAGGAACAGAAGGGTTTTTTAACACTCTTGAATGTTGTCATACTGCAAAAGTTCCATACCTTCTTGGCGATTTCTCACCGCCATCTCCTCACAGCACTGACTCCTTCTTCACAGCACAAACAACTCTCAAACTCTCTTCTCCATCACCTACCCCCCCCCCCTTTTATAGCACTCATCCTCATTGGACACAGCTGTGCCCTGTTAAGGGCAGGCCTGTTCCTAATCTTTGGTGATTAGCACAGCTGCCGCTCCTCAGGGGTGAGATTGCCTTCTGCACTGTTCTCTTACATTCTATCCCCCAACAGTTGAATACTCAGACACCTCTATTGTCCCATCACACTCTTTCATGAGAGTTAAAAGTTGTCTGTCCACTGTTCTCGTGTTCCTGAGCTCTGTCTGAATGTGAGACAGGTCAGACAGTTCTCTCTTTTAACAATAGCTCTGTGCAAGATGATCACTAAAATGCTTTAAACCTTTTAGGTATTAATATTAAGTGGATTTATATTGAATAGGTCTGTCTAATGAATCAGCTTATTGTATTCACTGACAAAGTCATTGGCATGAAGGAAATGCTATTATCTGTGCAGCATTCTCTCACTTCTGTGGAGAGGAGCCCTTCTTAGCAGCCTTCTATTCTCTTGATGTAGATTATAAATCATGAGTATTCTGACCTCTGCTGCATATTAGCACTAAGAACTTTCTAATGGTTAGCTCATAATTATGCTGCTTCTTTGTTTTCCTTTTATTCTTAGTTAAAAGATAACATTATTTCAGATCTTTTAATTCCCCAGGTAGTCTATGAAGACTTTCATGTGGGAAAATTAATTTAGGGGGAAAAAAAAAAAGAAATTACATCTTTCTGGAGAGTCTTTCTCCTTCTAAACACTGTCATCTCCACTAAAGTATCTTTCAATGTGTATGATCTAACTGATTTCATACTGTCTCATTTAATTTGCACTGACTAAAAAAAAGTAAGAATAACTGATATTACAATAACTTGATATTGTCTGACTTAGTCTGTCTGATTTCTAGAAGCCAGTAGGTGCAGCTGAGGTCAGGCTCCTTTATTGGCAGGCCTGTCTCAAAGGCCATGAAGCCAATCAAAGTCTCACCCCCGGCACTGTTGGTATCAGGATTTCAACAGGCTGTATATTTCAAGTTCAGGATATTCCCAAAGCCACTCCAAATGATCATGTAGTCAAGAAGGCTGATAATTTAATTTTGCTTTCTTCAAATATTGTGTCTTTCTCTGGAGTATCCACCACTGTTCCTATGCTCAGGAAGAGCATTATTATATACAAATAAAATATCCCTGGTTACCTTGGGTACAGACATTTCAAAACTGAAAAAGTATTGAATTTAGAGAACATAACATCCCTCAGATGGGTTAATTAAATTTTCTTTACCAGAACTCAAATCAGCCCAATAGATCTGCCCCCTTGAACCCATGAACCTGCTGGTAATTTATTTTGAAAATTAAACCAGAACCACTGCTTATTCAGACTTATATTTACACTGTGAACTGGGTTAGCGGAAAGATCTCTATTAAAGAAAAATCCTAAATTAATTGGGAAAAATACAGTGTGGGTTCAGTTTGTGTACAAGGCTGAGGAGCACAGGGATAAGTTTCAGGGATGGTTCCTGGGGTAAGGGCAGGACAGGCAATTTTTGTCCACAGTTTGTCAGATGGAGTTGACATACACATCCTGCCCTACTGCCTCTCTTTCTGTGGCACAAATTATGCAGAAATAGTTTGGAACTGTATCCTAAAAAAGACCTGAATAAGGAGCCTATGTACTTCCATCAGATTTGATTCCCACTTTGAGAGAGCATTTCCAGTTGACCTGTGAAGCTGAAAATCAACAGAATTCTTCATGTGCAAAAAATGACTGCATAAGGAAGCCAACAACTACTTGATGCAAAATGTGGAAATAATCTGCTGGAAAACGTTTTGTTTAAAACATTCAGGCTCCAGTTCCATATTTTCTCTCACCACACAGAGATATGTCTAAACATCCAGTCACAAAAACTTCCAGACCTCCAAGACAAATCTTTTTCATTCATAGAGAGAAAGATGGAGAGATGGTGACTAGAACTCTGCTGAAATGGAATATTTATATTGGGGTTTTTTATTAAAAAATGGAAGTAGGAAATCCATCTCCTGCTCAGGTTTAACACCAGCCCTTAAAAAGATTTAAATC
Source organism: Passerina amoena (assembly GCA_013401095.1). Classification (NCBI taxonomy): domain Eukaryota; kingdom Metazoa; phylum Chordata; class Aves; order Passeriformes; family Cardinalidae; genus Passerina; species Passerina amoena. The sequence goes on from WBNP01005432.1 coordinate 1,220,045, forward strand.
CTTGCAATCTCTTAAAAATCTATCTTTGTTTGTAGGAACCCAGATCCTTCTGAATGTTTTAATGAAAACTTCAGACAGAAAGTAATATTTGACAAAATGGCCCCAAACCTGCTGCTGATTGCATGTACTTTCAGACCAGAAAAAAATTGGCAGAGGTTCCACACCTACCACAAATCAAGCACAGATATTCAACCAAAAATTTCTCATACTGCAGTGAGTCACTTTACCTCAAGAAGTGACTTTTTCATCTTGGCAAAATGAGAGAAATCAGTCCCCATTTGAGACTAAGAAATCTTTTCCCATTAAATTTTCATCAAACAAGACAGATACTGCCAAAAAAGTTTCACTTTTGACAGCTCAGCTTTTACTGTCCCTCTGATCTTCTCTCTTAATGCCACCCCCCACAAGAAAAACCCAACAAAGCATATTCTCCATCATCTCTGTTGACTGTAATTTCCAAGTAGCTTCACATGAACTCCTACAGTAATGAACAGTAATTAACACATTCTCTTAACTCATCTTAGAATTTAGTGTTGAACTCAGGCAAGCAGCAAGGACTATTAACTTTTATGAGTGTATAATGACAGAACAAAACCTCCAAGTGTAAGTGACCTCCAAGAGTTGTTTTGATTCCCAGACACAGAGAAATAAATAACTAGTGCATTCTATCATACGGGATATTTACTGGGGCAAATAAATCAGGTATGTTAATTAAAAGTAACATCCCAACTTCTATAAAATTTGGCCTCAGCTATTAACCAGTTTGTATACTCTCAAGCTGATGAAAAAAA
>WBNP01005432.1:1221235-1234628 GCA_013401095.1 Passerina amoena
GCCTCAGCTATTAACCAGTTTGTATACTCTCAAGCTGATGAAAAAAACTTCTGACCTCCCCAAGTCAGAATATATGTCTTGGACTAATACCTTCTAACTTTCATATATACTTCGTGTGATTTAATTTTTCTAGTATTAAAAAGAAATAGATTATCTTAGGACAGAAAAACTATTTAAAATTTTGCCTTCTAGCAACAAAGACACCAGAAATACCATTGTAAATTCCACCTTATAGAGAGCAATCATACTAAAAATCACTTAATCTTGAAATAGGGAGAAAATTATTTCTCTTATCTGTTGAGGGTTAGTGTTGTGCTGTCACAGGTCTCTGAATCAATGAGATGAGCTGACCTTGGCTGGATGCCAGGTGCCCACCAAAGCCACTCTATCACTCCCCTTCCTCAACTGGACAGGAGGAGAAAAATGCCATGAGAACCTCGTGGGTTGAGCCAAGGACAGGGAGATCACTCCTCAATTATCATCACAGAAAAAACCATGGAGCTGACTCAGTGATATTAATTTAATTTATTACCAGCTAAATCAGCATATGATAGTAAGAAATTAAAACCAAAAATCTTAAAACACCTCATTCCCACCCCTCTCCTCTTTCTCAGCTTTACATCCAGTTCCTCGCCCTCCTCTCCAGTGCCATGGAGCTGCTGGTTTCTGAGTCTGGGTAAAGCTGCTCCCCACAGCAGGGGCTGTCACTGAGATTTTCACCCTTGGTGGCTTATGGGCTGATTTTATCACATGAAAAAAAAACTAAGAAATTCTATTTAATTTTCTTTCTTTTTGTTTGTTTGTTGGGGTTTGGGGTTTGTTTCTTCTTTGCATTTTTTTGTTTTTGCCCTTTTTTTATCCTCATGTCAATTTTAGTTCATTCTATTGTTTTCCTTAACGTGATTTTTCCATCTCATGTTAAGTGTCTCTGATGACATGACATTCATGGATTTTCTTCTGAGAATTCCATTTAGAGTTATTATTTTTACATTATAGATAAATAAAATTGATCTTTCTAGACCTTTTATGTTTCGACTGCTAATATCTGCTTGAGAGTTTATTGTGGAAAGGAAGTTCCTGCCCCTTTTTTTCCTGTCCACAATTTTAGACACTATCTCTGAAAGAACAGCTGATTTGATTGAAAGGTGTTTTGTGCACTGTGGATTTTTAAATCCTTCACTTCTGTGGCTACTTCCCACACAGCAATGTATCACACATTTTGCCAGATGGGATAAAAAAATCTCTGACCAGCACTTGTTACTGGTTTTGCTCCAGTTCAGGTGGAATTTCTTGAAGTTAGTGGGAGATTTGCATGAGTAAGGACTGACTAAAATTAGGCAAGAGCCTGAGAGATTGACCTGTGCTGAGGCTGAAGTAACTGTTCTTTAGCTTTTTCACTGCCTTTATATAGTTCCTACTTTTTGCTGCCCTGCTTCCCAGCCATGACAATAATACTCTGGTATTACTGCTTGGCACTCACACATAACCTGTGCAGCTCCAAAACAATCTCATACCAAACCCACATTATATCTTCTTTAACGTATTCCACTCTACTTCTGAGTAAGCAAAATCTCCTGTTTGTATTTACCAAGGCTCCTCCTATGTTTATTTTATTTTCTCACCCATGTAACAGTGTGATTATTTCTTGCTTGGTGGAATCCATGAATATTGAAGTAATTAGTTTATTCCCTGTAACTTTACCAGGTAAAGTGCAGTCAGTAACAATCACATCATATCTGTTTCTCTTATAATGTGACAAATCTTCTGCAAGAACAGGTTCCCTTGCCAATCCACAAGCAAATGTCCTTGGCTATAATTACTAAAGCAGTGTAAAATGGCTAATAGAAAGAAGTTACTGAATGAAGCATAATTACACTTAACAAACTAACTTGAAGATTTAGTTTTCTCATTCAGAAATGCATTGAAATTCACTCGTGCTCCACCTTCTTAGGGTTTTCTGGAAAATATCAAGTAGGATCTTATGAAATTACATGAGAAATTGTATTTTTTTCCCCTACACAGAAATGAATTTTGGCCCCCAAATCATTTCATGGTCTTTGACCTCAAATGACAGTCCTGAAAATTCCTGGGAATTTTCCCATTAACTCTTTCACTGCAAATGGAAATATCCCTCCCTTGCTGTCAGGCTGTTATTGCCAGGGTTTGTATCCTGGCTAGGGCTGCACGTGGGCAGCTACTGGTGAGGGGAAATTTGCAATTCTAATTCTGTTTTGTCACCACTCAAACCACTGAACACAATCCATCTGAGCAAAAAGAATGCTTGGGAAAGAGAGAAGAGGTGAAAAACATCTATGGAACAGTGTGAGGAGTGCTCCCCCTGAGGAGGAAGGAGAGAACAGCCAACCTGTAGAGAACAGATTGCCACCCCATTGCCTGTTCCCCTGCACCTCACAGGGGCAAGGCAGGTGCAGAAACTGGGAATTAGTTTAAGCCCCTGGAGAAGGGAGGGGTGGCTGTAAGGCCTTGTAGGAGTTGGTTTTATTTCTCATTCCCTATCTTCATTTGACTGCTCTTAAATTATACTAATTTCCCCAAACTGATTCTGCTTTGCCTGTGACAGTAATTGGTAAGTGATCTCTTCCTGCCCTTATCTCAGGGTTCCTTTCATTATATTTTCTCTCCCTTGTCCAGCTGAGGAGGGGAGTGATAGAAATCTTTGGTGGGCACCTGGCATCCAGCCAGGGTCAACTCCCCCTCACCAGGTTTTTCAACAGTATGCTTTACAACACAATTCCACAGAACCAAGATAAATAGTGAAAATCCTGTAATTTGATAAGGCTTTTTGTTGATTTGGCATGGTTAAAAATAGTTTATAAAAGATCCATAAAGCAAATATTTCCTCAGAAATATTTGAGGAGAATTCTTTTGTCTGCCACAGTCATTATCACCATGTTCCATGAGTAAGCACTGATATTGGACCACTAGGAAATATTCTTTATGCCTCTATTCCAGCTGGGGAAGGAGCCCATGCCCTGGGGCAGGGCTGTGCCTCTCTGCTGCCTTGGCCACATGTTGGTGTTCAGCATTTGGGAGGTTCTGGGAGAGATTTGTCACCTCCTTTGGGCCCAGGGTGTCTGCAGGTGCAGGAATTCACTCACACATCAGGACTGGAGCTGTGCCACTCTGCAGGACATGTGCTTTGATCTTCCAGATTCCAGATTTCTACAAGCAGATGGGCACTTGACAGTGGGTAATCTTGGCAGTGTGGTCTCAAAATCATTAATAAATTCCTTCCTGCTGGTAGGACCTGGAATGGTGGTGATTCCCTCAAGCTCTCTCGTGGCACCTGTGTGTTTTGGACATTCATTTTTCAGTTTCTTTCAAGGTGTTGAAAATACTTTCTGCCTGGCATTATGCAAGGACATGTAGATATTGATCCTGCTAGATTGCTGTTTATTTTAAGGGATTGAAAAAGGACCTGGCTCCAAGTGCCTGCTTCCAACTGTCCATTCCTAATGGTGCAGATAGAATAAGCAGGAGAGCTGACTGTGTAATTATGGATGTAAATTCTGAAATGGCTGCAATTGACACATTTTTTTCAATCTTGTACTCCAAAACCTCCAGTTCATTTTTTTGTCAGCAAAATGGCTACAGAAAAACTGAGGGAAAAAAAAATCAAATCCTCAGAACTGCATATTTTTTCTCAAGAAAATGATATTCCATCTTTGAACAGTGGTGTTGAAAGAATTCTCAAAGGGATTTGTGAGCAATTGCACATTTTAGGATCTGACACAATTACAGGAGACAGGCTACATTTTGAAAAGTGCATAAGGATTTGCATCAAGCTGCCTTGGCCCAGATGCTGATGCTCAGAGTGTGGCACAGGCAGCTTTAGGGGTTGGAGATAGGTTGCATGGATCCTTTTCCCACAGTAGCATGGTGTCACCTCATCCTCCTGTACAGCTGTTCCTCTTTCCCTCCTGCTCTGTCCATCTGCAGATTGTACAGGAGACCAGCTTTAATTCACAAAGAATCTTCTCCTCGGCACAGCCCCAAATGCCTCTGTGGCTGTCATGCAAGTTGTTGATTTCAAGGATAATCAAGAGGAAACAAAATTAACTCAAAGACATTTAATGATAAAAAAAAAAAGAAAAAAAAAACCCTTTCTTTATGTAATCTCACACTCTGGATTGTCTTTTCCCTCTCCAAAGTAATAGTTTTCAGCAGTAGGAAGGAAATTCATAATGATTTGAGTTTGGTACTGAAATAGAGAATGTCTGGTTCCCGGGATTGCTGCAAAAAATTACCCCTTCTTTGTCATTATTACAAACCAGTAGATGCCAAAGTCTTAGCACTAATAATGGCTCACAAGTGAGAGACTGAGCTCTTGGCAATCCTAAAAGTGTCTATCATATTTTCAGCCATGACCCTGATATAATAGTAAAATGTTAATAGTGTTAGGAATAATTAAATCCTTACCTTATTACATATGGACCCCTTTGAAAGCTCATTATTTATTTGGCAAGTACTTAGCATAACAAATTAATATGAAGTGACACATCAGAATAAAGTAGGTAACTAAAAATGAAAACCAAAATCAAGATTAAAGAGGTAAGATTGCATTTGTATTAAACCCTGGTAAAATATTTTGATAAATGAAGGAGCTTCAAATGGCTGTAGAGAACTAAAGAAAAGAGAGAAGGCCATAGATAAGGGTGGAGTTCATTGAGTTTTTTAGTGGGAGAAGGGTACAATATCCAGGGAGTCTGGAGAACAGTTTTGTGGATGGCTGTTTGTTTAGGAAAGCTGCATGGGAGCTTTTCTTTACCTGGCCAGATGTGCTAATTAGAGCATTACAGCAACATTTTCCTGTGTGGTGATTATCTCCTCTGGAGTGTGGCAGAGGGGCAGGATGTCATGGTGGCTCCTTCAGCACAGTTCTGGGGAGTTCCAGGGGGAGCAGGGAATGAAGCACAGGTGTCTCACCACAGACAGATGTGAGTGTGAGGGACAGAGAGGCACGGCCTTGGGGAAGAGAGGGAAGGGAAATCTGATTTGTGTGCCCAGCTTCACTATCAGCATGAGCAATTATGGGTGCTCCTGCAGCCAGTGGTGGTGGCAGCTCCTTGAAATGGGCTTGGGAATATTTACTGCATAAGGAAATTTTATGCTTCCTTTTTTTCATTGCTTTTTCACTTTGTTTGGGCCATAATTCAAGAAAGCGTTTAAGCATTTCAACCAGATGAATGCTCCCACTGAATTAAAAATTAGGCATGTCCTTAAGAACTTTGCTAGTTCAAGGCCTTAATCATAAAATGGCATAAATAAGGCACTGCAGAGTTTGTGTGAATCAGCAAGATTTACCTCTTTGAATCCCCTGAACATCAGGGCACGGCTTCCATTCAAGGCCTTTACATTTATTATGAGATATAGTTCATTTCAAGGAAGTGCAGAAACATAACTTCCTGCTCTGTAGATCACATTGTAAAGATCCATAAAGTGGAGCTGTTCCTAAAAATGTAAAACCAAGTAGCTGTACGCACACAAAATAATTTAGGAGGATGAAGAATCCTTAATTACTGTTAGAATTTTTAGATACTAAAAAAAATATATTCTATTTTTAGCTGAAGCATCAGAAATTGAGAGTACAAATAAAGAAACTTGCAATTCAAAGTAAATAAAAATAGAATGTGGGAGCATATAAACACAGAATACAAAATGTGAAGGAGTCATTTTAACCACCTCAGCTAAGGGAATGTTATCTAATAAGTACTAATTAGTTGTAGTAGACATGAGCCATTGTATTAATTAAAAAAAAACTAACAAAGGAACGCAACTTTATATGATGACTCAAAGCAAATCCTTTCAACAGAACAGCCACTTTCCTGTGAAATATAATTCATAATTACAGGTATTTTATTTTTAAATAAAAGTATTCTGCCACAAGTAATTTTGGAAAGAATTTTATTCTTTAGGAAGAAAGTAAGAAAAAAATCCACATAACACACAGTTTCACACCTTCAAATGGACTTCGGGTTTGCAGAAGTTGAAAGCAAATTAGTGATGCTGGCATTGTAAAATGCAGAATTTCAGACTTGTATTTCAAAGTTTAAGCTGTCTACTGTCAAAATCAAGACGCAGGAGAATTTTCTTGTCCCTGCCAGAATGCAGGATGATACAGCTGCAGAAGAGCACTGCATATGGAAGCAACAGATTTTTTGTTTTCCATCAGCGTAATGTGTGATGTTCTGAGGTATTTTCAATGCATGTGTTACTATGCAAATCTGATACTTTTAAAGTAAAATTCATACAAAATATCCAAATTACCAGTAACTCTGCAGTTTAATAGAAAAAAAAAAAAAAAAAAAAAAAAACCCCCCCCCCCCAAAAAAGCCCCCTTGTGGATCAAATTAAATGTTATGATAAATTGTGACAATGAATTTTGAAGAATAAGAAGAATAGAGTATTTTTAGCAGTAAGAGACCCATACTTTTCATGGAGTTTTGTTTTATTTTCCCTTTGAGCAGCCCATGACAAAATCAGTGTGAGATTGTGAGCAGAATGACAAAACACTGAGAATATGACTGAATCCATAAGAAGTATATTTGATGTAACCCAGTTAATGTATCCTTTATTGGCCACTGGGAAGCTGGAAGCAATGTAATGAATATCCTGACCCTATTCCAGACTAATGTGGGGCTGGATTAAATGCACATATTCTACAGCAGATTTTAAAATATGTTTTGTTTAGTCCGTAATTCCTTTCCTTTATGTCAGAGTCAGGTAATAAACTACCTCTGTTGGAGCTCTGGGAACCCAGTTTTCTGGCCCTGTTATTTTTCAAGACACCAAGATCCATCACCAGTTCCAACTGTAAAATGTAATGGACGTGCTCAGTAGCCAGCATGGGTTTCTGCTATTTGCTATAGCCTAAATTAGGCAAGCTGAAAAGTTAATCCTGCTTTCTGCTTGTTGCATACAATCACTATGTATCATCCTGCAGGGACAGAGGAAGCTCCTGCAGTTGGAGGAATCTCTGCCTCATCATTTCTGTGAGTACTGTTTTCATAACTTATATGGCTGATATGATAGTTACTAGAGAAATTAAATGCTATAAACTACTTTCAGTATGGGACCTTAGGGTGGCATTAAAGAAATAATTGTAGTAGCCAGTTTTGAAATCCATAGTCATAATAATGGAAATTTTTCCTTTAATGCTTGTAATATTTTAGGAGTGTCAAATGCAGAACCATTGCAAAGTACATGTGTTTTGCATATTTAGTTAATAAGGCATAAATTTATTTTAATATTAAAAAAAAAAAACCATGGGAAAGACATGGATAGAAAATCCTATAAAATCCTGTCATTATATCTTTATTTAGTATGCAATCACATAAAGAATAACCTCACTGGGAAGGATCATGTCCCACACAGACAATGAGAGAATAGTGAAATCATAGTAATGGTGTACCTGGCTCCATGTTAATGAGGTCAATCAGTTAGGCTGAGAATTCAACGAGTCAAGGGAAAAGCAGAATGAAACAAAAAAATGGAATTATAAACAAAAAATAGCAAAAGGAAGAGATGCAACCAAGGAGGGATAAGTGAGGCTTCCGATAAGCCGGTTTTTATCTTGGCAATTAGGAAGAGCTGCATTTCTCCATTGATCTTTGTGCAGTCCATTTCCTGACATCTGTGAGGATTCTCTGTGGAAGTTTGCAATTTTAGCTTGTGTCATTCTGTGGGACTGCTGCCTGTGCCCTGAAGAGGGGCATTCTGTATTTCTTCTTCAGTTCTGACTTTCCCATCCACACATCCCCATTGCTATAAAACTTACTTGGGATTTGCTTGGGTTCCAGTCAGAGCTGTGCCATCACTGCAGCCCATTTGGATTCTCCTGGAGATGCCAATCCTCTGAAATTTCTTGGCAGACAGAGCTGGTTGGAATTTGGCTTGATTTGATTTCATGTTAATTTAACAAAGACAAATGCTCCCCCTTTTAGCAGATTCTAGGAAGAGTTTCCAGCAAGCTGCAGCTCCTTTTCAAGGGCAGGCTGCAGAGGGAACCAGTACAGTACATTCTGTAAAAAATGCCACATTGGCTGGAATCCTCTGTGTCTCTGAGGAACGAGTCACACAGCAATAAAAGCATTTTCAAACTGCTTCAATCCCATGCCTTTATTGTGAGCTTCTGGAAGAGATGGAAGCATCCTGGCCAGAGGGTGGGAACAGTGCTGTCCCCAGCCATGAGGGGAGAGGCTGCTCCAGGCTCAGCTGGACCCAGCAGCAATAGTGAATGCATCCAGACAGGCTGCTGTAAAATGAGATTTCACATATTTTACTACTAAGTACTGTCTCCCATAGAAAACACATGCAAAATGTCATTTGTGCTGCATTTTTTATAGCTTTTGGTGGCTTTTCCCGGTACTTGGAGGTCTAGACTGTCAGGTGTCCATGGAATGCCCAGCAGTCACAGGCAGTAAATCATACAGGATGTCATGACACATTAGACATCATGCACAACAAGCTGGACTTTTGCAAAGTAACTCTGTTCATGTAGAATTTCCCTTGCTGGAGCCACAGAGTCCCCAGTAAGTGTAAAATTTTCCAAATCCTGACCTAATACAGAGTGGAAAGCTGCACCTTTGCTCCCTGCAGAAAGTTTCATGATGCTTTTTTGCAGATGTTTAGAATTTCTCAGTGGGTTGGACAGACAGGCCACAGGACAGTTCTGTTTTGAATTCAGTTCTGCTTTGAAATGTTTAATGTCAAGAAACTGCAGAAATGTGTGTGCTCTGTTGACAGATGCCATAGAGGAATTAGGAACCGCTTTTGTCGAGGTGTAATTCATAACATTTAAACAAATTGACATGTTTTTAGGACTTTGCCATATGTTCCATTCATCCCAGAAAGGGTCCTGTCAGTCCCTCAGAGGTGTGACACACACATTTTGGGATGATTTTGGCTAGCTTTCCTATTTAGGCCCTACCACTGATGGTCACATATTGGAGACAGAGACACCTGAAAAATTAAAGACACATACAATATTTTCAAATCTGTGTTTAAAAATATGTGACTTGCCCAACAGATTTCTGAGAGGAGTGCAGGAAAACTTGTCATCTTTGCCATGTCCCAGCTTCTATGTTATGTTGAGAATTCTTTTCATTCAAGGCTGATAATGTGAAGTAAAGACACCCCTGGTATATGTGAGGCCTCTCTATCAAGCTTGACTGTAACTAGAATCTGTCCAACCTAAAATGTATTACTTAGCCAGGAGAGGTAAAAATTTAATCACTTGTAACAGCATTGTCTGTTTTTCTTCATAAATTCCCTCCTATAATGATATAAGCTGATTTAGAACATAATATTCTTCCTTCACATGTGGCATTTTCTTGCCTGATGTAAAAATTCATTTTGTTTCTTGTCTTTAACACAATTATTTCCTGATGGAAACTGTAGAAGCATTTTTATGTCTTTCTTGAGAATATTGGGGATTCTAAATTAAATTTTCTTGTAATTGTCAGATTGTAAGATGCTTTGCTAGTTTTCATTTTTTACTTTGGTCACACACAAAAGTATTTTGCTATTACCAGCCACTGCTGCCTCCCTGACTTTTGAACTTTTAAGTAAATCCTGGAGCAATAGCAGCAAATGGGATGTAGATGTGTCAATCTGGAGGTTCTCTACTGCATGTTGGAGAGGATCCAGGGCCCCAGTGCCAGCTGTGCTGTTCCAGACAACACATTTATTACCTGTACTTGCAGAGGTGCTTTGCAGTCTTGGCCTCTGGGTGATAGATAAAGGGGAGCATCCATACAGATATACACCTATTTTCTATAAAGAGCAGGTAAAATTTTTCAGAATTATGGTTTTCTGTCTTGGTTTGCTCAGTTGTTTGGGTTTTATTTTGTTTTTGTTTTTGTTTTTTCCCCTCTTCTCAATTGCCCTCTCTCCACAGGAAAAGCAATAATCATTTAAAATAGACAGGAGAAATGCAGCAGAAAAGATAAATGAATTATGTAATCTAGAAAAAGTGAAATCATAACAGCACTTCAAGAAGATGGTCTGCTCTGCACCCTCCCTGTTTTGGAGACAGACAGAAGATCTCTGCATGTGCTGTTGACTTCAACAGTGGTAGAAGATACTCTTCAGGTTTTAAAACGAGGGAAGATGGGCTAATTTCTTAGTAAACAGTGATGATATTTCACTTTCTGCTTACAGCACATTAATCACATTGGTCTGGCTTTTCAGATATGTGATTTTGATACTAAATCTGAGTGGTTGTAAGGCTAAATGCAGAGTGTTCAATGGCAATATACAATTGCTCTTTTGTTCCTAATAGTGTCTTATTTGCATCATTTTAAACTAGTTGTACATGGCAATCATTTCTCATAGATGAAGGATTTTACTCTTGATTAGTCTGAAGGGTTTGTGTGAAACTAAAAACCCTCTTCAAACAAGAGGGGAGTATAAAAAGCTCTTAGAAAGCAGTTAATAACATATCCCAGATAATGTCTGGTTTGGTATCAGATGGCAGTGAATGTATATATAACAATAAATTGAAAAAAATATGTGGAATAACAGTGTTTTTCATTGTGCATTTGCCTAGCTCTGCTATACTCTGTGTCCTGTCTATTCCTCCTACTCTTCCTTCCTTCTGCTCTCCTGATTGGTAAGGTTTGTTGTGTTTTTATTTTTTTTTTTCTGGTGAAGAATAAAATAATGGCTTAGAAGCCATAATTAATACTTTGTCAGTCACTTGCCCTAATGCTCACTCAGAGAAGGGTTCCTGATGGCAGATTGCAGGGGACACCTGGCACTGTCAAACCAGCCCGAGTTGGCCCTGGTGCCAGCTTGGGTCTGGGAAGCAGAGGAATTTTCAGGTAATTGTTGAACATCTGAGTCTGAGGGACATCTGAACTGTGGTTTAGTACAGACCGGCATTAGACCTTGCTGATGTCTAATTGATTAGTAAATTACTTCATTGATGCTCTTAATGGTTGAGTGAACTCAAGGGCTGCACTTCCTTAATGAATGAAGGCATGGTCTTTATCTCATGCAACATTTAACTTCTGACTGATACTACAACTGAAAATCTAATCCAGACAGGGTTATAAAGCATTTCTTTAGTAAAGTATAGGAATAAATAAGCATTTTTAAAGTGTGTTCTTTTATTTTAAGCTGCCTATCATTTTCCCCTTTATGTACCTTGGTGGAAGATATGAGTCATCAGGGGGAGTAATAGGAGCAAAAACTTTATTAGTAATTTTGCAAAGGTGATGCGTGACAGAAGGAGCTGCATCAAACCATCCAGGGCTTGGGAAGGGCAGGAAATAGGAAATAAAAGTATATATAGGAAATGAAACTTGTCAGAAATATGGGTTAAGCTTAATGGTGGAGGATTTGTTTGTCAGGAAATATGTAGGCAGCAATCAGAACAAATGAAGTCTGTGCACCTGCATATCTGCAGGTTTTAGTTGGTATGCTTAAGGCATGCAGCTTAGTGGATAATTGCAGTGATGAAGTCTGTGATTCTGTGAGGAGAGCAGGTGGGTAAAGCAACTAGTAAGAAGGATTATTTTAGTATTTACTGGAATAATCAATAATAATGTCTGTGAAAACAGTTATCATACTAACTTTTAATAGTCAGGAACTCCTCTCTGATATATAAATAGACTTTTTCTTACTATGAGCTTGTGCTTCATTAGAGTGTGCAATCTGACCACGAAACTAATCAGTTTAGCATGATCAGCAACTTTATTCCTGGCACAAGGAGACAGAACTATTCCTGGAAAATTTTTCACCAAACAACCTAAAGTTGCATGAAGCTCATCTTGCATCATGGATCTTTACAGCTGTGAATCTCAGCTGTTCTGGAAGCTGTCACTGATGGACAGCTCCCCATGAAATGAGCAGGCTTCAGAATTAGCAGCTGCAGGCAAGGTAAATGAAAATGACAGAGTGAAGACCACAAAGGTCTATTTGAAGTGTTTATTCGGTTATTTTCTCAACAGATCTTCCAGCTTTTTTTCACAGGTCAGTTCATCTCCCCAGAAGCGAGCAGCCCTGTCAAAGAGAGCTGGGATGTCACCTGTTAGCCTTGGTTTATTATAGCTCTCTGTGGCAATAACCATTACAGCTGGGGTTGTAAAACTTCCTGTTAGATCTCCTCTCATCCACATACTCATAAATTCCATTTTGAGCTGATAATTTACCTACCTGCTCTCTGTCCTTTTCAGTGCACATTTTGAATACAGTGCTCATGGTGGTCACTGAGATGTGCATGATATATTTTTCCTTAGAAGAAAATGGAAGCATGACAGTAACTTAATCTTTGACATGATAAACTTTGCATGGAGATGAAAACTAGTGGACAGGGGTCAGAACTTTGGAGCATAAAAGATTTCTGTGTATGGACTATGACAACCTGGAGAAAAACATCTAGGAGGTGAGGAATTGCCCCTTGTCATCTTTGTGAAACATTCAGTTAAAATGAAGTCTTCCTTGCTTTTCTTTGCCCTCGTTATTTATGGCACACTGCCAAATGTGTGGAAAACTCAGCTTCTCACAGCTGGAATTTTGATTTGCTTAATTACAAAATCACCATTAATATGGTTGTATGACAAAATATTCAAGGCATTCTATTTTGTGAGGCAAAATGATTTTGTTTTTCAGTAGTACAGATGCAAAACTGTGTGGTGTTCATGAACACCTCATTCTATTTAAAATGTGTAATTTGAAACACTAAACCAAGTTTGATTTTCAGATGCTTGGCACGACTACATTTTTAAAAGTAGACACATTGCCTTCTAAAAACAAAGTTCTATGCTAAAGTTAGTATGTCTGATATAATGGACTAGTTCCTCTTCTTGAAAGAGGTTAGAAGGTTCACTATGGAAAATTCACCTAGAAAAGGTTTCAAGATTCTATCCATTAAACTGATGTATTTAATGTATTTTTTAGTGCTTCTTTGCTAAAGAAAGTTGGGCAGGGATGTGAGTGTCAGACAGCACTCCCCAGCATGAGGAAGAACATTCTCAGAGACCCTCAGCAGCCCCAGGGACAGCACCAATCCCTCCTGCTGGTGTGGTATGAGCCACCAAGGCAGACACAGGAAGAGTTGCTCGTGTCACAGACTGTGGCAGGCAAGCACAGGGCTGAGCAATTGGAACCCCTGGACAGCCTTGACTGCATCATTTGCTGCACCTGAAAACACTTCACTCCCCACTGGGCTCCAATCTGGCCCAGCTGACAGCTGTTCCCAGGGTATGTAAGGCAGTTTTACCAGCTTCACAATCAAATACACTGACTGTTTCTTCTCATTCTCCCGGAGGCTCCCTGTGTAGTTAAGGTGAGTACATGATCCCTGAGGCTTTTTCTGTATAGCAGTTCCCTGATGTTGTACCACAGAGAGAGTGGGGCCTGGCTCTGC
>WBNP01005432.1:1235028-1366442 GCA_013401095.1 Passerina amoena
GAACTGGTAAATTTCTGCAAATGTGCTTTTGAACAAAAAGTGGCCCTTTTCTCTACTAAAGTTGTAGCTGTATAGTAAATTTCCAACAGAAGGTGATGGATAAGAAGCCAAATGTGTTTGCAACTCTATTATTTTGTTTTTCTAGAAGTAGTTGTTACACCAATAATCACCTACATTTTGAATTGCTTCTGATTTATTTGGAAAGATATTTTGAAAGCTTTCAAAAATGGGGAAATGTTGCCTTAGTTTACCTTCTGCAAGTTACTTTAATTTGTAGTTCCTGTCTTAGGTTTTGAAAAGATTAAGGATAATTTATCTCAGAATAAATTGAACATAGTGGACAGAAGTTAGGAACCAATGCCAGTTGCATCCCTCAGCTGAAGGAAATGGGAGCTGGCATACATTTAAAGGTATGAACTGGAGAGAGGGAGGAAGGAGCAGTTTTGGAGTACAAGTGGGGAATTGGTTGGGCACTCTGACCCTGGGCTGGTTCAGAATCTGCCCAGTGAACCTCAGCAGGATTGTTGGGATGTGTAACTGTGAGATGCTGGAGCTGTGTGGAGGATAGGCCTGCACACAGGGATATTTAATTTTAATTAATCCCTACATGGTATAAAATAGATTATATTTTATGTCTCTTAGCTGTGGACCATCAGGCTTCCCAAACTGTGGTTGTATTTAAAATATGAAAAAATGTAAATATTTTTGTTTATATTATTATATTATATATGTTTGGGGGTTTTTTGGGTTTTTTTACATATTTTACAAATAAGTAAATCCAGTGTTCCCCAGTGTTTTCCCTCTGCTTTGTGTTAGTTGTTATTCAGACAGCCAGATTCAACACTTGCCTAGATAAAAACTATTGTTCTGTGCATGCAGTATTTTGAAAATGGGGTTTTGCATGGTAGTTATACTTTTAAATGATGCTGTTTGCAGGTTGAATTTGTATTCGTTTTAAAGGTTTAAATCTGAAGAACCATCTGCTCACAAAAAATAACAGCCAATGGAATTGTTTCTCCTTTGTACTCTATCAATCAGCTATCTAAACACACAAGTGGATGAAGGGGGAGAAAACTACTTTGGACACATTTTGTGTACTTGTGTGTTAGGAGCGTTAACATGGCAAAAATCTTCTTGGAGCATAGTCTCAGATATATTTGGCATATATGGTATTTTAGTATGATTTCTCCCCAAACTGTGGACAAATTAATTTGTAGGAAAAAGATATCAGAACAAAATCTGACTCTAATTTTGTATTTATCTTAGAAATGAAAGAATATTGGGGGGGGTTGTTTTTTTTTTTTGTTGACTATATTTTCAAAGAAAAAAGTGTATATGAATTTCTTCCTCCCAGTCCTCCCTTTCCAAGTTCTCATTTAGATAGTTACAGGTTTTGAATAAACTTCACTCTAAACTTCTGTATTCCAAGGACATAAATGCAGGGACACTGGCAAAGGGTGATAAAGATTATGTAAAGCCTGAGAATTCAAAAGGTTAAGCATAAACAGGTATTCAGCATTACAGGTTGGCTCCATATTAATGTTTCCACTAAATGCTTCTTTGAGAGTGAAATGAGAAATTTAAGAATACATTCATTTCCTGTTTGCCCTCTCTTGCAATAGCAGCCTAAATAATTGCTGCTGGACAACTTTAAAAAAAGTCTTTTGGATATTTAGAATATTGTCCCCTCCACCCATCCTTGAGTGTAGAAGACTGAAACCTGTAGGCAAAGAGTTTGTGGTGGTTGGGATGGGGCCCAGCCTCATTTCCAATGAGCTACAGCTGTGAGTAGCAGGTGAGCAGCATTTGCACCGTGAGTGCCCAGGGGCACTGCCCAACCACCAAAGGGAGCAGAGGGCACACAGGTGCACTGCATTGACAGGAGGGGATAAAAGGCTGGGCTGAAGAACAAGAAGGGCAGATGCTTGCAGCCTTCTGAGGTGATGTGGTGTGACTCTGTATGGGCAGGTGCCTGAAGCCTTCTGAAGAGGTGAGGTGTTTGGTGATACTCTGTGTATTGTGTCTGTCTCAACTGCGATCCATGCTGTGACATACAATGCCAGAGAAACCATTTCAATGGTTTTAGGGAGGCTTTTTTCACTCCTTCTCATTAAGTCTCACCTTCAGAGTATTTGGAAGCTTTGGACAGGAAAATGCAGAGTGTTTGTTTTTAAAGCAATTTTTTCCTTTATTTTTTTTTATGTTAAATTTCTACTAGCTCTTGCCGCATCATCCTGTTAGATTCTGCTCCAAGCAGTTTGGATTTAAGCTGTACTGTAAATCCAAGCTGCTGTTGTGCTCTCCTATTGTTGATGTTTGATAATGGGTATAATGGATTATTCAGTGTGTGTATACAGAAAAAGAGTGGAAATGAGATAAGGTTATGTGTTGCCTCTAACTGTTTTGAGGGGTCTTTTTCCTCCTTTTATGCTGATGTGTGGTTTGATGGAGTGCTAAGCTGTGCACAGATTAAGGTTTCACAAGCAGAATTGATCTCTATTAGAAATCTGTTCTGATCTTATCAGAAAGGATTTGCCTTAAACCCAGATATCAAGAAAGGAAACTCAATCGAGCTGGCCTTCATGGACAGAGGCACAAAACGTATGGAGAGCAGCCCTAAGGTGCAGGAATTTGGGGTGCTGCTGGGTGAGAATATGGACATGGCCCAGCCATGTGCCCTGGCAGCCCAGAAAGCCAAGTTTATCCCAGGCTGCCTGAAAAAAAGTGAGCAGAAGGTCAAGGGAGGGGATTTCTCCCCCTTAACTCTTTTCTTGAGACACCTGGGTCCCCACCATAAGGATGTGGCCTTGTTGGAGCAATTCCAGAGGGAGCCATGAAGATGATTAGTGGGCCAGGGAACACGTTGAGTGAAGACAGACTGAGAGAGCTGGGGCTGTTCTGCCTGGAGAAGGCTCCAGGGTGACTTTAGAGCATCTTGTAGTGCCCAAAGGGGCACCAGGAGAGCTGGAGAGGGACATTTTACAAGGGCAGGGAGTGATAAACAAGGGGGAGTGGCTTTGAACTGAAAGAAGGTAGGTTTACTTTGGCTATTGGGAAAAATGCTTTATTGTAAGGATGGGGAGGCACTGGAACAGGTTGCCTGGAGAAGTTGTGGAGGTAGATATGATCTATCTCTACCATATATCATGCACCAGCAAAGCTGAGCAGCCACCAATAAGGGGAGATAAGGTGGAATAGGGAAAGGAACCCTTTCCTTTCTTTGGAAAAGGTTTGCAATAAAGGGAAATGTCTTCATTTCAGTTTCCTTATTTAAAGTAGGGTATGCTTGCTCAAATCACATGTCTGAGGCCTCATGAGAATTAAAGGCAAATCAGGTGCCCTGCAATGTATGTTCAAGGATCATTTGGGACCATCAGCCATCTCACTGAAGCTGATGAACATTTGCTGTTGACTTCTGAGGGAGTAAGAGAAAAGGGGGCCTTGTGCCATTTATAGTGAAAGTCTTAATGGGAAAACTTCCTTTCATCCCAGTGCAATTACATGGATCCAGGCATTTTACTGTAGCATGCTGTCTTTATTAATGACTGGATGACCTCAGCTAAGATTTTTCAGCACATTTTGACTTAAAAATGTAATTTTATGGAATCTATAATGCCTCCACTATTTTGTTCTCCTACAGATGTTCTGGAGGATCAGAGAAATCGGTTACAGTGACCCTTTTGCCCTGTGGTTCTCATCTGCTTAGTGCTATTGTATATGGAGGGAAACAAGACCTGCTACATATTTAGAGATTGAAACAATGTTGTGTCTCTATTTCTTCATGAGATTTACTCTCATTCATCATTATGCAATCTCTGCTAGATTTAATAGTGATGATAGCCTTAATTTATGTATTTATACCTACAGACAGATCTATCCTAACAGTCATGTTCCAAACAAGCCCTACTATTCTGGCTTGTTAATTGATAGTATTGTGCTATTGCTTTACTGGGTTTATGAACTGACCGTGTAACAGCATAGGGAAACTGTGGCTGGTTAATAAGCAATTTTCTTCTAAGCACAGGTGTATTTTAAAGCAGACTTTGTCCAAGGGAGCATCTTTAAACCATTCTTCTTTAAATCAAGTTAGTGTTTTGTGGAAATGTTAGTTTTGGATTATTGTTCCATTGTACAGAATATTAATTTACATCTATTAGGCTGGCTAATGGAATAACACTAGTATCTGTATGAGATGTGAATTCTGGTCCTGCTAACAGAAATTATTTAATTTCTCAAAAATTTATTTGAATTATTAAATATTGTACCATAATTCTTAAAAATAAGCTTTTTAAGTTGCAAGCAAAATTTTTTGTGTTGTATGAGGAATCAGGAGTTTTAATGCATATCTCTACAATAGAATTGTAAGGCTTTTACAGTTTTGATTGGAGAAGAATGGATTCAGAGATTAAATTTACAAGTGTAACATGATGCTCTTGGGCAGAAACAAATCAATCTACCTGTGGCAATATAGTCACCAGACAATAATGTAATTTTTTCCTTCCACTTACTCATATTTAAATTAATCATAGTTGTTGAAAATGTTAGATAATGCTATAATTTTAATGTCCCAACTGACCTTCCGCCCTTCCTGAGGCAGGACAGTCATTTGATTTTTTTTAATGAACACTTTGAAGGAATAACACCTTTGGGATTAACAACTTGTAGGACCTGTAGAGGATAGTGTAGGGTAGACAGAATGGTGTTTGTTGTCCAGAATAATGTTAAGTGATACAAGAAGAAATCCAATTTAAACTGCAATTAAACTGAATTAATTGAAATTGGTTATTCATGTGCCAGATATCCCACTGAACATTTGGAAGCTGTGATAAATGTGGCCCACTATGGGCCATGCAGTAAACATGATTTAGAACAGTTGGATGTTTTTCTGCT
This sequence comes from Passerina amoena, assembly GCA_013401095.1. Lineage (NCBI taxonomy): Eukaryota > Metazoa > Chordata > Aves > Passeriformes > Cardinalidae > Passerina > Passerina amoena. The sequence continues at coordinate 1,239,919 of WBNP01005432.1, forward strand.
AGCTGATGTATTTCTTTTGGGAGCAGACTTTATGCTATGGAATTTGTTTTTCAGGTCTCATCTGTTAACTTGGGAAGTTCTAACAGTGTCATGACCTCAAAACCAAAAAAAAAAGTCAGTTATGAGTGTGATTGCCAGTGGCTCCTGGATGCTCAGAAATGGAAATCCCCTTAATAGAATGATAATCCTGTTGTGATTTAACTCAACTCTATATTGTCATAGTGCTTTTCCTCAAAGATAAGGCCTTTGATCCACTGTACAGGATAAAATATCTCCTGGAGAGGAGTTTAATTATGCTCACATAAAATGCAGTTAAACAGCTGTGGTGAAGCTTGTTAGTACTGCCACACACTGATGTTTCCAGGCCTCCTCCTCATATGGAGCAGCCAACTTTCAGCTGGAGTTATTATATTCCAAATGCTTACTTAGCATAAATTCCACCCATGTGAAGGATTGCTTGGGTGTGACAGATGGCATACTCTGTAATATGTAAAAGCAGTCTGGGGTTGAATTAATGATTTTTTTAAAAACACCTTTTAATCTTTTAAATGATTGGCTGATTTTTGTCTTTTTTTTGTCTGTCAGAATTAAGATTTTAACACAATTCTGTGTTTAATTTCCTTCTTGTTTTGCCATTTGCTGGGTTTTTTTTCTCCTATTGTTGAGAGCAGTTGTGTTTGGTTTTTATTTTAACTTAGGTTGTGGACAGTCTAAAGAATTTCTTGGGCTGTATCTAACTTCTGCATCAAATTAAACATGAGACTGGAGAGTAGAAGAGCAAAATTTAAAGCTAAATAGAAAATGAGGACAGGTTTTGGTTTGAGTGGTTCATGTATCTAGTTAAACTAGCTGAGTGCAAGCTATGGAGCAGAAGGATGACTTCAGTGTGGAAAGGTATTTCAAAGTGCTCTCCTTCTCTAATGGGAATACAAAGACAAGTAATTTATTGCTTGTGGAACATGGAAAAACTTACTGTGAGAAGGAGATTCTCTAATGGATTAAATTGTGGTTAAACTCAGCATTCATATTTTGAGCTTTAACTTCCAAGTTTATATTCTCTGTGAAGGAGGTGAGATTCAGTGATATTTTTCAAAATAAGCAGTTAATCTGAGTTCTACTTTCTAATCTTGTCTGTCTTTTCTGCTTAGACTATCACAGCTACAATAACACTGTCTTTGAGAGTATTCAGACTTTTGTCTATTTGAAGATATATTTGATTTGCTTCTGGAACCAACACTTGCTTTGAAGAAAGAATGAACTTATCCAGTGAGTTTTTATTGCTGGTACATAATCCTGGACAATGTCACCTAAAAATTCAGCTTTCTTTTCTTTATTTTTGACACTTAAGCCCTCCTGCAAAGCTTTGTGCCATAGTGAGATCTCTGGTCACAAAGTATGTCCAACACATACTTCCATGAAGTAAAATTCTGTTTTTAGGCTTGGATTTGCCCAGTTACTCTGTAAGGCACTGGGGGTATTTCAGTGTATTATTGCAGCTGCTCTGTTGCTAAACTGTGAGTTGCCAAATCTCAGTAAATAATTGTGAGTGTTCAGTGATATTGCAGTTCCAACATTAGACTCTTAAGCAGGCATATATATCTGCCATACCTTATAATAAGGTGCTTTTTGAAGTGTTTAATCTGTGATTAGGAGATATTAATAATAAATAGTATCTCCCAATAGGGTATACAGGCCATTAATTACATAAGCTGTGGCTGTAGCTTATTCTCATAAATCTCTAGCTTCTACAGCCTTTCTTTTAAATGTATATGCAGTGTGCTATTAGTAAAAGAAACAAGAATACTTAAAACATCTGTTAATCATCTAACCACTTGTAAATGAACATCTAATTCAAAAGAAGCCTGATAAATCTTCGATCGATGTATTGTTCTTTATACCATTAAGATTTCTTGTTTTCTGTAACACCTCCTGCTGCAAGTTGTAGAGAAGTGTTGCATGATCTGACTCAGCCTATTGCAGACCTGGGAATAGAATGACTGAGATCACTCTTTGGAAAGTTTTGCTGGGTTTTTTTTGGTAACTCCTTATTTGCTATGGAATGTATTTCTAGAGTTGAAAAGTCTTTAAGGAGAATATTTAGATTTTTTTTTTTTACTCAAGGGAAATATTTTGAATGAAAATGGATGGAATACAAACTTTTATTGTTAATACTCAAAATGGACTGCACAAATGCTTTTATCAACCAGGCCAAGTGCCAGGTCCTCTCCTGGGTCACAACAACCCCTGCAGCTCCAGGCTGGGGCAGAGGGGCTGGAAAGGGCCTGGTGGGAAAGGCCCTGGGGGTGCTGCTCAACAGGAGCCAGGTGTGCCCAGGTGGGCAAGAGGCCAATGGCACCTGGCCTGTCCCAGCCATGGTGGGGCCAGCAGGAGCAGGACAGTGACAGTCCCTGAGTGGGCACTGCTGAGGCCACTCCTCAAATCCTGTGTCCAGCTCTGGGCCCCTCACAACAAGAAAGACACTGAGGGGCTGGAGTGTGTCCAGAGAAGGGAATGGAACACAGGTCTGAGGAGCAGCTGATGGAGCTCAGCCTGGAGGAAAAAAGTTTCTAAGTTGTTACTGATACCTTAGGTGATGTGATATATTAAATCTTAATAATCATAAGATGGAGTATGCATAAGAAATAAAAGGAAAACATTTTGTTTTAATTTGTAAATCTGCCTTGTGCCATCCTGGGCCTTGTTTTTAACTCAAATGGTCAAAAAATTCCATCTTTTTCTAATTGCTGAGTGCTATTGTACATTTAAATCCTAACCCCAGCATCTGCCAGGGTTCATAAATTCATATTAACCAGAGGGAGACCGTACAACAATGTTAGCCATGTTCAAGATGATGCAAAGTTCTCTCATCCCCAGTGCAGAGCAGACATAATGAAGCAGATTCTGTTTCTGCCCTGGAGTGGTTCTCTAGCCCGAGTTCAGAGGTTGTGGTGGGGCAGGTTAAAGGGATGATTCCAAGCCAGCAAGGGGAAGTCCCAATTACTTTTAGCACTTGAGATTAAAGCACTTATTTCAGTGCTCAGTGAACTGAGGAAAGCAACTTTCTGCCTAAGGACTCTGAGCTGAGGTCCTACTCTGTTTTTGAAGGTGCTTCTTATAGATTGCATTAAGGGCAAAGTATTAGGTGTGAGAGCTCTGTTCTGAGCATTTATGAAATTTCTCTGCTGGTATATTGCTATCATCTCCATCCCAAAATAATCTCATTAGTATATAATGTACCATGTGCATGAATGATATTTCAATATCCTGTCTTTTTTGGAGTATAATGCATGCACATCACTGGATTTGTGCACACTCTACAATGATATACTCATTTCTGAACAGCCTTTTTTGAATGATGCTCCCAGCAGACCCTGCATAAACAGTGAGCTCAAGAGTGGCCCTAGGGCAAAGTGCTGTGATATAATATCAGTGTGCCCATGTTCAGACATTTAGCCAGTGAGTGATGAGAGATTTAAAGGCTTTTTGTATTTCCCTGCTGAAATGTTGAAGGAGAGGAGGGGGGAAGTTAAAGCAATCTAAGTTATGTTGCCCTGATCTCTGGAGAGCAGGGGAGGGGAAACCTGCTCACAGTGAAGCTCTGCTAGGAAAGACTCAGCTTCCTTGGCCAGACCAGCTATTTTCTTGGGATATTAATTAAAAAATCACTTTACTACTTTGTGCTCATATCCATCTTTGGAAATCAAGCACTCTGAGCCTTTGAAGAGTGCTGGAGGAGTGAGTCACTCCCTTGAACAAAGCAAACAGATCTCATCATGCATTTTGGTGTTCTACAGACTATCCTCCCAAAGACTCCCCATCCCAGGAAACACGTCAGGGAATGCATCTCTTGTTTCTGTCTACCAGTGATGAGCTGGCTTTTGTTTTGCTCAGGTTAAATGGTAGCAGACAGGCTTATTCTGGGCTGGCTCCCTGCTGTTTGTGCAGGCCCTAGGTAGTGGTACATGGGAAGGGAAAGCTGTGTTCTCTCTGTCAGCCTTTTGCCAACGCTGCTGCAGCAAAATGAATTACTTGTCTCCTCTTTCCAGAAAGGTCATGCAATAGTTTTTCTTTATTGAGGTGATCTGATCTGCATTGTGTGCACTCTTTTGGGGAAGCTTGGTCAGGCTGAACAATATGACAGGGTAACAAGTGCTTTTAGGTTGAAATCACCATCTCTCTTGGAATAAGAAGAAAAACCAAACAAAAAATATCTCACTTTGTCATAATGACAATGACCAGCAGCTCTGCTCGTTTTCACTGTCACTTCAAGCCTTTATTCTCTTTGTAGCTCCTGACTATAAATCATCTTCAATGTTTGCTGCACACAGCACTTGTCAGGACATATAAACTGCTGATTATTAAGCAGTTTTCCCCAGTCCCATTCTCCATGAAAGGCTGCTGTCTGATGCCTCTGGTTTAGTAAAATATTTTCCTGTCAACAGGAAATTATTCCCCCTTTTGTATAGAGAGAAGATGAGATTACTTTGTCATATTCATGTAACATTGGATTCTTCTGGGGCATTCTATAGCTCATTGAACTTTGTGCAGCACAATAATATTTGATCCAAAGAAAATGAGTCAGCTTCAGGCTATTGGCCTAAGATACTGATAAGAAGGGAGAGGGGAATTTCCTGCATCCTACAAGGTGTTGCTGTGATGAGGATTAGGAACAAAAAACAATGAAGAGCTCAGCAGCAGGGTTCTTGTCTTCCTCCAATTGCATTCCATCCAGGAAAAGTTCTTCAACTATGGGGTGATGGAATGCAGATTCAGAATGGGAACTGGGTTGGAAACAAACTCTTCATTTTCCCACACTTTTTAGTTGCAGTTTTTTCCCTTTTTTCCTCTTCTCTACCCTACTCCTCATCATCAACTTTTTTCCCCTCCTTATTTGCTCCAGTCAAGAGTCTTCACCCAAATGGATTCACTGCCTCATCCATGCTGTCCACATGGACTCTTGTTTGTATTTTATGAGAGAATTGGCAGAATATGGTGTGACTCACCTCTTACAATAAGTGTAGATATTTTTATTTTACTGCTGAGTCTCTCTGCTTGCTTTTTGGACATTAGATCAGTTACATTCATTTACTATTGATAAAGCCTCAAAAATTTCAGCAGTGTGCTTGTTGTGCTCTCCAGAGTGGGAGGAGCTTCAGGATCAAGAGGTACATCCTTGTGTTCTGCCTGCCCCATGTGCCCCCTGTGCTGCCAATAAAGCCAAAGAGGTCCACTATGTATGTGCTGCACTTTGAAATCTTGAAGTAGGAATTTCTATTATTGAGTCTTTATTATCAATATTGATGTTGTGAGTGTCTGCAGTGTTCTGCTTTTGAAGCAACTGACAAATCCAAGTTCAGTGTAGAGCTCTGAAGGTGTTAGGGAATTATTCTTGAAGGTATTTATATGTCCTGGGCTTGATTTATCTCATTTGGGCCATTCTGACTGAGAACAACATTGACAGAGTGAGACAAGAATCAGGCCAGAAGATGCTAATTTACATTTTCAGCTTCAGAGCAAAGCATGGATGTACTCTTCCAGGCAAATGTTAATAAGCTTTTGGTCTTTAAAAATGTAAATAATTTATTGAACTTCTACTGCATTTGCCATGTTTCAGAAGAGCAAACATTAACAAGTCTGCAGTGCAAAATAATTCCAAAGCAGTGGAAATGGATGCAACTGTGAATAAAATGAGAGCTTTGGCCATAAAATTTTATAATTAATACTGCATTAATTACTCTAATGTATAGTAATAATGTAGTATTAATTATATATTATATAATTGACTGTAATTATTGAATGAACATTAAAAAATTAAGTGTGTTTTTCATTTCAAGCTTAATTTTAAAAAGGAAGCTTAAAATTATAGACCTTGCTTACATTTAACTTTCTGCTAAGTCATGCCTTTAGATGCCAATATTATGGAAAGATACAGTGGCTGGCAGAACTTGGTCTGTTATTATTTCTAGTGAAATCTCCTTGCTATCTGAAATCATGAACCTCTGTGGTGTTTCTGTGTTAGTATAGCACTATTGGATCTCTAGGTGTGATCCTATTTAAAAGGGTGAAAGAAAGCAGAGGAAGCCAATCTCATTTCACTAATGCAGAAGTAAAATTTGTCTCTTTAGCCCTGTGAAATCTGACTTGTACCTGCTGCTGTGTGCCAAGATGAGTAAGGGTGGTGTGGAGCTCTGAGCTGTCTTTTCCAGCTCTCTCTAAAATGAAATTGAGTGCACCAAATGTTACAACATTAAATCTCCCTCAAGTTTGGCTTTTGGCTTTTGTTACCATTATATCCAGAACAGTTAGTGCATTATTTATAAGTAACTTCTCATTTCAAAAATTCATTACGGAACTGACACTTTACTCATGTGCTCTTTTATTATGAAGATTTTCAACGCTTCTTTCTAGTGTCACATTTATGTAATGTAAATTTGATGTTGCAGAGTGCAGCTGGTAATTTTTCATCTCTTTTCAACAGAATTGTTTGGCCTTTCTCCTTTCTCATGCCCATCTTGTTGCCTTCCTAGTAGTAGTCATCTGTGGTACATTGTATGGTGTGTGATGCAGCAGTGCAGAAGCGCAGGAATGCAAAGTGCCGGATTCCTAAGGAAAGGAATCTTGGACTAAAAATGCACAAAAAAAACCTGACTTCAGGCTCATTTGGAAAACATAGACAGCTATAGACAGAGTTCTACATTGCTCCCATTTAAATTAAGGCTCTCATGTTTTAGTTCTGTGTAGCCAGGTCTGTAGGGCTTTATGTGCTGGGGACTTCTCCCTTTTATCGCTCATATCTGCTGATGGCCACAAAGGAAGAAGCAGAGGGAGGATACCCAGCAGACTGAGAGACAGAAGTAACTTAACTGGGTGCTGCTAAAAGTCCTGCTTTGGTCTCTCTTTAGAGTTTACTCACAGCTGGGGCTTATTACAGTTTAATCATTCTATATTAGCTATTTCTGAAGAAAAACACTGTATAATAAAAATTTTAGTATATAGAAAACATTTTAAGTATAGTTGTGACTGACAGACTATAGATGTACAAACTAGGAAAACTTTTCTATTGTATCAAAACATTGCAATTCTCCAGAATGGTGGGTTTGGTGGAATTTGCTTCCTCTTTGATGTCCTCTGGCTGCCAAATCTGGAAGATATCAATCTCATAAATTATCATTTACCTGAGAAAGGTGATCTGACCTTAAATTAGACACCTAGGCCTTATAGGATTTAAACTCAATTCTGGTTTTACTTTTGAGACTGCAAGACTTTCATTCCAGTTTGGAAGATATTTTTCTCTATAAATTAGCATTTAATTCAATATGCTTGCAGAAAACCCTTGTTAGCAAATATTGTTTTCATTATTGTAGATGGGATTTAGACTTGGGTTTTTGGGGTTAGATATTGTTAAATTATTCAGAGTGATATCTTCAAATAGATGTATAGTTTCATATTCATATCTCTTCACTAACAAGATTGATGTACGTTCTTAGCCAGGTATTTACTTGTGTTTACTGCACTTGATGCAATTGGTTTAATCTAAATGTGATATATTAATTCTATCAGTAAACAGGTCCAGGAAAAAATGGGCATGTTTGGCAAGAGTTATCTTCCATAGGACTGTGATGGAGAAAATTAACTGTATTCCAACTGAGAAGTAATTCTAACTATATTCTAAACTTTTTTTTTAAAACCACCTTTTTTCTTTCACAGAATAAGAGTTTATTTGCACCTTTTTTGGTTTTTTTGGGAAATATCTATGTTTCTAAACATATTCAATTTTTGGGTGTGTGATTGAATAAATATACTTTATGGCATTTTTTCTTGTTTCCAAAGCACATTCCTCTGTTAGTAACTTACCCTTTGGGAAGAACTTATGAGAGAAATAGTAAAGCATTGTTTTACAAATGGAATACCTAGAGATGATATTTCATCTAAACTCTGACTGCTGTAACTTAGCTTTGATCCTAATGTGCTACTGTTAGGGTAAATTTATTCCTAAAGAGAACTTAGTTTAACTGTTAGTAAAGTTATGGATATACTTTTCTGAAGTATACTGAAAATAATGCAGACTATAAAGTAGTTTAAAATGGCAATTTAATCAATTTTTTTTTTTTTGGTAGACTGAAAATGTAGTCACCAGGTAGTTTGGTTTAAAAATTTTATTCTACAACAGAAGATTAATATTTGTGTTGTTTGAAACCAGGGACTGTATTTAAGCTGGATGTGGAGTCACAGAATCTCTGTAGGTGGAACACAAACTTTTGTGCTAGAAGAGGGTGCAGGTCTGTGTGGGGGTGTCTGCAGGTTTGGGGTGCTGCTGTTCCTGGCGAGGCACCTGCCCACAGCTGCTGACAGCTTCCTGTCCCTCAGCAGGTGTGTCTGCAGCACAAACCACAGCAGTGACAACAGAGCAATCCCTTTTAAAGAGGCCTGATTCCTTATTTTAGTGCTTTTCTTATCCACTTCCTGAGTAGTCTGCATAATACCTTGCAGGGGAGGATTTTGTCTCTGCAGCGTGGAGGGAGCAGCCAACATGAATATTTTAAAAATACCTCTGCTGATCCAGTGCCCTTCTGAAATATTTTAGAAAAGGTGACAACCTTATTGAATTCTTTTCTAATGCATAAGCCAAGTGAGACTCATACATTATTCCTTTTGTTCTTTTGGTCTAGCAGTTTTCCTCTTTCCCCATCTACAAACATTTACTGAAACAGGCATAGCTGATCAAAGTTATTTAGGATTCAGTTGCTTCTGAGTATTATCACCTTCCTAATTTCTTGTGGATACAGAATTGTGTTCCCATCTAACAACAGCAAGAAAATTGTGTCCCTGGTGATGATTAGTCCAAGGATCTGAAAGAAGTATAGTAGACATGGGATAGAACAGCTTTTTGGGAGTGGACAATAATCAAGCTCATATTAGATAAAAACAGTTTGGGACAGGAAAACTAAAAGATTCAAGGCTGTTCCATTAGGGCTCCCCCCTCCCATTCTGCTGCCTCTGTAATGGTTGCATTGAGTGCAATAGAAACATGAAATCAATGGGTTCTTTGGGGGTTGGAAGAACCTGAGATAACCATCTTTATTAAATTCTGGAGCTTGGTTTATTTGTGTCTACTTATAGCCATGTAACTAAACAGTTATCCAGGGAAAGACTTGTACCTGCTTCAGATCTTCAATTTGCATTTAAAATCAAGTTTTTGGGTGTTTTTAACTTTACTGCCTACAAGAAAGTTTGAGTGATTTCTTAATTCTGACTTTGGTATAGACTGGGATGGCATGATAAAATTTTATGAATAATGATATCAAGCTAATAGAAATCAATTAAGTTTTCATATGGAGAGGATAAATGATGTTCCTGATTCCTGACACCTCAGAGGAAGATTATGCAAACTTCGTCTTGGTGAAATGCAAGACATTAATTCCACCTAGGATCTGTTATGTTTATAAAAGCATGCAGCCAAATTTCCTTTTACAAAAAATAGTAGTCCTGACACTGATAAATAAGCATCTCTTCTGAGAAAGTGATATCCACTTCATGTAATTTTTTAAGTGTTAGTCTTCCTCATCCTTTCAAGTCAAGTCAGTTTAATTTGTCTTTTGAAATATGTATCCAAGCATGTTGACTCTTTGTGTTTTTGAACCAAAAGAAAAGAATTATACAAGAATAATTAATAGCACAGCATCTCTAAAAACTTCCTGGGGTACAGATATCCTAAAAATAGTGTTCTTGAGTTGTTGTGATGGAAGGAGTGATTAGGAATTAATCATATTTATAATAGAATTTAGACAATAGGGTTAATCTCAGCGCCTCTGTGCTTTTCTATGTAAAGTATGTTGTTTGACTTGTGGTTCTTTTCTTCCTTAGTAAAACCTCTTTGGGGGCCTTTTGGATCATTTAATGTTGTAGCTTCACTCCAGATAATAGGTTTAAATAGTTGGGGGGAGAGAAAGTGATCTGGTGCCTAAGCATGCATGAAAAAAGCAATGGAGACCTGCTCTCCACCAGGTGTTTAATTCAATTTAAATGCTCTCTCTCAGCATGGGGAATGATCTAAGAGGTCCATTCTTATTCTGATGTGAAATACTGAGGATGCAGAGGAATCAGGATACCTGGTTTTCTTCCATTTCTTGTTACTTGTTGCTGTCTTTGGGCAAAAATAGTCATATCCCCATCTCTGGTAAGCCAGTGTGGAATGGGTTTGATCTCTCACCACCTATCAACTAAGAATTAGAGACATGATATGTTTCTCTATTTTTCTTTGAAAATAAATGCTCTCTATGAAGAAATATAGTAACACTAGAAAATAAACTGATAAATAAAAAATATAGTATATTTGTATGAAAGTAAATAGCATATTTGCAACAAAACAGGAAAAGATTAAAAAAGCCTAGAATTTGAGAAGGAAGGAATATTACACCTATTAAATCTCACTGCCCTAACTCCAAAAACAATCTTGTGTAGGAAGAGAGACTGATTTCAAGTAGTTTTCTACATCCCTACTCTTATGTGAGCACTTATTCTGGATTTATCTTTGGCAGACACTGTGCCTGTGAACTCCACACCCAGTGAATGGGAGAGCCATGAATGGGGTGCAGCTCTTTGAAGGTGAAAAGCAGCAAAGGAAGAATCTGTTTTTTTCATCCTGCAGATATTTTGCTTTGAACAAGGTTCTTCACGTGCTAAGCGTTGATCTGAGCAAAATCAAATTTGAGTTACTTTTAAATGCTCATATCTAAATATGCATTACATCTGCCCAAATAAGCTGTAGTCATTCCTATTTGAGGTGCAAGTTGTTGTGTGGGTGAGCTGGTGCAGAGTTGCTTTCAGATGGAACTGACATGATTTTATGAGGAGCATGATCTTGCTTTCCAGCGCCTCCTGCCTCTTTGCTGTCTCTTAAGCCATTTAATGCTTTTAAAGAGTTGCTCTGTAATGCTGCCAAAGGCAGTGCTTGCATGGATTGTCTCCATTATAATTGCCAGTCACAGAAAGCTAAAGTTGTTTGGGATACTGTTCTCTGGCACTTTACCTTTCAATTCCATTTTTTAACTGCTTTGTTGCATTTGTGAATGGTAATGAGACAAATGAATTTCCAAACATTGGAGTGCTTTTGTGGCCCATGGCTTCTGCTGGTAGTGATGGGCTGGGTTCCAGTTAGTGTCTCACTGGAGTGGAGCAATGTATGAGTTCTGTGATAACACAAGACACAGGGATTTTATGGCTCAGGGGGCAGAACAAGAAATGAGTATGCTTGAATATTTTAAGGGTTTTGGTTGCAGTTCTAAAGATCTTTCAGAAGACTGTAAAATATGCCAGTTAGGTAGAGTCTGATTTTGGCATACATCTGAAAATGCATTACCTAGCAGTCATAAGAATATTGTTTGTTCCAGCAAATAAATGGGTTTTCTGGAAGTGTCTTGATTTGCAACCTTTATGTAAAAATTATTTCCCCATTTCCATGGGCTGTTGCCCTTTTCATTAAACAGTCTGCCATCTTTGCAAATGTAGTATTTATACAGTTAATACATATTTTAATATCAGAACTAGGAAGAAATTATTTTAAAGCATTTTAGGGACTCCAGAATTTTGTGTTTTGCACCATTCAAGATTTCTGCTGAAATTTAAACCTCCTTGTGATTTGAAAGTAAATTCAGGCAGGAAAGTAAGGGAAAACCAGAAGACCTATTCCTTTTTTGTTCAGTGTTTTTGTACAATAAACAAGATTTACCTAGACTTCTGTCAATTGCAGTGAAGTAATTTCACCTTTGTCTCATAACTTTTTATTGCTTTTATTTTATTATTATTTTTCACCTTTATCTCCTAACTATTAATGTGTGTAATTATAAATGTATTTCCAGTTTTTGGTTCACATGTGGATGGTTAGTGGTAATGTATATATGGAGAGAGGTGCTGGTTAACTCAAGACGTGTGGTTCAGAGAAATAATATTTTTTCCATTAAATTCACTTGTTTAAATATGTAGCTGCTCTTGTGGGTCGATGTTGCTATTTAGGTGAAAGCATGGGTACAGTGTTCACATTCCTTACTGTAAATAAAGAATTCCTCTGTGTTTCAAATTCCTCTTTAATTTAGATCAGGCTTGACCAGCTGTTGAAAGCAGCCTACCCCAACTTGGTGGTTGCCTGCAGAGACAAGTCAGTGAACTTCATGGTCTTTTCCAAGGTTAAATGTGGGTTTTATTTTTATATTTCATTAACTCTGTGCAGCCAGTACATGTCATGATGTGGTAGTTATGGTGAAATAATAAACTATGTTTGCTACATGGACTTAGTCACTTACACAGCCTTCCTGATCTCTTATACTAATAATTTTTGAAGAAGTAGAGCAGCTGTACAAGGTTAACTGGATTCATTTAATGACTGAGTGATTTCTGCCCCCACAGTCTAGTCTTGGCTAAAAATATTTATCAAAAATGTTCCTTCTATTGTCAACACTTGGTTGTGCAAAGCTTGATAAAAACTCAGAATGATTCAATGTAATAGATGTCTGTCAAAAATAGACTTCAGGAAAAATGCATGCATCAGTAACATTTAATTTTACTGGGAGCAGAAGATCTATTTTTCATGCAGCCTATCTAAATAAGGCATCCTCTGCTATAACAAAGCAAGCATAAATGAGTGTGGCATTCCATACATTTTTTGATTACTCAGATGCATGTTTTTGCATCTAAATGCCCTGTAATTCTGAGCTCAAAGCTTGGTCCTTTTTAATTCCATTATAAAATTTTTATCAGATTGAAGGAAAAAGAAATTCCAGAAATATTTCTATGCTCTGTATCATTGCAGGGATATGAAAGGTAAGAGTTGTTTCTGAAAGCTGTTTTCCAATTGCTTTTGTGGAATTCAGTGCAGGGAAGCTAAACTAGAATATCTAGAGGCCATTTTTAGAGGAGGTTATTGTCCTGGCTCCTTTGTAGTTTGTTGCAAGAGCTGAAGGTCCAATTCAATACAGGTTTGCAGGGAGCTGAGGAATGGCACCTTCTTTACTACAGAGTTCTCCGTGGAATTTGGTGTGTGACCAGAGTTTGGGTGTTGCTTTGAACACTTTGTTCTGCTACTCTAAGAGAGAAAACTGTAGATGCCCACTTTTGTCAGGTGCTGATTATTCTCAGTCAGAAAACTAATTTACTGGGATACTGAGATGGTTCCTCTTGTGTGCCTTGATTTCTTTCATTCACTGTTTGAATGGTTAAATATCTATTGTGCTGGAGAGCAGCAGAGAAGCACTGATTTTACAGTTCAGTGGTTGTAGTGTTCATTTGGGCTATGGAAAAACTCTCAATTAATATTTATTCAAATGAAGCCAAGCCGCCCAGTGGAAGAGTTGGAGAGGAACTATTCCCAAAGCAACCAATGGCTCATGGGGGGAGACCTGCAAGTGCAAGGTTGACTTGGGCTGGGATCTGAATGTGGCTCTCCTAAGTAAAATTACTGAAAGGAGCCAAAGGTCTGAGACTGCTGTGGGAAACCTGGGGTGGCCAGACAGGAAAATTTCCTTAACATGTATGAACCCTTTGATCAATAGTTTAGAGATTATTGCAGGACTGTTAGAAATTACCTTGAGATTTCTTTTTGCTTATTTCTTTCCCAGATAACTTCTTTTACAATTAGCTTTTAGCTGAAAGAAGGGGACTTTCAGGCCCTTCTGGTTTTAGCAGCCATAACCTTGAAAGCAATAGGGTCATTATTTAAAGGGTTACAGAAAAAAAGCAAACACATGCGTATTTAGGAATCAATGTTTGCAAAAGTTTTTCTTGCTAATTATAAATAAAGATGGTAAAGGAACACTTCTGCAGTATATTAAGCAATATAATTGTGTTAGACTGTCTTGATGGAGACTCAAGGGATTCCTTGTCTTCTTGGATGGCTTACCATGAATAGTGCCAATATTACCTTGTCCTAATAAGATGATCAAATATTTGATCGAATCAGAATTTTGTTTGTTTGCTCTAAATTTGGCTCTGTTATTCCATTTCCAAATTGTGCTCTATGCTCCTTTTCCTTGCATCTTAATGCAAACAATGACATTATGAGCACAGAACTATGTGACTTTCTCAGTCTTGAACATATTTAGGGAAGTGGTTAGTTTTAGTCACAAATGTAGATCTTTTCTTTTTTCAGTGGGACTGTTGAACCAAGCAAGGTTTAATATATTTATTTATCACGTAATTATCACTATATTCATGAGACTTGGAGCTTCAGCAGTGTGAGTCTCTTTCCCTGTTATTTTTCTTCAGGATCTGAATTCTGTGATGATGGAGCATTTTAACACAGCCCCAAATAAGGATTTTTGGGAGGGCACTGCTTTGGTAGTGTAAATAATGATAGCTCTTGGATAATAAGATGATAATTAAAGGAAACTATGGAAATGTGGTAATTCTCACATTCTTGTTAATGGTTTGGGACATGATAAATATTGAAATAAGGGTGATGGTACCAATATACCACATCTCCTTGTGGAATTTTTACTCTTGGGTTTTGTTACCTTAAGTGCTTTAGTCCTTTGCACAATGGGTTTACTGAAACAAGAGATGCAGCTATTTGGCATGAAACAGTACAAGGTTTTAAAGCTTGTTCTGAGTTGGAATACTTTTGTTTAATTTGTAGGAGGATGATGGTCATTTTTGCATAGGCAACTATTGTGTTGTCTGTTCACTTTGGCTGCTCTTGTCCACCTATCACCATAAGGATTAGTCATTTTTACTTTGATTAGATGAAGGTAATTAACATCCAGACAGTACACGTGAATTGGCTATAGGCCATCCTTTCATGAGTTTTATGATTTTATTGGGAATTTTCTGTATTCAACAGAGCAACCTTTTCTGGTTGCTGTCCTTCATTAAACACAACCCTAGGTGTCCCCCTTTCTTCACTTCAGTAATGAATTCTGGCAGAAAATTGAAAGACAGCCATAGGTGACCACTGTAGCTTTTGGCCATCAGGGGAGAATCTGAAGTGTTTTAAATTAAGAAGAATAAAGCACGGATTTGATCCCTGATGATTCCAGCTGAAGCTGTGCTGATGTGTGTGACTTGTTTTGGAGTTATTTTATTGTGCTAACACTTTCTCACACAAGGCTCTGAACAAGGCTTTTAGGTGTTTTTGTCCCACATATCTTCCAAAACTTGAGCTTGACTAGTTTCAATTCTGCTTCTTCCCATTAGATCCTGTGCTGATAATTCTGTTGCTCTTGATGTATCACAAATGGAGGTGGAGCTTTGCTGCCTTTAGGGCTCACAAATTTTGATCCACATGATCAGGGCTGAGGTTTGATCAAGCCATTTACCAAAACATTTAATGTTTTAGGAGTGTTTAGTACTTTCATAGGCAATTCTTGGACTACCAAGGCATAGTTTTAGAAGTGATATCAAAGCAGAAACATCTTTGAAGCATCAGGAGCAAAAAGGTAGATCTTTGTAGCCTGCTGTATACAAAGAAAGAAAAAACTGTATTCCGTAATTCCTGCTTTAAAAGAACAAAGAAGCCCACAGAAAAGACAATCAGAGAAAAACATAAAGCTAACTGATAAAAACACCCAAAAGACCCCAAATTCCACCACAGTCATTTGTACAAAGAAATATTTGGGAGATTAAAACTTAGTTTTGGCTGGATCAGGCCTTGAATTTCCTGCCTTGCCTAATAATTTTTCACTGAAATCTATTTGAGGTCTTTTATTTCTTTTAATCCAAGGCATTGACTTCTATTTGGACTGGTAAATACAGGAACAATCTGGTTCCTATTAGGTCATTAAATATATGAAATGGGTGCCCATTCTGTGGGACTGAATGATTGACTGATGCACTTCTTCATAAAAGGTTGGCACTGTTCCTGGAACTGCTCAGTGATTGGATTGTATTCATTTGTGGAGTCAAGCACAATGAGAGAGTACAAAAAGTGTCCCCTCGGAAATTATCTTGGTCTGGACTGTTCAGTGTATAGCCAGGCAAAACATCTCAGAGAGCTGAATTATATCTTGTTGCCTTCCATATATCCAAGGTGGATAACACTTCTACAAGTTCCTTTCTCTACTGGAGCCTTGTACTCTCACATGGTATTTTTTATTTGTCATTCCCCAAATGTTGCAGACTTGTTTTACAGAATCATTAAAAAAAAAAAAAAAATACACAAACAAAAGAAAAAACAATGCTGCAGAACATTTGCTATACTTTAGAGCAAATAGCCTGTATCATGTTATGAGGCGAACAGATTTCTACAGCTGTTGTTACAGTTGTTAATACAAACACATCATTTCTTATAATTGCTTCTCTTCAGAACTCTTCCACAGAAACAAGGATGAAGTTCCTGCCCTGGGAGAAGGATGCCTCATTCAGTGTATAACACCTGTGTCAAGTCATTGTGCATGAGTGTATCTTATGTTCATATTTGAATTTGCCTCAGAATTGACTCATATTGAACTTTTATGTTAGAGTCATTGGCTTTTTTCTTAATAGCAAAAACACTTTGCTTCAATGAATATTTTTTAAATAAAATTTAGGTTGTGATAAAGGAGCTGTTCCTTTACCAGAACATCTCCTAACTGTTTTTAACTGAACAGTGAAATTTCAAAAATAAATGTGCATTTTTTGCTGCATGACAAGCAGTTGTGACAAAGAGCTAGTGTAAGGTAGGAAAATTACAACGCATTTCAGTGTTGGTTCAGGTAAATGCAGCAGTGAAAAGCTTAAATGCTGTTAGAATTGGGCATGATCATGCCCATATACACACACAAAAAAGAGCTGAGACTAAAGTTAGTCTACAGGTAATTTCTGGATTAAGCTGTTTGCCTCAATTTTTCTTTCTGTTTGCAACAGAGAAGATTTCCAAAACTCAGTAAGAAAGAATAAGGAGATTATAGTTAAACTTCAGAGAAGTCATACTGACTGTTCACATGTCTCATCCTTTAATGACTGTATCTTCAAAGCAGCAGCGGCATCTTGGTCTTAGAAGAGGTTTTGTGAAGTCTCTTTTTAAGGAGTGCTCACTGGGCTTTGATATGCTGGTCAAGCAGTGATTCTAAATGCAGTCATTCAAGATTACAAGCCTCATATCAAGCCACTTTCAAAGTCTTTGTATTGTCCTCAATGAGTTTTGGATTAAACCATTTATCAGAAATTCTTCATTCATCCTTAAATCATATTCCTGCCTCCGAGGCTTGGCTCTGTTTTGTTCCTGCTTCTTTATCTTTCACTGCGTGTCTGGGTGTTCCTCACATGTTTCTGTCTATCCTTCTGCCAGCCTCCTGCCACTGCAGGCACTTCCAGGGATCAGCCTGAAGACTCCTCTTTCCAGCATTCCTCCTTCTCATTTCTCAGAGCTCTGCCAGGCAGCTAACTTTCAGAGAGCTTGCCATCAAACTTTGGATCTGCTCTTTCTGAAGCTGAAAAGCTGCCACCTTGCTTGTTGCTGGATGTCCTTGTATTGAACTGGTGCCTCAGGCTTTGATCCCACAAAAAGGGACCACACAATTCCAATGCCTACAATGTATCTTCAGAACAGAACTTTGGGTATCAAATTCTTTTACTTTCACTCCTCTAAGACCTCTGTTCTCTGCTTTCAACAGACAGTGGAAAAAAATAACTGCTGTTTCCCTAGTGTGGAATGTTTCACAGGAAATCGATGTCATTAAGTGATTGCTGTCTTGGCACGGTGGTGCTTTTCTGGCACTTTGCAAGACACTGAATGGCTGCAGTTATGAACATATGTGCTCACTGTCTCTCAAGCACTTTAATGCAGACAGATAACACTGAACTATAAGAAAAATGAGACCTGTGCAACTACTGGCTTATAGCAGTAAGATTTCATACTAATTTTTTCTAACCTTAGAACTAACTCAATGGGACACTCTGTGCCTTATCAAAGAGATAGTGCCTCATTCCTGGACAGGGTCAAGACCAACTTGGATAGGCCCTGAGCAGCCTGAATTAGTGAGTGGCAGACCTGGCTTGGTTTTGGTTTCTAGGTGATTAAGTTCCCCTCCAATTCAAGCAATTCTGTGTTTCCATGAGAAGAGGGGGGGTTTAAAACTGTTTTATGTGGTCTTAGAAGTGTTTATTAGCATGGTTCCTGCTCTTGCAGTCACATGATCTATTAAATGGTCTTATGCATCTCATACATTTGGTTTGTGCATTGATTCTTTTTTGTTACTGTGGTTTTTTTTCTTAGTGCACTTAGAATTCAAACACAAAGATGCAGAATACTTTAAGTTAAATAAGGCCTAATTCTGCTTACTGTTATTGATTAAAAGGAAACTTTTTTAAAAAATAAAAAATTCAAGCAATTGTGGTGGATTATGAAGAGGAAGATCCTGTAATTTCTGTTCACAATTGAATCTGTAATGTGGTAATAGGCAATAGCATATGGATTCAAGGTATCTTGAATGCAGACACTAGAAAAATAGGTTCAAAAAACTGAATCTGCTGCATTGATTAATTTATTATTACCTCTGATTAAAAGTTAGATATGGCTTATATGCAGTTAAGATTAATTGAAACAGTCTTGAGACTTTCAAGTCAGGCTCTTTAACAAGGAAAATAATCTCAAACATTGTGTGGAAATAAAATTATTTTAAAATTCCTTTAAATCTTGGTCATTAATAAAAATAGATAATCTTTTTTT
This sequence comes from Passerina amoena, assembly GCA_013401095.1. NCBI lineage: Eukaryota > Metazoa > Chordata > Aves > Passeriformes > Cardinalidae > Passerina > Passerina amoena. Next base: position 1,258,553 of record WBNP01005432.1, read on the forward strand.
CCTACTACTTCTTACAAGCCTGTTCTGCTTGACAGCTTGGTTTTGGTTTCTTGATGATTTTAGTTATTTGGAGGACATTTACAGGCTGAAGACTTTGAAATGTATATATGAAAAGGGGGTTTTATTAGATATTACACAGAACTATGAAAAAGGGCCTATTCATAAATTGATTTATTTGTGAAAATAGCAAATATGTTCAAGAATTATAGTCTCCTAAAATATTCAGCCTTGGAACATTAGTGCAGGTAAACATCATAAATAATTATTTTAAATTGGTTACCAAGACAGTGTAGCAGTATTAAGTTGCTATGGAAATGTTTGCTTCCTGCTCAGAGATGCCAGCACAGTTAGTGCAATCTCTTCTAGTTACATCACTTCAGCCAGATAAAAATCAAGAGGGGGCAAATAGCATCAGGGCTATATGTGGGACACAAATCAGGATTCTTGGGAAAGGGGATGTGTAAACCATAAAACTGATATGTTTTGAGTTGTCTCAAATGTCCAGACTTCATGTCCAAAGCATTTCACAGAAAGGAAGAATGGTCTTCATCTTGACAATTAGAAAGATAAAACTTACATCAAGCTGTGCATGGATTTTTCCTGTCCAAGCTGCCATAAATCAACTCACCTTGTGTCATATTTAGTGAACCTCCAGCTAATTTTTTTCCATGTAGTGTTATGAATTATATAACTCTCTCTAGTAGAAGTTGTTTGGGATTATTGTCTGAAACAGTTACGTGGTATTGAATAGTAAATAAGACAGCAAAAGATGATGAGCTATGGCAGCCTAAGACATGATATTTGCACTCTAGTTTCAAAATGGAATTTCAATATCTTATGTTAAGAAAATAAAGGAGATATTGACACTGTGGCAACCTTAGTTCCCACAAGTAGCATAAAAAGTTGGTAATTTCTGATTTGCAGAATATTGTACTACTGAAGTGTTTATTTTGAAGTAGAAGAACCCATTCTTACTGCCTGTTCAACTCTCCCATCAGAATGAATTGCTGAAAGCTTCCACACTGCTCTGTGCACTAAGAAACTTGCTGCAGATGTTATTTGTTGAGAGTATTTTAGTGAGTATTTTAGTCTCTTCTTGCATAAAGAAGAAATTAAGGCTTTGAAGCAGATGTTGGGTGTAGAAATGGTGACTATTGCATAACTCGTTCCCATTTCATTGGAAACAATTGTCTGCAGCTTTCAAAGAGTGAGACTGCTTTCTTAATTAGTTTGAGATTTGTCATTAGTTCAAAATGTCTCTAGTTTGACAACAGACTAGTACTGGAAAACTTATTTCTTCTATACTTGAATGCTTACCTTGTATAAAAAAAGTAAGTTTTCTATGCCTTACTTCCAAAAACAAAATTAGCATGTGCTTTGCTTTTTTTTCTTGGCCACAGGGAGTGAGTTAGTAGTGGTAGCCAGATGAACCAGTTTTTTGATGACCAAACGTTTTTGAAAGGTGGATCAGGACCTGGAGATCACAATGAAATGGTCGAGTAATACAAATAGTAGTGGAGAAAATGTAATGTTATTCAAGAATATTTTTGGTAATTTAACTGTTTAAATCTTGGCTTTCTCAGATTTTCAGAGATTTGGGTTTGGAACTCATGTATGGGACTTGAGAGAATCCAAAGGGATTTCACTGAGGGCATTATGAGTGTCTATAAAGTGCTCCCTGTTACTTCATGATTATAAGTTTATACTAGAAGCATCAATACTGAACTCATAACTTCTATTCATCAATGTGACTCTCATAATAAAATAGGCCTTAATTTCCAGCTGTATGACTTTATCCTTGGCTTCTCAATTTACTTTTTCCTGGTATCCATAGCCTTTTCCAGAGAGCCTGATTATCTTCAGGTGTCTCCCATGCTCTTTGCCTACCTACTGCAGTTTTCTTAAAGAAGCAAAACAAGCATGAAGTGTTTGCTTGAACTTTGCATTAAGATGGCATTTCAGAGTGCAAGATTTACCTAATAATGAAAATAGGCTGAAGGAAACATGTGAATCACAAGGACAGGGATGTGTCCAGCAGGATAACGTGGTGGAGCCCTCCTGGGACTGGGAGCAGTGTTGATCCAAGTGGATGAGTTAAGGCAGCAGTGGTTTCTGTCTCATTAAATAAATATGCCATTAAACTGCTATTGGAAGAGAATCATAGCACAGTTTGGGTTGGAAGGGACCTTAAAGATCACCAAGTACCCACCCACATGCCCTCTACATGGGCACCTTCTCCTAGAGCAGGGTGCTCAGGGCCCCATCCAGCCTGGCCTTGAACACTGCCAGGGTTGGAACATCCACAGCTTTTACATATAACCTGTGCCAGTGCCTCTCAACCCTCAGAATAAAGAATTTCTTCATTATCTCTAATATAACCCTAGCTTTTTTTTAATTTAAAGTCATTCCCCTAAGTTGCTCCATGCCTTGTGAAGTGTCTCTCACCAGGTCTCTTAGAGCCCCTTTAGATACTGGAAGTGCTCTGAGGTCTCCTTGGAGTATTTTCTTCTCCAGGATGAACAACCACATCTCTCAGCCTGTGTGCACAGCAGAGGTGCTCCAGCCCTCTGAGCACCTTGGTGGCCTCCTCTGGGCTTTGTTCCAGCAGGTCTGTGTCCTTCCCATGCTGAGAACCCAGAGCTGGGTGCAGCACTGCAGGTGGGGGCTCATGAGAGCAGAGCAGAGGGGCAGAATCCCCTCCTTGGGACCTGCAGCTTTTGGAGCAGCAGGGGATGCACTTGGCTCTTCTGGCTGAGAGCTGATCATTGACTCATGTCCAGCCTCTCAGCCACTGGAATCCCCAAGTGTTTCATCTCAGGGCTGTTCTAAATCCATTCTCCACCCAGCCGGTGCTTGAATTCAAATTTCCTGTTCTGTTCCATGACTGACTTCTGAGTCTTTTGATCACAATTCAATTTTTAGAATTTTGCATCTGAGGGGAATAATATGCATCTGAGTTATGGGTAGGTATTCACTCACACTATTTCTTTGGGTCCATGGTAGATAGCCGTGGATATTTGGCAAAATTTGCAGACTTCATGGGAAATAGAACTTTTTCTGTTGGAAACACTGGGCTGTGTTGTTGCATATCATCATCCGTGGATTATTTTGGAGATTATACACACAGTTTATGTAAAGCATAGTGAAAGTATAAATGACTCATACTATGTACCCAAACTGTACCAAATCCAAATCAAAGTGTGAGGATCCTATCTATTGCTATAAGCTGGGGTTCCAGAGAATATAAAATAAAAAGAGATTTATAGTAAATGTCTTTATATAGAAAAATATAAAGACATTCCTGAAACAATGTTGTAATTTTTTAGCAGGGGGAAAAAATGGATTTTGAATCTAGACAGACTGCAAACTAAGCTTAAAAGGTGTTTCCTCTACCTCCTCACCCCCTGCAGGTTTTGTCAAAAAAGGGAAATAGCATATGAAAATGTTAGCAGTATTCAAATGCCTTTTTGTAACTTGAAAAACTTTCTGCTACTTAATCATGAAATTGCTAAGAGCTGTGATAGTGATTTTAAAAAAAGGCAACTAAATTACTCCCTCCATGGTGCAAAGATATGTTTCAGTGCTGTTTATTGCCTTGAAGTTGAGATTGTTTGTTGAGGGGAAAGAGGAACATAATAGGAAAGTTTCTTTCTGTTCCTTAAACATTCAGAAGACTTGAAAGGAACTTCTGTTCCAGTGGATTGATGACACTTGGCCAGGGATATTCAGCTAGAGCTAAAAGTGCTCATTCTGTTCTCAGTCAGAAAAGGAGACTGGATGCCAGCACTGAAAAGCCATTTTTCTTACTTGGTCTGAAGTAGTAGGTATGTGGCAATCTGTCAAGTGGAAATCAAGGAGCCTGGCTGGCAGATACTATCAGGAAAGTTGTTGCTTAATAAAAGAAATGCACAAAGTTGTAAGATTGAAGAATTATCACATAGCCTTATTGGTGTTGGCAGATGGTGTAAAACAGCCTGTGTGGTATCTGAGGCTGTATCAACAGAGAGAGAGCTTTTATTTCCACTCTTCAGTGGTAAATAGTCTTTAAAGTAGAGCAATGCTGGTGGTTTTTGTTGGCTGCTCTTTGAATCAAATGTAAAGAGGAAGGCACTAGGAGGTTGCAAGAAGCAAAAATCTTCTTCCCAGCAAGGTTTCCTAAAGCAGCTCAAAATAGGGTAAAGATCCATCAGATCTGTGGAAAGCTTATAGTTGTGTTGACATGGCAAAGAGATGGCTCTATCAGGAGAATTGGAGGCTGAAACTTGGAAAGGACAAAGGGAGTTTCTATGACAAGTGTATTTGTGCAGCAAATTCTCTACGTTTGACCTTCCATTTTTCTCAGCTGTCACATCGCATGTAAATTTTGCAGTGTAACTAAGAAAAAATACTTGCTCACATGAGCTCAGAAACATCTTGTGTTTCTGTAGGAAAATAGGCTGAGAAAATGGAATATTCTGTCACCATGAGCCAAGTGAGAGCAGCATAGGTAACAATGGGAAGGGATAAATAAGTGGAGAAAGCTCAAGGTATAACAGGGTGTACCTTTATATAATCCAGCTGCATCCTACAACTCCATTGCCTGATACCAGCTGCTCCTATACATGTAATTCCAAAGGGATGACAAGAAAGGACACTTGAAAGCTGTTATGTGGGAGACCTTTAAAGATTGTGGCAGAAATACAAAAGAAAGAAGAGAAAATGAGAAACAACTTGACCCTAAATTTGCCAGCCTGTTACAGAGGAACTGGGAAACATTTAGATCTTGAAAATAAGTCATAAGTAGCAGTTATTGTGCACTTGCAAGTAAATGCAGAAGATAAGCTGTTTCCAGAGCTACTTTGACTTCCTTATTTTGTTAAAACTAACAATTTTTATTTCTGAAAGCTGATGAAATCAGGTCAAACTTGTAAAAAACATAGGTTTTAAGAAAATATTTTGGAAGTAGAAATGTTGAAATATCATTTTAAAGGAAAGGAATATTTTTATTCCTGCACTTTCCCCCAGTCTGCTGACTTCCAATGAATAATGAAAGCAAATTTAAAAAAGAAAACTAATTGTTTTAATAAATTCATCTGTTTATTAAAGTAGAGTATTTTATTTCTGGTGTAAGGCCAGCAAGTCTTGCTTCCTCTGTGGGATACTTAACTCTCTAATGCCTGGAATTAATATCACACTGTAAAGCATGCACTTAGAAGAACAGATGGGGGTGATTAAAGGGTGGCTTATTATTCAGTCCCTTAACACCAAATACTGTTGTTTGATTTCCATTTAGTAATGTTGGAGTTTGTATGTGTTCAAATTTTAATTAGAATCCGTTCCCCTGTCTGATATTTTCTTTCAGTTTTAATACAGCTGATTAGAGCTCAGGGCCTCCTACCTCACTTTCACCATATAAATGAGATTTAAAATCTTCAGGGGTTACAGTATTCCATTCTGGACTGCTCAGGGACTCAGTTCCTTAGCACAGTGTTTATTAGATTGTATTACTTTAAATCTTCTCTAGCAAAGATTCCTCTTCAAGGTAGTGGAAGCTGAGTGTGTTCAAAGCCTGCTCAGCATCACACACTGCCTTCTCCAGAGCTCTGCTTTGGAACATGCACCACTTTCAGTATCTGATTTGCTGACTCACAGGCAAATACTTGACTCATGTCTGATTTCTAAAGGTTGCTATTCTGGGTTCTTCCCTTCAGGTACTAAATTTATGCTGCATTGTAAGGTATATAGATTTTTTTAAAGTCTGTGACCTTTGAAAATGAAGCTGTGAGGTTATAATCTTAAAGGGGGATGTTTTGGAGTTCCACTTCCATAGGCTGATATGTATTAGGGGATATCAATCATTAATTAAATTCTAATGAAGTCAGTATGTGGTGACATCACCATCATGGCTCGGGGAAGACATGCTACAGCTCTGCAGCTTCCTACAAAGCCTTTAGCTGAGGGACAGAGGAGCTGTCCAGAGGTTAATCTTCACAATTTCTATTTGAACTGCATGAGTAAGCTGGGGGAATTTGGCTTCCCACAAATTATTTCACCAATCATTTCAGAAAATCTTGAAGACATTGCTGGGCAGAGGACCTTATGGTTAACACTGCCAGGAGAAGCTGAGGATTTGGGCAACTGAGTTTTCTCACTAGTTCTTGGTATTCTGCACACTTCCCAGCATTGCTCTGCATGGCTGGGGAGGATTCCTGGTCCTGGTGCTTTAGGTCTTTGAGAAGTGTACAGCTGATCTCCAGGCTTCCCAAAATAGAGCTCTTGAAGTGTTCTTCTCTCTTATCCAACCAAAATCTGAGCACCAAAGATATCTTTCAGCTACATCATGTACATTGATGTACTTATCTGATAAAAAGGTTCTGGTTAAGTATCAAATGAGATTTTTTTTTTTTAATTAAAAGCAGTTAGAACCAAGTGAACTCATGGTATCAAATTTGGAAGTTTTAATTAAGGCCTATTTTTAATTGTTCCAGTAAGGAGTAGTTGAGAAACTAAAAGCAGCAGCAATGGGTAAAATGGGCCATGTTTTGTAAATGAGCTTCATTTGAGCAATGCTGCTTGGAATATATTTAGTACCAAAATTACAGAACAATGATAATGAAATAAGGGTTGCTATGTTTGTATCCATGCAATTTGCATTTAATAAAATATTGAAATACTACTGTGTTGTTATGCCTGCATAGTTCTGTTTGTTTATACCTTTACATGATTATTTCTGTAATGAGCAATCATTAGTTTAATACAGTTTTTGAATGTGAGCAAGTGTAATCTCCAGGCTACTTGACAATGCATATTTTAACTTAAGTATGATCAAAGTTTATTTCATTATCAGTTATAACCATTTCTAGAGAGTAAAGATTTAGAACAATTTGAATAAAATTGTTGAAAGGGAAACAGGTTTGCTTTTTCATCTGTAATGCTTGTCAACTTATTCCTCCCCTCTGTGGCCCTGTGTCCCATCATATAAATAGTAGCCATCTGTTAATAAAATAGGTAATGAAAAGAACTGTTCAGGAATGGTTTACTCTAGAAAGCCAGAAAACCATTCCTACAGTTCTCCTTGTGGAAGCTGTCAGTTGCCATTGAATCAGGGAAATTTATCATGGCCTGAAAAAAGTCCTCTGGCACATATCTTATGAATTTAATTGGGGACAAACAAATGCCCTCTCTATGCCACCTCTCACTGCAGAGCATGTCAGCAGCTGCAGAAATGCCAAGTTTGGGCAGAAATCCCAAATCCAAAGAATCAAATGTGGCAATAAAAAGCCACGTGGTCAGTCTATTATTGTCAAGTAGGAGTAGTAGAGGGAGATGAGGGAAAGAGGAAGCTTGACCAAATTATGGCATTCTAGTTTCTTATTCTAATGTCCTATTCTTCAGCAACCTGAATTACAGAATTCCCTATTACCTTCATCTTGGTCCCTCTCCTGTTTTAAAAGCTTCTTTTGCATAGTCAAAGATTTTCATTGTTCAATGTTTTTTGTCATGCTGCTAAACCTTTTTTTTGATTAAGAATAATGCTGAATTACATGCCATACCATAAATTGTTTGTAGTTGCTACTGGTCAGAATTTCTATCAGCATTTTTAAGATTTTCTCCTGTTTTTTTTCTATGCTTATGTGTGTAGAGAATCATCTCAAATTAGATCCTTTGCACTGGGTGAAAAAAGCTGGGAAAGCATGAAACCCATTTGAGAGGCAGCAGAACTTGGCCTGCTGCTGGCAGTGCAGTAAATGGCTGTTCTGGATGGCCCAAATAGAGGGATTTCTGTAAAGCCCAAGCCTTGAGGTGAGAAAGGTGCATTCACAATGCACAGGCCTTGGGTAGCTGCTGTAATATAACCAGATAAAGTCAGCTTAGTGTGGTCTCTGTCCCATTTACTCTAAGTGTGGGGTTCTTGACATTCATTTTCTTAAGGGTGAGATTTTTTAGGACCCTAATACTTAATGATTTAATCAAGTGGCACCTAGAGTTGGAATCAGAATTCCAACAATCTTTAGAGAGAAAATTAAAGGGTCAAACTGTGTTCAAGACATTTCTTCTGTGTCTCCTTCCCACTCTGAAAATGCTTAATGACCACAACCTGAGCCTACACAATAATCTGCTGATTTATTTAATAGCTAAAATGAGTGCTAAACTACTTTGAAAATCGGGCCCTAATACCAGCACTGTGAGAGCTACTTATGTATTTAAAAAGTCTTAAAATTCTAAGAATAGAGAGTTGCAAATACTTTTAAAGGAAAGTTGTGCAACCTATGGTATTTGCCTTGTTGAGTGATGTGCTTAGCTTAGTTTCAAAGTAGGAAAATGGGTGAGGGCACTCCAGGGCTTATATGGTATCTGAAAAATGTAGAGTTTCTTCCTTGACTTCTCTTCAGCAAATGGTTGAGATTTTCCTATTTTGGAATGATTTCTGGGCTACAGGAACAATGTGCTTGTGCTCTGTACTTTGCAGAACACTTAGCCCTGGGACATGAGTTATTTGCCTGCTGGCCTTGACACAATTGTCCAGGTTGCTCAGTGCTGCTCAGCAGTGAATGTCTTATTGATCACACTTGCATTTCCCTAAGGGTAATTGGGCTTTAACTTAGCCTGGCAGAAATTGGAGAGGAATTACACAAAAATTTATTAGGAAAACATATTTTAAGTGAGAAGTTGATCTGAGGCCTTTAGCTTTCAAATATTTAGGCATACACCATTTTCTCTAAAACACTTAATTTGGAACCTTTCATCCAGCTACTTTTTTTAATATGTGTTTCTGTTGGTTAGCTCTGCTCATTTGAGCATATTTGCTTCTAATTTGCAATGCTCTGAGAGGCAAATATAGCCTAGTAACTGCTGTAGCAGTCTTCTCTACACCTGCAGAAACATTGAGTACCTTCTGAATTGGCATATGTTTAGTATACCTCAAAATGCCTCTGGAGAAACCTGTAATTTAGCTAATATGTTATTCATGTTTATTAAGCACATGCCACAGCAAAGTAAAATAACTACTGGTTCGTCATCCCAGACAAATATGCTCTCCTTTTCAGGGACAGCACTTCAAATGTGAATTTGTTGTGGTACCTTTTTCAACTTGGTGTGCATTGAGTGAGAAAGAGCAAACTCAGTAATTTTGAAATATTTAATGAATTCTTATTAAAATTTTTTTTAAAAGCTAGACAGATTTGCCTGAAGAAAAGTAATTCTCTTTTGTAGAAAGCTCTGTTTCCAAGTCTATTTTCTTTGAGACATCCAAATGTTTTTAAACTCTTTGGGAAAGAAAACTGTGTTTTGGTTTGAAGCTGCTCACCTGGAAAGCTGCCTGGGAGCTGTCGATGTCAGGAGCTCCTGCTTAGTGTTCCAGGTCACCCACAGGCTTTCAGCCACCAGGTGAGCTGCCAGCAGCTAAACAAGCAAAATACCAAGAGGAAAGGAGAAAGCTTTCCCACAGAAGCATGGTTTGGCATGTGAATCTGGAAACATTGCTTTGAATCTATTAAACGCTGTCAAAATTAAATTATTTCATGTGACATTTCAATTTCAATAAGCCAGTAAATGCCATAGACTAATATTTTCTTTTATTTTTTTCCTAGTCATCTCTCATTTCAGTTTCATCTTGGACTGGCTATAAAAGTGATACAGTAATTACAGCATTGATGCAGCTTAGGACAGAGTAGCTTTTGATTTGTGGATTAGCTCCACTTTAGAGGTGGTCCAGGGAGAGTGCTTGCCATTTACACACTATTTTTACAGAATGTACATAGAGGCATAGTAGCAAGATGAAGTCCTCCCTTTGTGTTTTACCAAAGCAATTGGTACAGATACAGGAAGATTAAAAGAACAGTGGTGATCCTCCCTGTATTCAGTGATGGCCAAGGTTTTCTAACTCATCAGTGGAAGGAAATCTGAAAGTTGGCATTGAGTTTGTGGAAGGCTGAAATAAGCTTTTATCTCTTGTGTGACAGTTTCTTCTGGATGAATTAAGAAACTTCCTCCTATCCTCTATCTAACAGGCACACTGATAGAGTGATGGAGAAAATGAGTACCAAAGATGAGAGGAGAGCAAAAGGAAACCAACTGTACTGAGGGTAATACTGAAAATTAATGAGACACTGACAGTACTGGGAATCTGCTCTTTTAAAACAGTCACTTTGTTTAAGACTTGGAGAGCAAAGAAGAAATAGTCAGAGGGAGTAAAACCAGTGACTCCATGTGATATACAGCTGAGCAAGGAAGTAACTGATAAAGTTAAAATCTTTCCTCCCTAGCCCTTGTGATTAATCACTGCACACATGTGTGTATTTTGCATTGAAATAGCTCATTAAGGAGTAGCCAGTTGACACAATGTGCATTTAGAGAGGTCAAAGGGACATTAACCATTTGCAATAAAACTGTAAATCCAGAAGGGGTTCTTTGGAATTAAAACCATTTGATTTATACTGCTGGGCAAACATTAAAACTGCAGGCCATGAAAAGACTCTGTGGTTAAGTATTGTTCTGAAAAATAGAAGACAAAAAAAAATAGAGACTGAGTTTTTTGGGTTTTGCTTCTGCGTTTTTTTGTCATCACAAAGACCATTTAGGGGCTTATAAAGCCTTGGTGGGGTTGAGTTGATGGTGTTTACATTCAGTAAAAAAAAAACCTCAGCTGTAATTTCAAGACCTTCTGGTAATACTAGAATATATTTACACATTTTAGGAAGATGAAAGATTTAACGAGGAAGTTAATCAGTTTGTATTAATCATAGTTAGAGAAACTCCATTGACAATTGTAAGACTGAAAATATGCATCACAAGCCATAATTGGTATGGTTAAACTTTCTTTGCAGAGTCGGCCTTTGATTTAATGTACCATTAATTAGGTAAAATAATTACAGTTTTGTGTTAAATAGCTACTCTAGGCATATGGTAGATGTTAATGGGAAAATATGGAGATGAGTAACCATACTGCCAGCAGTTCTTCTGCTCAGTGCTAATATGAGATATAATGTTAGCCAGTTACTTTACTGGACCCCAAAGTATTGTCATTACTTAATTTTTCCTTTGAAGCATGTAGAAATTTGGCCTCATCAAGTATGGCAGGTTAATACAATGCACTCTGTAAAAATGAATGTCTGAGCACTAAGCTATAGCCACGTGTATAAAAGCATTTTTTTGTTGGTCTTAATAATGTTAGTTCATCAAAGAGGAGGGAGCTCTGGAAAAAAAGGCAGATACATTAACATCACTGCATGGTATGTGTGTTAGGGTTCTGCTGGAAGGGAACAGAACTGAAAACACCTCTTGCCTTTGGGCAACTCCCTTTGAAAAGCATAAAATTGGGGATTCTCATGCCTTCAAGATCTAGGGTATTTTGACTTTCAAAAGGAGTATGTCTTCTTTGACACCACTACTCATGGCATCGAAATTCTGTGCTTTGTCAAAAAGAAAAGCTACAACTCCTTTTAATGCCTTCCTTATTGCTTGCTTAGGCGTCATTAAACAGTCAGCTGTTTGGATCTGATTCTCTCAGAATAAGGTCCTGGCTCTGTTGGTTTTAATTTACAAGAAAGCATCCTTTAGAAGGGCCAGTTGCTTCTCCCTAAATATTCAGTAACATTAAGATGAACACATGATTTCTACAGCACTTGTAAAGCCATTTCAATACCAGAGACTTTGGCTTCTGTTCTTTGCACGGGTAGCACACAAAGAGTCAGTACAACCTTCAAAGGAGCCATAATTTGCAGGGGTAGCTGCTTAGCAAGGTGTGAAATCTCCACTAATCAATCTTTTTTCTTGTGTGGGACATGTTTCCCTTGTTGATCCTTTTCAATCTTAGCTGAGTTTATCATCTCCTATCTCAGGGCAGAGATTTTTGAATAAGTTATTGTAGGTGGCTTCCTTCAGGCATCTTTTATTACCATAGCCAGAGGAAGGGGAGCTCTGTTTGAATGAAACACTCTTTCATACCTTAGTACTGAAACAAGCCTTATAGCCTGGTTTTGTATCAAATTGATTTTGATGAAGAGGAAGAAATGCCACCTGTGTGAATTTGGCAAGGAGTGGTAAATGTGCCTGGTAAATGTGCAGATAACTTCCTGTGAGAAGTAAATGATCACTTGGCCTAGAGCTGTCGGACTCTCGTGTCTCCAACCTTGTTTATTTTCTCACTTTGCATGCTGGGGGTCACATATTTGCCAAGCTCTAGTTTGAAAGTCTTTTGTGGTTTTTTTTTGCTGATAAGAATCAGTATGTGCAAAGAGTATTAAGATTAATTCTGTCTGTCAAAGCATTGTATTTTCAAATTCTGCAGATCTTACAAGCTCCCAGCCTGTCAAGTTCTTTGCAAGCACTTTGAATTTAAATCTGATCAGCACAGAATGTAGCTCTGGCTGTTAAGTACAGCTCCAAGTGTTTATTTCTACAGGAAAATATACAACTACAGTGGCTTGTACTAATAGCTTTAGACATGTAGGCACACTGTATAGATTCACCAGCCCAGAGGTCAAGAAAATGGAGCTCTCAGGTGTGTTCAGGTGTCTAAGGGAATTATCTTTACATTTCTGCACAGATGTGTTTGGCATAGAACAGAAGGTCACTTCTTTTTACTATATTAAGACAGATAAATTGAAGGTATATTCTAATTCAGGTAAGAAAAAAGGCACATTTCCTTAAGAACGTTCTCTAAGGTGGCAATAAAAAATATTTATTTCAATGAAGATGGTTCATGAAATAGCTCAACATCTTAAAAGGGTATAATAGTATTGGAAATAATTTGAAGTGAAGCCAGGAAATGCCTGCTTTATTTTAGACATATCATCTCAAAGGAAGGAAGAAAACAAATCAATAACTGTCATAGCATAAAGGAGGTTGGAGAATTTTATTTAAAGATAGATATCATACATGTATATATCAAAAAAAGGAGGATTGTCTCTATTGTCAGTACTTCATAAAGTTTCTTTTTAACTGGAGTTCTTTTAAATCTCTTCATCAGTGTAAGCTAAAAAATGCTTACGATTACTTTTTAAAAAAAGTTTTTATTTCTTGTGCAGTAATATTATCAGTGGTTAACAGCTTCATATAAAGGTGATAACTGATCTGGAAATCACGATCAACTTGTAAAAATTATTTTATTTTAATCATAATAATTCACATAGCCAAGATCTTTGTTCATGGTGGAACTTTTTAAAAATAGAAGATATGGCTTTCTGCTATGGTGATATGATTTTAAGATCTGGGGTTGAAAAGAATATCAGATTAAAAAATGTCGATGAAAATCTGAGTTGAAAGCTGGGTTGGATCCTTGCTCTCTTCTCCAGTTAAATTGGGATTTGTCTAAATTCAGTTGTGTGAAAAATGTCAACAAGATTGGGTGAATGATGGAGTAGTCTTACACATGAAGCTTTATCTTCATCACTGATAATTAAGCACTGGTACCTTAAATGTGTTTTTAAGCTTTAATTGTGATGCATTATATGATCATGATATTGAAAGAATTATTTGAATTTTCTTAACTTCCTCTTCCCCTAGTGGGTAGAACTTGAAATTCCTTGTTTTTCTTTTTGATGAGATGCAAACCAACATTTGTGGTAGGGGTTGGGGCCTGAGCATTTTTTTAGACTTTTTCAGGGCTTTTTTCAGGGCTTTTAACAGATATTTTAGGGGTTTCTGGGGGAGTTTTTTAGGACTTTTCTGGGAATGTTTAGGATACTTTTAGAGTGGTTTTAGGACTTTCAAAAGATTTTTTTAAGGGTATCCTTAGGGCTTTCTTAGTACTATTTAGAATTTTTCAGGAGTTTTTTGGATATTCTTGGGGCTTTTTTAGGACTATTGAGAGTATGTTGAGAACCTTTTTACAACAAGGGAGTTTTTAGGGTTTTTGAGGGAGTTTTTAGGGTTTTTTTGGGCCTTATCAGGACATTTTAAGGTTTTTTGGGGTTAGGATGGGTGAGGGTTAGGGTTTAGGAAATTCAGTCTTGATCTCGCATCTTTTTTTAAAATCTTCCTTTAAGCTCTGCAGCATGAATTAGCAAATAATTTCATTTCACAGGAGAACATACACAGGCCCATGAAGTGTCCTGTTTGAAATATTTTTATTTTTTAAGTATTTCTTTTCTGCTTCACAATCTACCATTGAAAAAGTCTTCATCTCTCAACCCAGGATTCTGTTAAGCAGTTCTGCTTCCATTTTATTGAAACACTTTGTGGTGATCTTGATTTAACAAAACTGAAGTAAAACTTGTATCATTTTGCCTGCTCCCCAGGGGCAGTCTGGCATGGCTGCATACATTCATCAAAGTATTCCTCAACTAGATATGGACCACGTGGAATTTCTTTCATTCAAGTGTAGTGCTTGCTCATAAAATGGTATCTTTTCTAATTTTTTTTCAAGATATGCAAATATTTTCCTTTCCAGATTTTTTTTTTTTTTCCAAAATCTCATGTGTAAGATCATGAAGTTTGTCATACAGAAGACTGAGTCCCTTGCTGAGTCAAACAGCTCTGGAGCAGGGATGTTACCCAGCAGACAGAGAGGGATCCTTGGGCACAGTACACATAAAAGGATAAAACTTTGCACTTAATATTCTCCATCTGGCAGTTTCTACTTGAGTCTTGCAGCACTGAGTATCTTCTTAAACAGGAGTAACACCAAAAAAAAAAAAAACCCAAAACACTGCCTCCTTTCCCTTGATTCCTTCTGGATCTGGAAGAAAATCTTTTGTGGTTCTCATCATTTTGCAGGACTTGGCCTTGAATGCAGCATGTGGCCCTGTGATGTCTTACTGAAATAATGTAGAGTGGGTGTTTGATAAATATGCTGAACTGGACTGTGTACCTACTGAGGCATATTTAAGTATTCCTCCTCAAAATGTCATGTATAAATAGAAGTGCTTTAACATATTGCAGGCATTTGGTTTCGTAGAAGATCTTTGTGCCTCTCTGGTGTCTTGTATGTTAAAATGTCAATTATTGCACACTATCTCTGTAATTTTTTAATCATTATCCTTTTATCCTTAAGCAGAAATATCTGTGCTCAGAGATTGCTTAGTGTATAATCTGGTTACCCTAAGTTTTTAATGCTTTAATGATATTTGAAGTATCTGTTACTGTATCATTAACTGTCGTTATTATGTCATAAATTTATTTCTACAGACTATATCCCTGTTTCTGTGTGAATAGGGTTGATTTGCTCTCTAGAATAAGAGCAGCTTTGATATCTGGTAAATATATTAATGAGGCTTTATCAGGATTTTACTGAAGAGGTCACTGAATCTCTATTGTATAGAGTTTTTAGGATGTTCGGAAAATGGAGTGATGATATGAGACTTCATGTAGAATAAAAGTGTTTTCTGAGATCACGGTGGTTTTAGACTTGACAGAAAAGTTCAGTGATACAGCAAAATCTTCTCACAGTGCTTTTTCCCTTGATCATTGCAAGATGGTCTCTTTGCAAGTGAAGTACAATGATGTGCTCAAAAATACAGCTGTTCTTTTGGGGGGAAAAAGTCTGTTTCCTCCCCTAGAGAACTGAGGCAATTTCATAAACATGTTTCAGGATTTCATTTAGAAAATGTTTATTCTCCTGGCCATGTAACCCTCAGAACAGCTACTGTCAGATGAAACAAGCTTATTGAGAAGGATGGACTGTGAACTGAAGAGATTTCCACTGCAGGTGATGTTTTGGAGTTTGCCTTCAAAAGAGTTGGCAGTATTTGTAATTATATAAACACAAATAGGGATTACTCATTTAATAAATAAAATATAAATGTCATAAGCAATGCCAGAAAATGTTTTGATTGCAAAATTGTCTTGCAGAAGACATTTCTCTCAGATGTATTGATATTACATTGCAGCTCCTAAACCATCTTTGTGATATGTTGATGTTTCAAATTGCATCCTTCCACATCTGCTACCTCATATTACAGGTAGTGAACAATGCCATAAATTCTTTCTTTGTTTCTGTTTGATTTGTCAGACGTTTTCCCCCCATTTTTCAGCAGCAGTTTATGAATGTGTTGATCTTCCTTTGGCTAATGTTTCCTACTTACTCCTGAATTTTGATTTTCACCTTTTGAAGTGCTAACAGTAGTGAGATATAGACACACATCTTAGGGGTAGCTCACAAGGAAAGAGGCTCTACTTTCTGTTTGTCTGTCTTAATTTCTGTATCTCAGTTTATCTTTTGACCAGATGGAAGCAAAATACAAATTTTGGTTCTAAAATGCTTTATGAAACACCGATGACCACTATTAGGGGTTAGAATTGACAATTAGAAAAAGGAGCAAAGCATGTCAAAAGTGGTTTTAGTATTTCTTTCCATGCTTAGTACTGAAGGCTGAATTAAGAAGTTTTCTAAAATGGGCAGTCAGCTCAAAGATGTCTAGAAGCTGTTTCTTCACCTAAAAGTTATTTGGTTTAAAGAGACTACTTTTTCCAATTCTATTCCCTCTAGCAATTTACAGTAGATATTAATTCTCAATTTTGGAGCTCCCTTCAGTCACCCACGTACTTCTGATATCTGCCCGTGCTAATGAATATGAATGAAATGAAAAGGAATACCTCGTAATTTAAAATTATTATTGTGGAGTCTGATAGGAATGGGCAGGTTTATATAAAATACTCTGAAGTATATTTTTTAAGAATGATCCCTATAATTCTTTGAAGAACAGATGTCAAAATGTACTGTGATAATTTCTCTGAGAAAGAAAATTATATTAAATTAGAGGCAAAAAAGTCACACAAGAGGCAAATACTTAAATTCCTAAATTAAATTTTGTACAGTGTTGTGCATGTGAATAGAGCTGTTTGCATTATTCATTGTGCATAACTGATTGGCCAGATTTAAGCCTTTTATGTTGAGGCACATCATGATTTTGATAGCTTTATTTTTTTGATTATTTATAGCACCTCAATGAGGTCTTGGTAAGAATAAATATGTAGTGCATGTTGCACAGAAAATTGCTTGGCCGTAATGATGATGTATAAATCTGATGTGTTTTAGAGGTCTATTACTAATTCTCTTTCTTACAAATAATAAAAATATTTAGAAAATCATTATGTACATCCTAATCAGGGATGGAAAAATTTACAAAATGACCAAGAGCAAACCTACATCTGCTCTTGGTTTAAACATTTACATGCAGGTGGATGAAGAGAGTAGATTTCAGGGCAAGCTGAAATGCCCAGCACATATGAGCAGTATGATTACCTGGCTTTGAAGAGGTTAAGGTGACTGAATTATCAACAGCTGAAATCAGCAACAGGCTAATTTTGATGTCTTCTTTTTGAGTTTTCCTTTTCTCCTTAGGAAAATGACGGGAGAAAAATGAAGCAGACTCTGATAGTAACGTATAAGGCCAATGTGAATGTAAAAAGGAAATCTTAATATTAAATGCTGTCAACAATGTGAGAATCAGGGAGCATTAGTGGTTTAGCTCTGAATCTGCCTTCACCAGAAAAAGATCAAATTAATTCCTTCTGATGGTAGCTCTGTACCTATAAGTGCAAATAATAAGCAAAATAATGGAAAGAATAATCTTACTGGAGGTGCCTCCAAATGTGTCATATATTAAAAATCCTGCTAAATTATTTTCTTAGTCTGGTAACTTTATTTGGGTTAATGACCTTGTGTACTGAGATATAATATGAATTGGATTAGCTTTCCATGTTGGGGTGTCTAACATTAAAACTTAATATTTAGACTGTTCCAAAGGGTTCGGAAACAAAGTGGTGAGGAAGTAAGCCATAAATGAAAATTCTGGCACTCCTATACAATATTTCCAGATACAATATGTGGAGATCCTGCTGAGGTGTACAAGATGGTCCCTGTGCACTGTAACTGTATCAGAACAGAATGTGGATAGATGACTTTTTATAGCACTTGAACTTTTTCCTTGTGGTGACATTCAGTGCTGTGCAGGCATTAATGCTTTGATACCAGTGTGCCGCTCTTGTGACAATTATACACCTTGCTAACAAATATTTTGTGACTGCTGAAATACAAAAAAAGACTTTGAATTTGCTCTTTGAGAGATGCTAAACTCAGTTTTATAGCAGAAGTGAAAGTCAATTGTCTACTTTGTCACACTGAAATAAGTAAGGTGAGTTGTTATGATGCTGATCTGTCACCAGGACAGAAGGAATCCACCCTGGATCAGTGTAACTAATCACTGATCAGTGTGGCTGGAGCCAGGATTTTACTCACAGTTCTCTGGTGACAGCCATGGAACTGCCTTTAATTCCATCAACCTTGCAGCAACTCTGCTGACTGGCTGAGAAACACAATTTTGTGCTAAGTACAGAACTCCTTCAACAGGAACAGGAGCTGTAGGTGAGCAGTTACTGATGTGTTCTTAGGCTGCAGCTATGTACAACTCTGGGTAAGACCTGATAACTCCAAACAGCCTTTAATGCAGCAAGCTCTGAAAGAAAGGAATCGTGTTGTGTGTGTGTCTTCAGTGTGCACAACATTGGCTCATCCTAAACAAAGTACTCCTGGAACTTGAACAGTTGTTAGACTGGTTGTTCTTGTAAGTATAATTGAATTTAAGCCCTTTTCCTCACAGACATGAGGAAAGAGCATGTGTTCTATACTGCTGTTAAACATAGACCTTGTTCATCTCTAGTGAGATCCTGTGGGTTTATGCCACCACTGTAAGTGGACAAGCAGTGCAAGTCAGTGTTTGTTTGTTCTCCTACTGCTGTTGTGGTTGGTGATCCTTCTTAGAGACCAAATAAATCTACTTTTATAAAGGGAAAATAGAAGCTCTTGTTGAGTGAGGCTGTGACTTGGCTCTTTGCAGTGACTGGCACCCCGGTCTCTGGACTAAATTCAGTTTTTGCAGGTATGAATAAGAGTTGCTATCTGAGGGATTTAAATCTATGTGCCTTAAACAGGCAGTTGTACTTTTTTTTTTGTATTACAATCAGATCTTTGCCAGCTCCACAACCTTTTTCTCCTTCCCATTCTCCCAGAGGATTTGCAGTAGGCTTCTTTTTCCTACAGTTGTGGAGTACTTTAGGTTTGGCCCATTGCCTGGAAGCTGCAGCTTATCATTTCTGGTTTGTCTCAGTCTGATTTTTTTTCTACTTTTCTATATCAGCATTAAGATCCCAGTTCTCTTTCTTGTTCCCTTGTCTCTTCCACTCTCCCATGCTTTGTTTGCTCTTGAGCTTTTGCTGGCTTTTTCCCTTTCCTAATTGTGAAAGCCTAGATGGACAAGATGCTTTAATCTAAACTATTATTTTATTTAAGCAAGGCTGGCCTGAATCAAGCAGCTGCTCTGCTGCTGACCAGCCTAGACCATGCCAATCATTTGGTACTTGGAGTTTGTGTCAACTCCAATTTTAACCAATTCTGAAGCTGGCTCAACACAAAGTATGGGCTCCCTTCTTGTCTCTTGAAGTTCCAGAAATACCATAGTTCTCCTGCCTATTGGTAGAAAAAAATTGACTTTGGCTTTACAAATAATCAAGTTTCCCATCAGTACATTGTGAGTTGCAGTCTGAAGTGCCTCTGACTCGTGAATCCAAGTTTAGTGGCACCTTGGTTTTGTAGTAAAAAAAGATGCCGCAGCCTTGAGAAACCACAGTCATCCTCTGATTCTGGGAAGCTGAGCCAGGGACAGAAAAAAATGCAATTTTGCTTTTTTTTTTTTTCTTCAGTTAAAAAAGAAATAGTAATTTCCAGGTTTGCGTTGTATGTTTAGACTTCATAAGGTGAAAAATGTTCCTGTAAAAATATCTTATTTAGTGTTCTCTGCGCCAAAGTACCTTGACCATGTCTGTTTTTATGGGCTTAAAGAAGCAGCAAGTTTGTAGGAGATGAATTATATTTAGTGAAGGCATGAGTGAAACCCTTCAAATGCGAATGGAAAATTGTTTTGTAAATTAACTCTTCTTGGTGTTAAATGTCATGTTAGTTAAGAACATTCTCAGAACCTTCGAGGTGGCAAATTCAAAAATGGGAATTTATAAGTAGGACTATTCCATGGAACCAAAAAATTTGATTCAGAAAAAGGCTTATGAGCTAAGGTATGTCTCAAACTGTGTTGCTGGTGTAATCCTATTTGAAAATGATAACTTCTGTGAAAAAATATTCTTAAACCAAACAGAAAAGCAGCACTATTAGGAGTATGTCTTTGGAGTTTTCAATATGGTAGCTTGTTTGCATTTTCTCCTTTTTTTTTAGTGGTTAATTTAATTATAAATACACATTATTTTTGAGGGATGTTCTGATGTTATTAAATGCAGTCCTTAACTGGTATTTAATATTACAGTTAAATCAAGCTAGTTACTGTATAGTTTATTAGCATGGAATTACTGCACTGTTAAATCCAGGATAAATCATTTCCATATTTTAAAATAAGTACAGGATTAATTAATTTATACTGGAGTTTGTTATTTTACACTTAAGAGTAAATTAATTTGGTTCAGCTAATGCATATTAAATCTAGATCCTTGAGAAATATTGCTTAAAAACTTGTTTCAGTATTTCAGAGAGTATTGCTGGGAAACATAATTAGGTTATGTAACTGAGTTAGAACCCACCCAAAGAATATTCAGAGCTCTCATTTTCATCTGCAAAGAGACTCCATCAGGAAGTAGAAATGGAAATTGTTTTTTCCTATGAAAGACCATTTAATTTTTTTTAAAATTTACATCCTTAACTGCACTCCTTTTCAGGTAATGTAGGCTTTATCACTAGAAAAGGAAGAAATGTGTTTGCCTGCAGTTTGCTCAGGCGGGTTTGCTCTGTGGAATGGTGCAGAATTGAGAGAAGCATCTCTGGAATGTGGAGTTCCACACAGAATGCAAGAGCAGGTACATTTGTGAGAGTGTGCAAGTGGTTTTACCCAGCTTTGTGCATTTTGGAATGTTGGCCTGAGTTTTTCTCAGTGACCTCGTTCTCCTAATTTTTTTTTTTTTTTCATACTCTGTTTCTCAGGGCATTCTGAGGAAGTCTCCTCCCTGCCTTTCCCTTACTGTTTTCTTCAGCTAAGCCAGTGGAATCTGGCACTATTAATTGAATGACTGCCATTATCTTTTACAGTGGCAGATGCTGTGTGCTTTTATTCTAGATCAAAGTCTTTGTGTTCCAGAAAAGTCAGGGTTGGTGCATTACCTTTAGTGGATCTGTGTTCCTGCAAGAGAAATAATCTTCCAGATGATTGCACGCCCCTGTTAATGAAAGTGTGATAAATGATGTAGTCTTTTTTTGTCCTTTGGCATCACGAGCCATTTTTCTTTTCAGTTTATGATTTGAGATGTCTTCAAAGATACCTAATATAAAACAGCAAATAAAAGGTCTTGGAAGAAAAAAAAAAAACACAAAGCAAAAAACAAATTGTAAAGGAAATTAACCGAAACTTTAAATGGGTAGCATCCTGTCTTCCAGGAGTGTTCAAGAACTACCAGGAAAAACCCCTTTCTTTTCATCATGTAGACTTACTGCAACAAAACAAGATTTTTATTTTTATTTTTTTTTCCTCTTGCTAGTAACAGGAAAAAAAACTAGGTAGAATTCAAATAAATCATTTTTTTTTAAATCAATGATAGCTGTTTTCCAGTTCCAAGTGGTGCTTTAAAATGAAAAACAAATGTTGGGGATGATGTTTTTGGTGAGTCACTTTGGATGGTCAGCTAGAAATACTTCCTAGCTATTTCTAGATTCTTGGCATGATTGGGGATATCAATATTCTCAATCCCTCCTGTTTGCCATCTGTGTCACATTCTGGCTCCTGTTGCTCCACTGCATCTGAAGCTTTGAATGGGTAATAGAGAAGTTTTTGGATTTTGGTGGGAAGATAAAGGTTTTTTTCAAACCTTGAGTAGTTGCACCTGCATAAAGGTGTAGAGGGCTACATGGTGCTCACTCCCAATCCACTAGGATTATGGATGAAATCCTGGGATTTATTTGTGTCTGAAGATATTGTATCTCAGCTGCTGCTTGCCTTTGCATCCCAGCAAGCATTCAGAATCACATCCAACAAGCTACTGGCCTGGAAGGTAATATGTGAGGCTTGTAACTTTCACTTCTTGTTGCAAGAACAAACCCTTTAAAATAAGCCAAAATTAGACATATTAAGTTTATAAAGGCTTCAATCGCTGCGGATGTGAGGTCAGGTAAAGTTCAGTTTGAGACAAATTAAGAAAGAAGATAAAATCAGCCTTGAGGAAGAGTCAGACGAAACAGTTATTTGGAAAACAAGCAGTTATCTGTAGAATAACAGAGCTAATTCAGTTACCCAAGTGGGGAGGAGGGGAAAGGCAGGGTGTGGGACTGAGGGAAGACATCTGTACAATTGATAAATCCTCTGTGGACAGAGTGGGACTGGTGCAATTGTTCCATTAAGTGCATGTATTTGTCTGTCGTAAGCCTCTGAAATCAATACAAATAATCTCATAAACAAAGGAAAATTTGACTTTGAGAGAATTAATGCAGCCCAAATAAGGCTGTATATAGATATAATAAAGACATAAATTTATATTACCTAAAAAAATATGACAAACTAGTCTATAAATAATAGCATTCCAACCCGGAACAGGAGAAACTGGATTAATGTTAACAGGCTTTATTGAGCCTCAATGAAATCCACAAGAGAGGTTTTGTTATGGCAGGATTACCACATGCAACAGGAAGAGTATAAAGCTCCAAGATTTTTGAGACAAAGCCTTTAACTAAGGGAAAGATGGTGTAAAGGGAAACATCCCAGTTCAGTTCTGTAAATGAGTGTTCTTGCAACTGAAGCAGAAGTGTTCCTGTGAAAGGCAATTGTATGAATGAGTTTCCAAGTCCTTGTTGTCCTATATTTACATCCTAAGTTTTCTACAGAGAGTCTTTAGTCCCCTGCTGTGTATTGTAAAACTTGATGTTCTGTTCTTTGGGAGCAGGAGCAATTAGGATGTGGATCATGCAAAACATTTCTGGTTGTACAGTCATTAAAAATTCTCTCTCTAGCCCTGTCATGGCACTGCTGGGAATGTTCAAGGACTGCTGCAGCAACACCAGAAAAACTTAATGCTGCCCATCTCAGCCACTCCTTAAAGGGTTGCAGAGTAGTACTGGTCTTGCCAAATTTTTTCCTCCTTATAGAGAAGATAAATATTCAATCTACTCCGTTTATTATTGTACATAAAATCTTTCATTATTTGAATTTTATTATAGTTCATCTTTTTGTTCCAGAAAATTAAGACATTTCAATATGAAAATTGTGGAGTTTTTTATGGCCTATTGTTTTAAAACATGATGTAGACCAAGTGGATTTAATGCAGTCTGACACCTATGTATTTCACATGATTTACAGAGAAGCCTACAATCCTTATCTCTATAAATACAACTCAAAGTGTTTTACTTGATGTTTTTGAACAAAAGTGAATCCTTTATTTCATTTTGTTGTTTCCTCATAGATTTGAGGCTCTATATAGAGCATTTTCTTGCACTAGAAGTGGTCACCAAGCAAAATATCAATGAAAGCTGCCCTGCAACTGAAGCTCTGTTTCCCACTTAGACCTGGGGAACAGAGATCATGAAAACTCAGGTTAATGTTTTCAAAGGGATTTACAGAAGAAGTGCTTGTTGTCATCTTGCTTCCCTCAGCATCCCTACCTGATAGAGGAGCCTGTCACAGTAGAATAGGTGGTCACACAAGCAGATCTGAGGCATCTATCATCTCCTAATTCCTGTGGTTACAGCAAAGATTTGTGTGTCAGATGATTGTGCCAGGAAATATGTCCCTGGTTCATGTACCCAGATTAGAATTAGTGTGCATAAGCACAGTGTCCTGCTTTAGTTGCTATTGTTGAGTTCTATATAAATGAAAATTTTAATTTATGTTAAGGGCTATTCAAAGGCTCCCAGAAGAGAGGTAACTGTATTTCATTTGATGCTGATGAAATAAAGACAGGAGTTACGTGGTTATATTTAACATGCAGTGGTGCTGACTTAAAAATGACATTGATATCTATGAAGTCAAAAACAAATTCCAGCTTCTAAAAGGCAACTCATGGAAAGTTTCTAGGATCAGTTCATCCAAATTTAGGTTCCCTGAAGGTTGTTACCAACATTTTTAATCTGCAAGTTGTAGTCACAACAGCACAGGCTCTGTCATTACCACCCTTAAAAAGACTTTATTCATTTCCTTCTGTGTTATTGTCAAGTTTTGTTACCTGAATATAGAATCCTTTCTTCCCTACAGAGGACCTGCCATAGTATGAGCACTGTGTTGTACATTTCTTCCTATAAGTGTTCTGGATGTAAAATACAAGATAGTCTGAGCATCAAACAATTGACTGAGGATTAGCCTTCAGTGATATCCCAGTGTGATTCCTACAGGAGCTGACAGCCCAGGCACGGCCCTCTGGGACACAGCCTGCCTCAGGCATGGAGAAACATGATCTGGTGCTTGCTTACTGGTGTATTACAGGTACTACAAGTAGTGCTTTATCTGGCTCATGTTTCTGTTTGATTCCCTTCACTTCAGTTTCCTCAGAGTCAGCTGTACTTTCCACAGGCATTCTGGGCCACAGTATGCTATTGTCTTCTTCCCATAAATCAAATTATCTCAACTGCTGTGGAAGTTTCAAACCAGCAATCCCTCCTTCCTTTTCTTTGAGTCCCCAGCATGCCCAACCATCACAACTGTTTATTCTATAATTACTTCTATTCAGATGCTCTTTCATCTTCAGTTTGGATACTGATCCCTTTTTTAACAACTTCAACTTTCTTGAAAATGTCATCCTTCTCTGTTTCTCTCAAATTCTCCTTAAAACCTCTAATTCTGTCCAACATTTTCATCAAGGTCATCTTATCAACTTCTATTTTCCTGTGCACTAGTCATGCATCTTAACATCACAAATGTCATACTTCATTGATCTGTCGGCCCAAATATTGCCAGCTTCTCTTTCCTCCTCTCACACCCATATTCAAACCATTTTATGAAGTGCAGAATCATTTTCTTAGCCCAGCTTTGCCAATCATGTTCAATCCTTCCTTTGTCTTGCACAAGAAATGAGAGAATTATGAGAGCAGGAAATCAAGACAATTGCTAGGATGAACCCCACATGATGTAGTCTCAGAAAATTGTAGAGAGCTTTTCCCTATGGAATAATATATCCCTATTATCCCCTGGATTTCCCAACATTGTGTACTTATTGTGTGTATCTTTTGGGGGTTTTGGTGGTTTTTTCTTTCTTGTGGTGAATTTTTTATTGCTGGTTTGAATTTTGGGTTTTTTCTTTTTGTTTTGCTGGCACTCCAGGAATTTTATTGCACTTGGAGTGTTGGAATGATCCAGGTACCTGCCCATACTTGCAGAGAGTGGGATTGGTGAGTGCTTGGTGGGATTCAGTGGGACTATTCCCAAAGCTTCTGCACAAACCTCAGTGGTTGCTTTGTCTCTTGGCATATTGCTGATTACTTGCCTGCTCACCCAGAGGTCTGAAAACATCCCATAATGCTGCAAGTGAGTGTAGTAGGTGTTAATTTGCAATTGTGCCCATTGTTTTTCAACTAAAATCTGTACTTGAAATCCATCTGTTAGTGAGCAGGGCTTTCTGTTGAGTTCATATTCCTTCCACACCCATCATTTTTCTTTTGTTAAGTGCCTAGTTATTTTGAAACAACACCATCAGAAATGCACTAAATGGGTTTCCTGTTCATTGTTATTAGGGGCTGGATGGATGAGAGTTTTCTTCCATACAGAAATGTGTACCAATGGTCAAATAACCTGCAACCACAGCCTGACTCTCATTAAAGGCAATGGGAATCAAGTCTGAGACTTGTCTGACAATTGACAGCATGCTGCTAAGAAAGTTTGCTTAGGGAGGAAAACAGTTGCCACCAATTCTAAAATGTCTCAAATGTTTTTCCCCTGTTTCCCTTGTCTCTGTTTTTCCAAAAATAATTTTTAAAAGTTCTCCTAGGTATAACATTTGAAGTGTTTCCCTTTCCCACTTTTTTTTTTTTTTTTGCTGCCTTTCTCAACCCACAGAAACCAAGATGAGTTTTTGCTAGGTAACATTCTGAAGCTCTTAATTTTTTTCATACTAAAAAAAAAAATCTATCAATTTTAGGTGCAATATTGCCTAAAATGGAAGGCTAAAATTTTTTGGTTACTTTAACATGATGCTGCTCTTTACTGCTGTGGCACAGAAAATATTGAAATGCTTTTCTCTTTTTTCTATTTTTTTTTCCAGCTTGTTTATTGTTCATTAGCTTGGTTATGTCCAGTTCAACACTTAGTAGGCAACACTATTAAATTCTAATCACTTGGTTGAACAAAAGCTTGCTTCATAAATCATTCTTTAATAGCCTGTCTAAAATTTCTTTAGGGTGTTGAAGCTGCATTGCAATGTTGCTTAGCTGATCAGACTCTAATTATAGAAATCATACATCCAGCAGTTAAACCAGTAAACAAACCTCCTCTGACTGGGGCAGTAATCCTGTGTCAGTTAGGATCTTTCCTGTTGATTCTGGATTTCTGTCACTCTAATTCTGCTGTGCCCTGAAATATCTACTGCTGCATATCACCCCTGTGCTACTTGGGCTTCACCTAGAACTGTCTTAATTGCTGCTCATAGCCTGCCTCACTAGATTCCTTAGATAGAAGCAGAAATAAGTGGTTTAACAACTCAAAAACCATAAGATTATTAAAATTATTCTGTAGCATGATGAAGTACCACTGAATGCAAAATCACATAATATTTTCAGGATCGCTATTTTAGTCTGCAGGTTATGTTACAATAGAAGCTAAATGATTCAAGAAATATTGCTAGCACTGTTGTTTTACGGCAAGGAGTAAAATTAAAGGATTTATAAGGTTGATTTCTGGGCCATGCATCACTTAGCTATGCTTCCTTTTTGTTTTTTCTGGAAATATTTCTTTCACAAACTTTGGCAGTATTTACAGCTGCACCTCAGGAACAGTGGGTTGAAATGGGAAGGGAACAACGTAGGTTACAAAATATAAAGGGTTAATTATTTTTCAGTTTTGTTGTTAGTAACAAAATTTCCTTTTAGCAAGAGACGACATACACTAAGAAAACATTAGGAAAGAGTTGCAGGAGGAGGGAGATGTGAAAGACAGCAGGAAGGCTTAACCAAGTATTTGCAGTATAAAATTACAATAATTGAACTTTATTTGGTTTTTAATTATCCTTGTAATAAATTTTTCTGTGACGTTGTGCTGTGAACTGAGTTCAAGGTCGAAACTTCAGCTTACTGCTTATCTACAATAAATCTAATAAAACTGTTATCAGTTTTATTAGCTGCAAAAACTCTAATTGAATGAGTAGATGGCTGGCATGGTTAAGTCTTACTTCTGTAGAAACCTTCTATCATATTCTTAGATATATATATTCTTATATATATATATAAGAATACTTAAAGATTGCTGCTATTCTCAGTGCATTTAATTTGAATAATCTGACTCAGGAGATGTATCTGGGAGGCTGGCACATGGGAAAGCTCTATCTGCTGCGTTCTCCAAAACTCTGAAACAAAAACGTGGGCAGGCTGCTTCCTCAGAATTTTATTGAGCAACAGAAGAGGTTTCCACCTGCCCTCATGGACTGGTACTGAGCTGGGTTCTGTGGGATCAAGAACCTTCATGGGGTTTTTTTGTTTGTTTTTCTTAGCTGTTCTCTGTGTGCTCCTTTCCCTCAGGGCTGTAATGAAGTTTGTCTCAAATTACCACCAGTGCCTATGCAGAATTTCCTAAACTGCCATGTTGATAGCTTAACAGTCTGGAAGTGGATGGGCTGAAGAGCAGACAGTCAGCACTTGGTGGAACAATGAAATGTTTCCCAGGAACAGCCCAGGATCACCACTGGGTGTTGGTTTCACACACTGCATTAACACAGAATCACTTGTCCTCAGCCATGGCCTAAACCAGGGATTTTTTATTTGGGATTGATGTATAAAAAAACCAAAGGAAGGCCAATGTTTTTATTTAAACCACTGAGTGGGAGAGAAGCATTTTCCGAGCCTCATTTTTGCGCTAAGAATTTCCATTCACTGATTTCCCCTGACCACAGTGAGAAGGGCAATACTGGGAGTGGTGGGATATTCTCCTGTCTCTTTGGAGAGACAATCCCTGGAGTTAAAGGGGTAGATGGAATGAGATCACACAGATTTGCTCTGCTTGCTGCTCTTCCTGATTAAAATCCTGGCAGAGGGGAATTGCTACCAGCTTACCTTTATGTCAGCATAATCAAATAAAAGCTCTTTGAAAGGTAATAGCTGGAAACCTTGTTAGGAAATTGTCACACAAGCACTTCAAGAAAGATAAAGGTAATATTAATTATTTTACAAGTAATTTCACTGAACATGGTGTCATGAAGAAGAATCATGGCTAGCAGTCATCTAATTCCACAGAAAATTTGAGCCAGTCCAGTTCAGGCTCATCTGTGAATTTGTTTGCTATGAATTTCCTCAATGCCTGATGGTTTTTCCATTCAAAATCTTGCAGAAAACATTTCAGAAGTTTAAATGTTTCTGAAAATTTATATACTGGCTAATTTTTATCCCTTATGGAATTGTGACAACAATTATAGAAGGATGATACCCCAAGCAACTTTTTAGCAGTGTAAGTTTTTCAGCTGGGGGAGTTCTAATCCTTGCAGAAAAATGATAATACATCTTTATATTCCTTACTGCAGCTCAGGTAAAACAGATACTGAGAGACACTGAATTCATTTCTGTGAGCTCTGAGTCCGTTCCTGAATGTGCATTCATTGCCAGGAGTGAATACATGGTTTACAGAATTCTGCCCAGCTTGCATAATCCAAATCAAAGTACAAAAGAGTCAAGTGTTCAGCTATTTCTCATTGCTCACAGAATCTTTTTTCACAATATCTGCTATGCTGCCTGTTGTGAGATCAGCTTAGTCTCTCCTCCCTGCTGACTCCCACCACAGGCTGGCAGGGAAAGAGACCCTTACCACCACTTTGATGAACTTGCCTGATAACTAAGAAAGCAAACATTTAGAGGGGAAAAAGTAAAAAAATTAACTCAGTGATTCCTGTCTTTGATCTGACAGTCTTTACGTTGCTTAGCTGGTGATTTGAAAGTGGTGAATTCATTGGTTGTACTGACATAAATGCAAATTTTTGTGTTTGTATTCATTGTAAATACTTACATAAGAAGCCACCTTTTGCTGCAAAGTTCTACTTGGACTGACATTGTGACAAGTTTGTAGTAAGTTAACAACTGCATCTGGTGAGGGTAAGACACTGAAATAACTTTAAATAATGCAACACTAAATCAGTATTTAATCTTTGTTATGGGTAAACTGAAAGAGATATTTTGTGAAGCCTAATGTATTCCAGTCCAGTGAGCATTTGCTTCTTATTAAGCATTTTAGCAAATGATGTGTTACTAAATTTTAGTTGCACCATGACCTTGGGTGGAATAGGCACCATTGGATAAAATCCTAGAAGTCTACACTAGGTGTACAGAAACCAGCTTTTTTTCTTTCAGCTTGGGTTATCTGGCAACCACAGTTAATACCATAAGCATTGCATCTATTTTTTTTGTGATAAATCGCTGTTAAAACAATGCTTTGTTCAGAAAGTCATGGGAGCATCATTTTCCATGTGCAGATTATGGAAACGTCTCCATCACACATTTCTGTGTACAGCACCTGCCTCACCATGTCTGCTCAGGGGTCCTTGTTGCAAAGGTTTCTTTCCCCACACAGCCACCAGGGCTGTTTTCTCTCAAGAGAACTGATCACTGGCATTATGCTGTGTTGACACTCAGCAATTTTGTGTCTTTTCTGAAGATGAAGTTTAAGTCAGGTCTCCTGACCTCATGCTTCCCCTTGGTCCCTTCTTCCCTTTCTGCTCCTCATGCCTGGGGAGAAACTGCCAGCACAGTAAGGCACAGACTGCAACCAGCAGTGATCAAACCCTTCAAGAGCTTCCCATTAATTACCCATTTTGGGAGATTTTCCTGCTTGGTGACTCATTTCCTTTCACAAGTTATGTGCTTATGTGATTGACACCTTCACTTTATACCAAGCATTATAACTTCTCTTACAGTTCAGTTTTGTGGGAATATGAGAGAGAATTTTTCCACTCAGTGGTCACTGATCAGCTTATAAATTAGCCAGATCTGCGTGGTTTGTAGTGGGTGGAGGCAAGTTACGGACATCAAAACCAGTTTATTCCTGCTACTGCTCTACAAAGCAACTCAGTCCTGCAGGGACAACACTCCTGCTCTCACATGTGAACTAGAGCAACCCACCTAATGCAGATATTACCTGCCTAAAAGCCTGGCCAAATGCATCTCCTCAGTACAGATAGATTTATTGGCCAGTTTTCTAAGACCTTCTAAGACCTTCTGCAGCATTTTTGCTTGTCTCCACCAGGCCTGGTTTCACCATGGTATTTCAGTATTTGAGGTGTTTGTGTATTCAAGTTAAAAGGAAAATGAGGGGGGAACCAAACACTATTGATTTGCCTAATAACAAGGCAGTTACACTATGTGTTCTTTCCCAGGTAAGTTAAAAAGGATAATAAATCCTAATTTAAAAGACAGTCATTAATTCAATCTTGTCCCATGCTGTCATTTCTTGTACATAATCAACTATGATGTGATCTAATAGCAATTTACACCCACTTCTTCCATGCTCCAAATGCTACTGCTAGCTGTGTTGAGCACTTCTTATTTGAAAATACCTAATTTTTAGTTAATAAAACTGCTTTTAAGCAAAGGCAAATACACAGTAACTCTGATTCTTGCCATTTCTTGTATAGACTTTCACAGGCCTGCAAACATTTTGTCTGTGCATGGAGAGTGGTGTCTCTGCTTTGTATCCACAGTTGTGTGCATTTACTAATCCACTTGACAAGGAGTGGAAGCTAAATTGAGATTTCACAGCGATATTCAGAATAACGTGTGGGAAATTCTAAGAAGGAAAATTATGAGCACTTAGGTAATTACAGACACACTGGGAATGCATAAATGCCGTGCCATCACTTGTTTTTATTTTTCTAGTGTGTAGTTCTGTTGGAAAATGTTGATTAACCAATGTGAAAGACACTCAGTATTTTTAGTAGAGCAAGTTTTGGTTTTAACAAAAGCAGGTGATTCGTTCTTGTATATGCCTTTAAATTGGCTTCTTTTGTTTGGGGTTGTTTTTTGTTTTTTGGGTTTTTTTTTTTTTTTTGTCCTTTTTTTTTTTTTTGCCTTGCCTCAACAGAAATCTGACTTCCAAAATAACTTTTACCAATTTATTCATGTTAGTATTTATTAAAATATATCAAAAGCATCCCAGCATTTTTTAGACTTTCTTCATTAACAAAGACTGGGCTGAGAATCTGTGTCTGATGAAAATTAACAACTAGGCTTTTATCTATATCTTTTACATGTGGCATTAGAGCCATCTAAAAAGCCTCAAGTGTATTTTCTACCTTTCTTACAAGAAGTAGCAAAGACACATGCTTTCTATTTGATTTCCTGCTGCACATGGAAACTTTGTTCATTATATTTTCCCTCATGGTAAAGAGCCTCTGAGGGACTGCTCTCCAAACATGACACATTATTTCTGGGTTCAGTGACTTCATTTGTTGCATTTAGTATCTGTGGGAAATTAGTCTTGACCACCTGCTGGCCTGAGACAGGAGAAATAAGAAGAAATTTTCTGTGTTTTAGAAGATAGTAAAATTTATTGGAAAACATGTTTAATAGGGATTCTTTAGTGATGGTGAGGGGTACAGATTTTGTTGGGCTCTCCAGAGTTCTAAGACAATTATATCCCAAGTGAGGAAAAGCAGAAAAGAGAATTTGCAAAATATCTTCCATTATTCCTTCCTACTTCTGGTTTTAAACCCTTGTTTTTTGCCCTCTTCCATTTTTTGGATGTTGATGTTCTTTTCTTTCCTCATTATTCTGTGTTTTAATTCAGTCTTAAATTCCTCAGTGTGTTCTGTCGTTTGTTCTTTCCTTCTCCTTTATACCCTTTGTGCTGCAGTTTCCCCCATGTTGCTTTTCCTCTTGTGATGTCCCCTGTGCTGCTCCTCATCCCTCTTTTTCTTGTTCTGTCTCTCCAGTGCCTTTCTCCAATCCATCTTTCTCACCATTGTGCTCACCTTCCTAAGGTGCTTCTCTGGATCCCAAGATGACTTTTTTGAAGAAACACTACTGGCTTTTCCATATTTTTTCAAATATTCAGGAAAAATTATTCCAGGTATAACATATACTGAACAAACCAGCAGTTCCTCTAATTAGCACCTTGAATAATCTTCCCTTGTTGTTCAGCAGCACAACTGTTGTCTCATAAATGGGGATGTTGGGGCATGAAACATCTCAAGTTATTGTTATGATAATAAATAGTTTACTCTTTTCAGCAAGGACAAAAGAAACATTCTGATATTTTAAGTGTTTTGGTTTAGTTGTTTCTTGTGTGGTTTTTTTCAAAATTAATATTCAATTTTGGGAGTTGACACAAATTGCAAGAAAATTGTGTGAAGAGTGTGTGTTCCCAGAGAGAAGCTGTCCTAGTGGAGGGGTTTTGTTAGATTTGAACAGTTCTGGTGGTAGTTCAACAGTTCTTGGCATCAGAGTTAATTAAAAATAATTGTGTAATTCAGGTAATTAGAAATAATTGAATATCTTGTTTACTAGAATGTAAAAAAAATGTTATTTTCCAACCTAAAATTAATTTGATTGTCTAAACTTAAAATTTTCCTTGTAGGACAGCTTTTATTTCAGTTTGGGGTTTTTTGGGTAGGTTTTTCGTTTGTTATTTTCAAGAAAACAACCCTCCAAAACTTGATTGCTGCTGTGATAGTTTTTATATTCTGGAAGGAACTGAAATGATGACCCCAAGACATTTGAAGTCCTTGAAACATTTTAGCAGTTATTATGGTGTACTCAGCAGAGGAAGCCTCCTTTGCTCCTGCCACAGGAACAAACAGTAACGACCTGAGTTATGAAATATGATTGTGATTTCCCCTCATCCTGCTTTTTCTGAACTCTGGAGCTTGTGAGCTATTTCTGAGGCTGCACAGGAAAGTGAAAGGATTCTGGCAGAATGTAAATCATGAGATCATTAACATTTCAGCCCAATTTCTCTCCAGCAATGTGTAATCATAGCAGAGATGATGGATGGGATGGGTGACCCACAAGACAGATACTATGGGTCATTCCCCCATATTTCCTCATTTTCTTTCCCCTTTTGCTAATCCTGGTTTCAGATAACATCACTCAATCAATTTCACTGCTGGTCTGGAGCTGTATTCTTGCAATATCAGATATTGTATCAGATATATCTCTGGGTAGATATATGCTCTGCTTTCCTGGGTTTTGTGCCTGTCCTCTATATTTGTTTATGCCCAATTATAATATATGGCAGAAATATTTACATTAATAGAATTGATTTGCCTTTGAAAAGGGAAGACAAATTTTTTGTTGTTGTTGTTGTTTCTCTGATATAAAATACCTCTTCAATAGATGAAGCATTTAAACAAAAGAGTATCTATCTGCATTATGGGGAAAATGAAGTTGGAAAATTTATATGGTTTTCTTCCCCTCCCTTTTAGGGGTCTCATGTGACATGAGAAAAATACATTCAATTGAAAAATGCTTTTAACACTTTTTTGTTTTCAAGGCAGGGGAAACAGAAGGGAATGAGGGACATGGGACATTGGCTTCTCATATCTTTCTTCTATGTATATCCAATTCTTAAGAAATTAAACCAAAACAAAACACAGCTTTTAATTTTTTTAATTGGAAACATAATTTGGAAGCAGGTATGGAACTATTATTTTCATCTCCAATGGTTTTGTTTGACCAAGTAAAATTGGTGATGTGGCTGTGGTGCTGTAAGGATGGCACTGCTGACTTCCAAGTCTGTCATGGCTTCATGAACTAAGTCCTACACTTATTCTAGATTCCATATGCTGCAAAAGAAATAAAATGCTGCAAAAGTGCAGGGATTTCTTAATGAACTTGACTGTCTGGAGTTTCAATCCCACTTAATTCAACAAAGTAGTTTCCAAAAGCTGAAGTCTCATGTCAGAATGTTTTACTGTTCTGGGAGCAGCATATTCCATCAAAGCTGCTGCTTATGAAGATAGGGGCAGTTGGATAGGGACAGTAATAATTTCTGTTACTTTGAAATTATTTTAATTTTAATCACGCTATTAAAAAGAACAATAATGTGTAGCCCTGTTGAAGACATATGTTTGTGTCATAAAGCTCGGACACTAAATTCTCACTTTAACTTGTTTTAGGTTCATCTTCAGCAGTACTACAAGGTGTAATCCTGATAGCAATACAGCCAAACATAACAAATGAGAACCATCACGAAGAGGGATGAGGCAAGCACTTTCCAGCACTGGAGTTTTTCTGATACCACAGAGTATGGTATCATTGATCTGCCTGTTTTAGAGACACTTTCCCTTATGTGAATATGCAATGAGTGTTTGATGAAGTGGTGAATTCCTGGCTCTGCCTTTTCCTTTTCTGGGTAGTCTCACAGGAACTGTAGCATCAGATGCAGGAGTTTCCTTTTTGATTGGCTTCTTGGGTTTGTTTTTCTGACTCTTTTTAGCTGGAATATGAGAGTGGCTACTGATATCAGGTATTTCAGTGATCCTGCTGAGATAATGCAGCCTGCTTGGAACACTGTGGTATTAAAAATGTTAAAACCAACAACAACAAAGCCTTTCTTACAGAATTCTTGTTGTTTTTCAGAAAGCCTGGATGTATTTACCAGGACAGTATTCATTATCCTCCAGGGGATGGCAGGCTGCTGTCTCACCCTCTCAGCCAGGTACAGCTCACAGCATGCTGTCACACTGGGCTGTGCTGGCAGCCTTGCCAGGGTGAGCAGCAGGAGCAGGGCAGCCTTTTTGTGCCCATGGAAGAAAGCAGGCTTTTTCTTTCATTAATGAACCATTCTGTGCCTTTGTTCCTTTCTCCAGCTTAAAATTTATAGGTACAGTTTGGGGAAAAATAAATTATTAATAAATGCAAATTAAATCCCAAGTACTGTTGTTAAGGCAGAAATATATTACAGAAATCTTGCAGGCCATTGGAGGTTTCAGCTAAAGAAAGAAGATTACTGAAATTTATTATCAAATATAAATACACAGGCCTGAAGATGAGCTCTTTCCTACCTAGGTTTAATTTTCCAGAGTATTTGCTCATTGTGGTCCATATTAAGTTGACTTCATAGACTGGCAAGTGGTTAATTGCTAATTTCCCAGATGGATTTAGTTCAAGCTTCTTTAACTATGTTTGTTTGGAATTGTGAATTTTACAGGCATCACTACCTGATGTGTCATCAATTTAAACTACTTCAGCCTTAAAAAAGACTTTTTACCTAGGGTATGCTTGTTTTCTTTTCTTCATTCCTTTCTTTCATCCTTTCTTTCTGCCTCCCTCTGCCCTCTCCATGTGATGCAGCATCTGAGGAGCTCCCTGCAGTCCCAAGCATCTGTGCTGGGATTTGACCCAAGGGGCTGAATTCTGTGAAACGGGGAGGTGGGAAGGTTAGGATAAGAACTGAATATTCATCTAGGAGTATTGTCAGGTTCTTTTTCACAGGTCTGTGGCTGCCAGTATAACCAAAAAAGCACCAGGGTCTCTTTAGAAATTTCTGCAGTGATTATCTGAAAACACATGATTCCTGCCTGGCTGGTTGTGTTTAAGGCAGTAAACAGCACAGGATATTGCATCCAGTAGCTCACTATGTAGAGAGTCTTTCAATATTTTTAATTGATATGTAGGGGGTTTTTTGTTAGTGGAATAATCACCAGCCCTAAGAGCTAATCTGTTATTGGGTATTTCCCAGCACGCTGTAGTTTCATTATCAAAAAGACAAAGTAATATGGTCTGGTAACCTGATAACATTTATAAATGATTCTACTGAAAAAGGATGGAAGAAAATATAGTGTGGCTTCTTCAAAACCTAATGATAGCTTAAAAAGAAACTGCCAGCTCCTTCCCAAACATGCCCTTAGGTTTTTCCACTCATTGAGCTCTGTATAATGCCTGCATTTAACCTAGTTTATAACCACAATGAACAAAATAAATTATATTCTAATACCAATTTGTTATGTTTTGAAAATACATATTTTATTGGGTTTTTCCTTTATTTTTT
Source organism: Passerina amoena (assembly GCA_013401095.1). Classification (NCBI taxonomy): domain Eukaryota; kingdom Metazoa; phylum Chordata; class Aves; order Passeriformes; family Cardinalidae; genus Passerina; species Passerina amoena. The sequence continues at coordinate 1,294,621 of WBNP01005432.1, forward strand.
ATCTATCTAACTACTACCACTAAATTTTAATATCCAAGACATGGTGCTCAGGTGCTGTCAATCAGCATAACTGCCTTGCCTCTGCTTCTGCCAATTTAAGCCAGCTGAGATCATATTTTTTTTACTGCATTCTTTAAAAAGTGATAGCAAAACATTTCCTTTGTGTTACCTTGAAAGGTTGTACCACACTTTATTTTTCTGAAGGTGTTTGTAATGGAGCATGTGTCACCCAAAACTAATTATATCTCCAGTTTGGGTTTTTGAGCTGGTGCTATAGATCATATTGGGAAAAGATTTCAGAACTGCCTGTGAGAGTCAAGGAACCTGATCTCCATTTCAAATTGATGCCAGACTTTTCGTTTCACCTGACATAACCACAGTACAATGTTATTTTGAAAACTTGCTCTGCACTCACATTCCAACTCTCATTTAAGATTTCAGCAGGAGTTTTGTGAAACAGCCAAGGACCATAGATCCTTGGTGAAACCCAAATTTGAAACAAGGTTACGACTTCTACCCAACACATACTTTGTCCAAATACGTTGGATCTCCCATTATTTTTTCTTTATCTTTTTCCCCCCAAAGAAAGAGTGAAGAATCTCGTGGTTCACTTCTCTTCCTGCCCTGCTTTTTACAGCTTCACAGAGCCATGGGAGCTCTGGAAGTGAACCCAGACAAGAAGAGGTCAGGGCTGGAGGAACAAACCACACATGGGACTGTGCTGCTTTTCAGCAGATGGTAGCCATGCACTGCTCAGGCTGACAGAGCTGTCTTGCTGCATCCACGTACAAATGGGATGATTTGGGCACTCCTTGGGCGCTGAAGAGAGGAAGATATAGTTTTCTTCAAGCTGAGGAGGAAAAGAGGCCTCAGCTCCTCAGTTCCCACCTCCTGACTCGGTGCTCTATCCAGAATGATGCATGCTAGAAGAAAATCAGAGGCATTGCTACTGATTCTGTCTCTGCTTGAGAATAGAAGGATTGATCCTTCTGCTTCTTAAACAAAGAGCAGTTTCAGGAAGATGATTATTCTGGAGAGCATTTTGGAGTCAGGATCCTGAGCAATGGCCCCATGCAGCCCAAAGCAGGCTGTTATGGTTTGGAGAGAGGATTTATCTATTTATCTTTGGTTGAGAAATTCACAGTTCCCAAATCCAGACTATGGATTTGTATTTTATTTTAGCAGGAAATGTCCTAAAATGTCCCACCTGATTAAAAACAATGGTTCTTCTTCATGTGTCTGGCCTGTATAATTTCCTTGCATGGGAAAAAATGCCAAAAATTTCAGTAGTTATTTTTCAAGTTAATAAAGCAAAGAAGCCAGCCTGAACTGCCTGAAACATGAAGAAAAGTAAAATTTTTCCAGTTGGTAGAAAAGACCATTTATTTTAGGGCTAGGGCTAGTTGCCCTTTTTTAAAGAGTGGTAGAAATGTCATCAGCCAAGAGTCCAGTCCTCAAAAGTTAAATTATTCCTCATCTGGGAGTAATTCAGGTTCGACTATCAGGCAGATTATGAAGGACCCTATTCATCCACACCTTTTTTTTCTTTTTTCCTAATTTTTTCATAATGCATCATAAACAAAAAAAGATGCATATAAAATTGCCTGGTTGATTTCTGACATGCCCCAAGTAGATTTAATTCACCAAGGTCTTATTCTATCTAATCTGACAAGAGTCCAGACTGCTTTATGCATAATAAATAAAGGCATTTGTGATATAACACAACCTGTGTTTGCATGCCCTGTGCTGCTTTTCTGGGACACATGGAATGTTGATGGCTTTTGGACTTTTATATTGTTTTGGATTTTTTTTGTTTTTCCCTGAGATAATTGTGCTCAGGTGGCTGAAGAAAAATACAATTATCTGACATGACAAGCAGAAGCTCGTTTGAATCCTAAATGAAATGCCAGTCAAAATAAATGACAGTGTTATGGAGAGATAGTACCCTCATTGTGGCTGAGGTTTGAACTGAATTTTCATTATGAAATGTTGGTGATGGATACAAGACTTTTAGAACCCAAAAGGGAACCTTGATAATCCTGGTAGTCAGATATGTGGGCAAAAGCCTCTTGCAGGTAGTGAGGGTGATCCCTCAGGTGCTACCAGGATGAAGGAAGCACAAGGGCTTAATGAAATTTTCAGGTTCTGTTTAGATCAAAGATAATACTTGATGTAGTGCAATTCTTATTCTTCTGGATGTGATAAAATGCTTATTCAGCAGCCACATCATGTCATATAGGTATGTGCTGTGTTAAAATCTTGTTTAAATGTTTGATGTTGTGAAGGATTTTTGTGTTGGTTCTTCCAAAATAGATACTTGACTCAGTGTGACTCTTTTTACACTGCTTGAAATTGAATATTTTCACTGTTACCATTATCACAACAACATTTCGGTGTTAAATATATCATCATAAATCCACAGGGGTTTTTTCAAATGTTTTCAGTAACTTTTTATTATTTTCTGATTGAACATCAATGAGTTCCTTTACACCTGTTATGCAAATGTGGAACAGATCTGAAGGAAATACTGAGATTTGTTGTGTCTTACTTGCCATCCATAAAAGTGAGTGACTGAGCATCAGAGAATCAGGACTGATGGATTTTCCCATCAGGCTTGGGAACCCCAAGTCTCTGGGTCTTATAATTACTATCTACAGACTAAGCATGAAATAAATCCTCACATAGCTTCCAGAGCTGGTTATTGTTGTAATCAGGAGGAAATCCTCCTCTAGCATAGCCATAGAGTTTCCTGTTGTTGATAGAATTTAAATTGCATTTCTGTTGTTGCTAGAAAAAGGTCACCAGCTCTAACATGCAGTAGGGTGAGGCACTGGTGATGAGCTCTGTGGTGTGGGCTGGAGGAGATTCCAGACAAGGTTTTCATGTGAGTGTCAGCCATCATAAGGTGCTCAAAGTCTGTGCAACTTGAGAGGTGTTCAGGGTGAGTAAATGAGATTAATAAGCTGACAATTGACAAAAGATGTTTTGGTTTCAGCTATGCAGCACAATAGCATTTAGGGAATGGGTTTTTGATTTATACTGGGGGATCACAGTGGTATTTATAGAAGTTGTGTTCTGTTGGAGACTTTCCCTGCCTGTGTTCTACCCTAAAAAATCTTAATGGAAAATTCAGCTTTTCAGCTGGAGCTATCCAGGAGCCTCTTTGGAATTACTAGCTGCCTGTGTTTTGGAGCCAAACATTTCCAATATTTTTTCCCTCTTAGCAACAACTTAGCATCAATTGTCATATTTGCTGGCCACAGCCACTCCCTCCTTTTTTTTGTTTCCCCATACCCAACACAGCACTGCTGAAAGGTGCCTGCAGCCTTCATATTCCAGCCAGTCAGGGTTGATTCCAGCTGCTTTTGCCAGGATTGTCACCATTAGCAGTGGTGATGACATTTCCGTGGGTGTGCCCTGTGATCAGGCCCATTTGGACCCATTATTAAGGTTTAAGGGTTTTACAGCCTACTTCCCTTCTTAGATTCCCTTGCTGCATATTATCCATCTGGCCTCCTAGAACTGCCTCCCAACAGTTCTCATAACTATGCCAAATTTCTGTTCCCATGGAAACTGTTTTAAGAGTGCTTTAAAATTTGAGAGGTGTATCATTTGCTATCTGGAATGGGTCATATTTCCATTTGCTTCAGTCTTTATATTTTCTTTCTTTTTATTACTGGTTAGTGTTGCCACTTGTCCTGAACAAGAGGAAACTCGTGAGTTTTGGACACCAGTCTTGTATCTCAATTTCTGCATTTTATGTTGTGAAGAACAACCTTTAAAGGGTTTATAGTTTTTTTTTTTTTTTTTTTTTTTTTATTGCATCTTTTAAGACACAGCAAGGGAATTACACACATTAATAGAAGGTAGAAGAGTAACAGCTTCAAAAATGTGTGGTTTTACCTTCTTTAAAGTAGATTTTGGAAACCACTAAAAATGCTTTTACCACCCATGATTAGATAGGTTTATTAGATATGAAAGGAATTGTTCTGATGGCATCTCAAAGTCTGTGCAGCGTCTATGCATATACAGAGCTTGCAGGCCCATTTCACAAAAAGGTTTTCAAAGTTATTCAGCTTTGAAAAGTCTTACCCACCAATTCCATGGAAGAAATAAATCTTTGTTTTCCATTCACAGGAAAGCAATCTGCTGCATTTGTTAAATATTCTCCAGAAAGAGATTAAATGCCACAATAGCTGAGGTCTCCTCAACCATTGCACTACACCAATAAAATCCCATCCCAACTTCCTCTCACACAGCCACAGGCTTGGGACTAAAGAGGGAAAAAAAATACAAATTTCAAACATGTTCACTCCTCAAGAGAGCAAAGGTGTTGACTATTTCTGCACTTACATGTTGCCACAAGATGCTATTTGTAGTGTGCCATAAAAATGTCATGTGTCTTCTACTGTCTGCTGACACCTCTTCTGTGAATTATTTACATATTTGCAGGGTTCAGACAATGTTCTGGGAGGATTAGGAGGGCAGAGGTAACCTGTCATAACAGTATCTCTATTTGGACTTATTATTAAAGGGATTTAAGATGTGATATATTTCCTAGCAAACATAAAAAATGCTGCTTGCTGCTAGAACAAAGGTTTGCTCAATGTGCTTAGTGGGCAGAATACTAATTTTTAGACCATTGCTGTTTCCAGAACCTTAGTTCTTCCCATAGAATCTTTCTTTCAGAATACCACTTAATCAAGGAGTTGGATTAGAGCCCAATTAAAAGGTGCTATGGGGCTTGTGTATGTGTTTAACTATTTTCCTGAGCAGTGATGAAATCAGGAATTATAAAGCTTCTGCTAAAGCTCCAATTGTTTGAGCAATCTGTTCTATGTACTGCTTTTCATTAAGGATGCAACATGGGAAATCATAGGCATATTGGCTTTGTAAAGGTTTCAAAAGCTGATTTACTCTTTGCTTTAGCTAGAAAAAGTCAGACAAAACAAAGTACTTTTCTTTTTATTCCTTTTTTTTTTTTTTTTTGCCTTTAGCATTTTTTCATAAGAGCTGAGGTTTTTCCTTTCCTTCTTTCTGATATAGTTTCTTTTACAGTCAAATTTCTGCTCTCCTCTGTTCCGGTCTTCTGCCATAAAAAGGCTGAGAAACTTTCTTATTGTACAGCTCATTTTATGGAGAGATTCAGAGACCAGCCTCACTGTAGTTACATTTCCCCTCAAGCCAGTTGTGTTTTAGTCCATCTTCTAAAAGATCAGAATTTAAATATGCTTTTCCCTTGGCTGTTTCTTGACGGTCTTAGCTCTGAAATAAACTACAATGAAAATTGAGAGATATTCTATTGTTTAGCATTGGGTACCAATAGGAAGATAGAAGACAGTGAAGATGTAAGCTCAAAATGGAGTTTGCATACTGGAGTAGAAACTCTCTCATCTCAAACAAAAATAAGTTGTACCAGGATTTCTCAAGTCCTTAAATTGGTGCATCAAACTAAAGGTCAACAACTGCTATTTAATCTGTCAGGAGCTCAGGGTCTGATATAAATCTGAAGGGCAACACAATACATATAATTGTTAACCTTTAAAAAAAAAATTGTGTAAACAGAAAAATAATGATTCCAACAACACCTGAGTAAAATTAGGGGTTTTCATGCCCACTACAAAATGTTAAGAATACGTAAATCTGAGATGAAGGTAAAATCAAACATTTTTTCCCACATTTGGAAGCAGGGAACGAAATTGTGTGAACTTTTTATTGAACAAATGCTATAAATCCTTTGGGGAAAAAAAGAACCACAAAAATCACTAACTTCATGGAGTTTTAAATATATCTAATTAACAGGATGAGACAGGAACTCTTAAATAACAGGTGCAAACAATTAAGCAATCACCCAGGCTGCTGTGAAGGATAAGATTTAAATAAGATCCAGCCTGACTCTTTGCAGCATTGTTGAGGAAAAGAGCAAGAAAGAGATGGATCTTTAGAAATGTAATAAATATGTCCTTTTTAACTGGGACAGGGGAACATATGCACTTGTTATCTAAAGGAATGGGTGAGGGCCAGGAGAGGACTTGGGGTCCAAGGGGAGTCCCAGATGCACAGATTGCATTTCTGCATCCTGTCCCACAGCGCCATATAAACATTTCAAACATGCCTGTTCAGGTTTGGGAGGAATAACTGAAAAATAGTGTCCTAATAAAAGCACAGGAAGAGCAGGTGTGGGAGGAAAAGTGCAGTTGGTGAACCCCAGTCATGAGTCAAGATTTGTTACAGAGCCTGGTGGGCATTGCTGGGGGAAATCATCTCTGAGCTGTCCGTGTGGGAAGTGCCCAGGAGCAGGGAGCAGCATCTAAATGAAAAAGTTAATTGATGGACTTGCCATAAGGCAAAACCCCACAGTATGCATCTGAAAAGAGCTGGAAACCTTTCATTCTACATTTAAATTGCAGTTTACAGACTTTAAAGTCCCTTTCCTCTGCTGCAGCTGTATCTGCTTTAAAAAAAATATTAAAAGATGCAAAAATGTAATAAAACCAGTTCATATGAGAATAGTTGAGAAATTCTTGGTAATATACAAATGCACAGGGAGATCACCCAAGTGTGAAAATTAAATTAGGAATAAAAGTTGGGGGAAGGAGAAATAGTTCCAGCTAAGGTTAAGCTAGAAAAAATTCTTTAGAGTAAAAGGGAAAATGTATTGTATTCACTGAGACTTGGCTGGGTGCCTTAGTGGGAGAGTGGAAAACCAAAATTACAGTAAATTTTTAGTTAAAAAAATTATCTTCAGGAACCTTCCTTTCAGAAATGACTGGTGTCCTCATGAGGTGATGTCCTCAGGTGCTGTTTTGATGGCCAGCATTTCAATGGCCAGCATTTGGCTAATTCATGTTGTACAGCCAATGCCCTTTGTGTATGAATACACATTCCTGGAGGCATTTATGTTCCTCTATAAAGAAGCAAAATTGAACATATAAAAGCATCATGAATGCATAGGGCCCATGGGTGGGTCAGCCTTGTGAGGAGGGTGCTCTGAGCAGCCCCCATGAGAGATGCCTCTCTGGGGGGCATGATCAGTGTGATTCCCTGACTGTGTTCCAGCTTTGGTGGCAATCCCTAGATTTTCCAAGCAACACAAGTCTCTGATTCAGGCCCTGCTTGTAGGAGTCAAAGAGGCTCTTGAATTATCAGTACATGAGCAGGGATGCAACTTCAGTTGTGGGTGGTTTCTCACCATTTTTTAGCAGAGACGCAAAAGAAAAAGTTCAGTTTTCCCAAAAGTTATCAGTTGTTCCATCTCAGCTGTGTGCTTTATTATGGAAGGGGAAGATGATATTGGGAAATGAAAACCTTTCCCGTACCCACAGGTACTATACAAACCAGTTCTTTTTAGGTTTTCTGCAATGCTGAGATGTGTACTGTGAATTTCTGTGATGAATGGCTGCTCCTGAGCCCTCTTCCTTGACTCACGGAAAGGGAGGGCTGATTTCCTCTCTCAGCCTCCTCCTTTCTCTGTCAGCCCTAGCAGAACTCTGCCCTTGGAGCTGCAGGGCTGGTGGTGGCTGTGGGGTGGAAGGCAGAATGTGGAGGGTTGGTGGAACCTGGCAGGATGCTCTGTGCCAAGAGAAAAAATCACTGAAGCCAACACTGCTGGACAGGCTGAGTATTTACTACCAGGGTTCACATCCTGATAGTAAATACTACTGCAAAACACCTGCAAAGGTTTCACTTTGTAGACCCCCTCATCCTGCCTTAGCACAGACTGGCCATTTAAATACATGTAATTCTTTAAAGGATCAGAACCTGAATTCCCAACAGCTACAACCACTGCCAGAGGAAACAACTGTGCAGTAGCCAGAGATTAAGACTGAGAAGGTGGCATGCCAGTAAGGGAAGAAAAATAAAGAGATTCAGAGCTACTTAAAATGGCTTCTCCTTCCATTTGAAACATGTTTATCCTGTTTGTGTTCGGATCTATTTTACAGAAATGCAAATCTGGCCAGAGATTTGGATTCCAATATGTATAAGATATGAATCAGAGCTTTAACCCATTCCTGCAGTAAAACTGCTGTAAATATGACAGCATGTTTACCTCCCAAACACTTTTTTTTCTTAATTTAGACAGATTTAATATAATTATCATAGTTGCAATTAAAGAATAGTAGATTTTCTCATTTAAAGTAGTTTCCCTTTTAGGTGATGGTCATAAGCATGATTTAGGAGCAAATGCTGGGAAACATTGTTAGTCTATAGAACAAGAATGTATTATCATACTGCAATTACATAAGCATGAGTGCAAGTGTATGACAAATGGCTTGGAATAAATTGTGGGTAGAAACCTCTTCCAAATAAGAAATAACCACTCATAAGTAGCACAGCTAATTGCTTCTATGCCCTACCAATCCCTATGGAATAGATGCATAGGAAAGAATTAAGTAGTTGCATCAGCTGCTCTGAATTCAGAAAATAAAAAGGAAAGCTGAAAATGAGATAGAAGATAAAAACTGAAGTTCCATGAAACCACAATATATGTCTGCAGCATGTTGTTTTGTTGACTTGATTGTGGCATAGCTCCCCCCTGGTGGTGCTGGTGGATTTAGCATAGCTGTAACTATGTAGCAGCTATGTTTTAAGAAAGTGATTTGTTTTTAAAAAAGTATGATATTTAAAGAAATAAAGTAACATCTCATTTTTTGTGCCAAAACAGGACTTTCATTAATAGTTTTTCAGCGGGCCACAACAAGGTTTGCCGAATGTGGGTTCCAGTTTTTTTGTTCAGAGACATTTAGCTGCCAAACTCCCAAAGCAACATGCCCTGCTCGTTACTCCTGCCTCAGGCTGAGGAAGTTAAGAAAGCACAAGGAGCCTTTTCCCTTTGTCATTCCATGTATCTGGTCAGACAGCTTTTCCTTGGGATTGTGGCTGGGGACAAGCAGGTGACTCTGTAGAGCAGGGCAAAAGGATCCTTAGATGTGGAAATATTTGGGATGAACAGTTTAATTTCCGGATATCAGCTTCATACACAGCTAGAGCAGGGAGGTCTGATTGCAATGATGGGGATGGAGGAAACACCAGATTCCCATCCAGAGCAAAGTACTGATCCCAGGTGAGTGTCCAGCCAATGGAGTCTCCTGTGCCAGCTGGACCATGCCAGTAATGGCCATTTCCCAAAAAACAAGAGACACTTGCCAAGATTCAGCCTTTGGCTGTCTCCCTGTGGGGCCAGCCAATTTTTCCACCTGGTCAGCACATGGTAATATTGGAATGGATAGAAGAAGCTTATAGGAGTCAGCTACCCACAGAAGACTGTCATGTGTGTTTGTTAAATTCAGTTTTTAAACCCATAAGCTTCCCATAATACTATCTAGGAACTGGGAGATGTTTGTCCTGCTTTCTTGTCTATCATTTGTCCAAGCTGAAAGACTCACAGATGAACATGAGCAAACAAAAGCAAAAAATTATCCACTTTTTCTTCTTTTCCTTTTTGTAATATTGGCTAAAGGAATTTTGTGTACAGCATTGAAACTTGTAAATTATTTGGGTCTATTAAAAAATGTAAAGGAAAGAGCTGTGCAAGACTTTAAGGTGATTCTGAATTATCCCCAACCTTCATTTCAGCACAATGAATTTCAAGGACACTGCTTTCTGACGAGTTTGGAGATTGCATGAACATAAAATCACATGCAAAACCAATTTGACTACTTGAGTCTCACCTGGATTACTTTAAAAACCTTATGAAATGGCAAATTTAGCATGTTTTGACAGCCAGAGTTGTAAAATGAGCAAGATTTAATTGTAGCAGGATATTAGGTTGAAATTCCTGTAAAACCAAGACTGAATGGGAGGTGTCTTTATGTGGTTTCATATTTTGTTGCCCACATGGTGGATTTTTATTACTGATGTCAAAATACTTTAGGACACTTCATGTTTTCAAATGAGATCAATAGACAGAACATCCTGGCACAGTCTGGGAATGGTGGTTTCAAAGTAAATGTCCTGATTAATACTGTTTTAGCTGAAAGATGGAGTGGCACTAAAGTCAGATATTACATCCTTTTATTCTTTGATATTTTGAAGACTGAGAAGAGGCTGGAAGAGAATAAGTTGGAGGCAGTGGTGGCCTTTTAGCCTTGTTTTCTTGCTGTTTATTGACTTCAGAGGTGGTGTTCAAGAGAATGTTTGTGTTTTCAAATGAGAGAGGCTGTATCTGCTGTGACATCATTGACACTGAAAGCAAGTCAGTTATACAACAGCTTTTTAAATGCCCTTAAAGAAAAAAAAATCTCTCTCAGAAATTTAACTGAGAGTTTGATTTATACATCAGAGAGCAAAAAAAATATTAACCTTTCAGTGTCTTTATTCTGCCCCAAGCTGTATTTGGTTTAATTGATTGCCTCATTGTGTGTTCTGTGAGTAGTTGGCAGTCTCTTGCTCCTGTACCCAGCTGAAGGGAAGAATTTAAGCCTACATTTGTCAGACAAGCCTAGCAGTGCTTGTTTGAGCCTCTTGTGTACAGCTCACATCAGCTAAGATAATCTCTCTAATGTGATGGAAATTACTTCACCTGACAAAATCTGCTTTTGACAAGGTTACCAGAATGAAAAGTGACTGACTGTGAGAATATGAATAGGAGCTGAGGCCATATGTCTCCAAATAGTTTAAGGAACTCACACTGTAAAGAAATAAAAAGGATGGGACTGCATGAGGGGCCAGGAAGATGAAGCCAGGCAATTTTAGGTCAGCACTGTGCTGGTTCCAGGGGTAGGCTCATACCAAAATGATCAGCTGGAAGCAATACCTGCCTGATCCCAGGCATTGTGCTTTCCCCCAGCACTCAGGAGTCCAGAACTCAATGGCAGTGTGTCTGTCTTTGATGCAGCAGCAGCACCAAAAGAGCTGGTCAAAACCAGTGCCACTGTAGAAAGCTGCCTCTAGCTGCTCTCATAAAAAATGTTTGTGAATTCTGGCTGGTCTCACAATTAAAAAATAAAAAATTGAAAGATCAAGAAAAAAATGGCTTAATGCTTCAGACTTAGATATACAAAATTATATCTAAATGCCAAGTACATCCCTATTGAGATGCAAGTATTAGACCTGAGCAAAATGAGGAATTTTCTGCTTTCTCCAAGGGCTGCACAAACCACTTTAGTTCCTAATGCTGGCTGGAAAGGCTTTGATAATAACAGGAGTCATGGAATTAAACACTGGTTTTGGTTGGATAGGACCTTTAAAGGTCATCTAGACTAATTCCTCAGTGATGAGCACATGATGGTATAATGGTATAATATGTCTGTTGTCTGATGTTGAAACCATGAAAGGTACAAGTTATTCCTGCTCATCCTACCTAATGGCTCTCCAGAATATGTAATTATTCCATGTAGCAGGTGAAAATAACTAGGGAATTTTTTTCCCCCTTTGGAATGTTTGGGGAAAGCTCTAGGGCTTATTTAATTCCTTTTGCACTTAGGGTTGAGACCAATCAAGTTCCATAAGATAATTAATGTATGCATTTGTTGGGCTATTTTATTTCCATTTATACCTGAGAAGTCAGCATATGTGATGATGGTTTAATGGTTTGATGAATGGGGAAATGCATAGCTCAATACCTGGCTCTGCAAATCCCAATTGTTTAATCTCTTGATGAGTCATTATTTCATGATTTAACTCCTGAGTGTGTGAATCAGGAGAATCACAGGTTGTATGTATTTGATACCTATGCAATATTTTTGGAGGTAGATGTATGAACCTCTGAAATTCTGAGAATTCTTGTGACATCCCCAAATGTGGCAGCAAGCCCAGCTCAGCCACCACTCTCCCAGCAGAGCTTGGCCTCAGTGTCAGGACAGAAGCACTAACAGCTTCTGGCTGATTCAAGTCACAAGCACATTTCCTGCTGGAAACTGTCTTCTGCATTCGGGATTGACATTCCAATAGAAGCAGCATGCAGTACATGGCAACAATTCTTGAGAGAGTTTTGCTGGATGTGCCTAAATATTGGGATTATAGAATTAGATATTTGTTCATTTTACTTAATCACCCCCTGCCCCCTTTTTGAGTGTGTGGCAGACAGGAGACTGATTTTCATCTGAATTACAAAGGCAGAAGTGTGACCCTTAAGAAACCTTCTACAAGAGCTGCTCTATTAGTCCAGCACTGAGGTCCATCTTGTCCAAAATCCTCCCAACAGCTGCAAGCAGGGACAGTAAAACAGGGAATACCACAAATACATCATGTATAGAGTGATTCTGTGCTTCCAGTTTCTCCCTGTCCGTGGTTTGGGGATGGGGGAAGAGAGATGATGTTTTTGACACTTCTGATGAAGGAAATGTGATGTTGACCTACTTCTTCTAATAAGGACTTTGTATTTTCAGCTTGCTGGCAGTTTTGTTGAAAAGTTCAAAGGTTAAAAGTGTATAGAATATTGAAGGTTAGAGCACTGACCTTGAACAAAGAGAAAGAACTCCTGGATCGTTACTGACTGTTAATGTAATAATGCCATGCCTCCTGTTGGTACTGTTAAAAACAAAGCTTACAAACCCTCTCATCTCCAAAGGCACAGAGTGAATAATTCCTAGAGTTTATATTTTATATCTGATACCTCAAAGTTCCCTTATTAATATGCTGAAATAAGTGAATAATAGATTATGAGTCACCTGCACAGGTGGGTTCTGGATCTTATTTAGTAGACAGTTTTTAATATAGTTCAACCAGAATCACCTGCTTTCTGTCCAATTTTCTGGACTTGTTTCTGTAACACTTGCATGACTTTTCCAATAAGAAGCTGAGAACTCCCTGATTCTTGGAGTGAATTTGAATGTAGCATAAATTGGTTACACTTATCACGTATTAGGAATTGCAGAGTGTTTTGTAGACCTAGGACAATAACTGTGCTAATATTGTGTATTAATCATTCTGCAGTAGCTCCAAGGTACATCCATAGAAGTCCAGAGCTTTTTTCCTGCTACATGCTGCAAAAATTTAGTGAAAACTGTGCAAATTTGATTTTTTTAAAGCAGAAACAATATACAGCATTTGCCTTCTTTGTGGCCGCATCATATTTTAAACTGTAGAGAAATACATTTTCATGTATTTTAATGCTGTCTTATTATTTCCTATTTCAATATCTTTCTTCAGGGCTTTTTCATCTTTTTGCTGTCTGACACAATAACTACTGTTTCATTTTAAAGATGAAACTAGTGGGATCATAACTATCAGTACTTTTTCTGGAGTAGTGCTATTGGATGCTAATTTTTGTTTGCTTACCAAATAGATGCAGACTGGTACATTTTGTGCATTCAACCTCTGTTTTTACTTTGATCCTGAGACTCAGTCCTGCTCAGGAGTCTCATCTTCCTTGCTACTCTGTTGTTTCTTGCACTGAATGGATTTTTGGGTTGCAGAGGTGTGGAAAGATGTTGTTGAACATGTGTGATTTAGAGCACCTGTTGTTCTTTTCAGTTCTGCTTCTGTCCTCTTTTATAAAGTAAAGACATATGATGAACACAAAATATCAGTAAAAAAGCACACATGCAAAAATATCTATTTTTGTTGCTTTTCTTTTCAGGTATGAAGTACCAATGAAGCTGATGTGACATGATTTATCTGAATTTCAGTTTGGGTAATCAACAATTTGTCAAATGTTTACACTGGATTGAAATAGAAGTATCATCTGCCCTACAGAGGCATGAAAGAATGCATATTTTTGTAAAGGAACTGTAAAGTAGGTGTGAATCAGAGCGACTTCATAACATTATATTTCTATCTGATAGTGCTGCAGCAGCAAACAGTAAAACCAGCAGATGGATATAACTATCAGTCTGATTTTCTGAGGTTGTAATCCTGAAAAATTAAACCATCAAAGAAAAAGAAATTTTTCATGAGATTTCTGTATATCTATAAACAGCCTTTAAATTAACACAATTAATAGTTCAGGTCAGGGATTTAATGCAACAGAAATATCCAGATCCAAGTGATTCACTATAGTCTAAATTAAACTCCTGAATAATGGGGGGAGCTGTGCCTGCTTCTGCAGTACCTTGTCTGTTCTCTTGTTCTCATGGTGTACTTGGACTAGCAGGAATGTGGTTTTTATTTCTTTATGTTAAGTCTATTACAAAGCTGCTAATGTTTCTTTAGCATGCAGAAAACAGCTCTGTCACCTTTGCAACTTTGAAAGGTACAGCCCCATTCAGTGGAAGGGAATAAGCTCTTGAAGAGTGCACAAAGCAATGATGCAGCCTTGGGAGCTGGCAGGGAGGCAGGGAGGGAGCGAGCCGTGGTGCTTTGCTGAGCGTTTCCTTTCCCCCAGCTGCAGCATCCATCCCTCAGAGCAGAGGCTGCTGGCCCTGAGGTGAGGGAGCAAAGGTGACTTGGCCACCTGCCTGAGCTGACACAGCACAATTAGCCCAGCTAATGAACTGTCACAGGGTGACAAACTCGATCTGTAATGGCACAGCAATTGCTGAGCCCTCTCCAGCAGGTTCATCGCTGGAAGATCCTGGCTTTTGGCATGTTCCTTGGGCATGGCAGTGAGATCTGGCCCGACACTGATTCCTGTCCTGTGCAACGTGTCTGTCAACACTTCTACCCTGGAGAAAGCAAACCCTGCTGGCAGGGCCAGGTCAGAGCTGAGCATCTCAGCCTGCTCTGGGTGCTGCTGTCAGCTCCCTGCTGCCTTTGACCAGCGGCCAAAGGGGAGCAGCGCCTGGCACCGCTCTGCAGCTGCCAACAGCACCCTGACGTGACCATGGCTGAGCAAATCCAGGGTCAGGAGGGCTCCAGGGATGATGTGCAGCCTCACTTGCTGGGATTGAGCAGTGGGTGTGTTTTACAGATTTCTGAGTGAAATGTGATGCCCTGGTGATGTGCTGGGATGTAGCAAAGCGTTATTGCTCGTGTCACAGGGATTGCACACTCTGCTGCTTGGAAAGGATTTTGACAAAAGAGTATCTCTGATGGTGAGATGAAAACAAAACACATTCTTCTTCCAGCTGGAATTTCTATTAATCAAAATAAAAAGTTGTATTGGATAGAAAAAATGCATCAATATACTCCATTTAAATCACATACTAAGCAAAGGTTAGATAGTGATTTGCTTTGAACATGGAATTCTGAATTTAAGTATCTTTTCTCTACGTAAGAATAAAAGCCATGTTTTGCCAGAGGTTTAGGGATTTTGGTCTTCTCTTTTGGGGTAGCCATTTGTAAGCAAATTGACTTAATCTAAGTGGTGACAAATATTGATGGCATATGCAGGCATTTTAAAGAAATAAAAATCAAGTCCTCCTTTGAAAATTGCACAGTGAAATCAGTGGAGATTAATTAATAAGAATCAATCTGGACCAGTGATTCCTCAGGAAATAAGTGTTCAAAAAGAATATCCCAATAAACTTAAGTTAAATAGATTTTGGCACAAAATTAAAATTTAATCTCATAATAAATTTTATCATATTCTTGGTCCTGAATTGAAATGAACAATTTAAAAAAATATTTTATCAAATAAATTTAAACTATTGAAGGGGACCAATTAAATATTTTTGCATGATAAGAACAAAATATTTAATTATGTTTTTTCTTTTCAGGATTTTTATTCTTTTAAAAAAGTAAGTTGCTTGTTTGTATGTAAATAATTAAAAAGGAAAAATGAAAATTAAGTTTTTAAAGTACACTTTTTGTCTTTATGCTACAATTTCAACAGGATTAACATTAATTTTTTAATATATATTTTGATAAAATAACCTTTTTGATCAGTTTTTTTTAAGCTTTTAGAGGTTTCATGCCTGTATTTTGTTATATAAACCAGCCAGGTCTGAGCTCTATTTTAGGGCTTTTATTTTTTTTTATAGAATGTATCAAAAAAACTGCCCATAAGTCCACATTTTTTGAAATATGACAATTATTTCAGTAACGTTGACCTCAGAGATAACAGGCCAAGTTTTCTGCTGATGTCAACTGATGTCACTTCACAAAAGACAAAGCCTCTGACCCAGAGTTGATTAGGGCTCTGTATCCTGGAATTTCAAATAAATGTTAGAGGGTTTTCTGATGAAACCTCTTTATTCCTTGAGAGCTGGTGGCAATTCATGTAAATATACACTCTAGTCAGAAAATGAAGTGGCAGATGAGGCACAGGGGGCTGTTACAGCAGGAAATGTCCCAGGCTCTGCTCTCTGTGCAAAAGGAGCAGCACCATCCCTGCTGCTGCTGCTGCTGCTGCTGAGGGTCCCAGCCTGTGCTCCGTGGAGCCCTCGGTCTGGGGAGAGCCAGCAGGGCACAGGGAGCTGCCTCTCCTGCTTTCAGCAGGGTAAAAGGCATTAAAACATAAACCAATTCCTCCTCTTTTCCATCTAAGCAATTGCTGCATTGTCACAGGCTTGTTATGCACATAATGTCCATGAGCTTGTGTGCCAGCTGTGCTGGCTGGAAAATCTGAGGAGTTCTGTACTTTCAGGCCACCTTTGTTTATGCTGATGAGGTTTCACTTTCCAACACTGGAATTCCACACTGAAATTTCTGTGTATTACTATTAGGTAACTCAAACTTCTTAATGAAAATTAAGATCCATTAAATCCCCTGATTTCATTCTGCAATAAGGCTGCAAGAGGCTTCATTTATAAATGACCATTTTTTCCCCTGTGGAAGACTTTGTCAGCAGTTCTAAGGGTGCCTATAAACACAAAATGGATCTTTACCTAATGAGTTACCTTCCTGCTTGTCCTTTGTTTTCTGCATTGGCTATCTAACTTTTAAAGAAGTTGTTCCTACCACTGGGTGAACATTTGTCATATCAGACTGATAAGCCACCCAACAGTTCTGAGATTTGTTATTGCTACAGCTGATGTTACCAATTTTATTTTTTTAATTTTGAAAGTTTTTCCCCAATTTGCCTGCCCTGAGTGATGCCAGGAAAATAAAAGGGTAGGTTGGGTGAATACAATAAAATCTTTAATAGAGAATATGATTATTCATGGTTCTCACATCACCAGTATCAGTATCTAGAAAAGATGGGTGTTCAAATGTACACTTATGAGATTCCAGTGGACCCTAAATAAAGATTATCATTAGTGGAGCTCTGTTCTCAACGTGTGCAGTTTCCATACACAGATGTGGGCAGAGCCAGTTGTTTCTGTTATATCCATTTCCTCTGTATTCAGGAACTTGACATTATCTTCTGCATTTGCATCTTCCCTGCTGTTGTTAGCAGGGTTCTGTGGGCACTGGATGCTGTGAATCATTAGTTGACCTACTTTTGATCAGCTTTTATCTGGTGCCTTCTGGCTCCTTTAGGATATGAGCTTTCCTCTCGGTGTGCCTCCCTCACTCTTTCTCAGTGCTTAGTTTTCCAAGATGTTTTCCTCCTAAATATTAGTGGGAACCAGAGGGACAACAACATCAAAGTCAGCATATATTTATTTCTTTGTTTTCCCACTTGTACTTGCCCTCAGGTAGTATTTAGAAATGAGGAGTTGATAATTATAAGAGATGTTATAAGGAGAATTTCATAAGGTGATTTACTGGGGAACGGAAGCACTTTTGTGGTTTTATTGCTGCCTTCATGGAGAGAATCCCCAGTACAGACCTAGGGCTCAGGTTGTGTTGACTCTGAAGTCTTAGGGCTGATGGATACTTAGGTAGAGGCCAGTCTTTGGAAGTTGCTGATATTTGAAAAAGCTTCTGCTCGATAAATCATTCTGCTGGTATAATCTGTTAATATTGTTAGCAAAGCTCATATGAGTCTCTGTCTAACACACCCCATCACAAGAGCTTGCTATCAGCATTTCTTACCTTTTCTAAACTTGTCACTCTGTATGAAAATTGCATTGTCAGGTATCTGCCCAAGGCTGTAGTTTTTCTGTGTCAGCCAGAATGATTCAGCTATTTCAGGGAATGAATTTAGTAGAAAATATGTTTTCTCCTCCTTGGATATATAGATTGAGACCAGCTAGGACCTATATATTTAAGTAGGCACTAGAAACTTAGCTAAAGTGTTCCTCTGATGGCCAAGCACTACCTTCTCCTGACTTCATTAGAGAAAAAATTGTTTAATTTTGTTGAATTATGACTCTAGTGGGGTAAATAAAATTGGTGCATTCTAGTGTTCAAGCAGACTACACAGACCTTGTTCCAGCCCAAGGCACCAGGAGCAGGGGACATGGTTCCCCTGCTTTATGTAATGTGAAATGAGGTGTCAGTGGGAGAAAATAATGAAAAGAGACTTGGCTCTGTGGAAGATAGTAAAACTGGAAGCTGGTGAGAGAGAATATTTGTACCTAGAAACCACAGATCAGAGACTCAGGCAATAGCTGGATGGAGGAATAGAATGGAATGAGGCAGGAAGCCGAGAATGGAGAAAAGGGAGTAGAAAACAGAGTTCAAGCAAGCATGAATTATGAGGAATCTGATCAAAAACTCCAGGATAATCCACATTGAGTTGTTTTGATGCTGGATCAAGGTCCTGGCACTCAGCTGTGTCTTGTGTCACCCTCCACATCCCCAGTGTAACAACTTCCATGCTTGGTTACTCCTTGGCCCCCTTTCCCAGCAGCAGCCTCTGCCAAAGGCTGCTCCTGTGCCATCCGTGCCTGGCAGGGAGCTGGGCTGGCACAGCTGAGCCCCTCCTGCAGGGCCAGGCTGGCCCAGTGTCCCTGAATGCTGGGAGGGCAGTGCCCAGCAGCTGCAGCCTGTCCCTGTCTGTCTGTCTGTCTGCAACCTGTCCCTGTCTGTCTGTCTGCAGCCCGCCTCCTTCTGCAGCCTGTCCTGTCCCTGTCTGTCTGTCTGCAGCCTGTCCTGTCCCTGTCTGTCTGTCTGTCTGCAGCCTGTCCTGTCCCTGTCTGTCTGTCTGCAGCCTGTCCTGTCCTCTTCTGCAGCCTGTCCTGTCCCTGTCTGTCTGTCTGCAGCCTGTTCTGTCCCTGTCTGCAGCCTGTCCTGTCCTCTTGTGCAGCCTGTTCTGTCCCTGTCTGTCTGTCTGCAGCCTGTCCTGTCCCCATCTGCAGCCTGTGCTGCCCCCAGAGAACCAGCCAGGCTGAGCCAGGGCAGAGCAAGGAGCAGCCTTGGTGCTGAATTCAGCAGTGCTCACTCCTGAGCAGCCCCTGTGCTCTGGGAACAGCCTTGGCAGCAGCCCCGGGCAGGCTGCATGGGGTGACCTGAGCCAGCTCTCTCTGGACTTTATTTATTGCGCCTTGGCCAAGCCTCAGAGCGAGTCCAGGCTCCTCCATGTCCTCATGGGCTTTTCCATGGCCCTCAGCACTGCTGGTTCTGAGTACCCAAGCCAAAGGAGTCCAACTGAGGTTATGCTCTGGCCACTTTGGGGATGGCATTTCCCAACTCATGTGTGCTTGACTCTATAACCCCAAAGCCCTTGCAGCATAGAGGGATTTTCCCTGTTCTCTGCCTAGAGCTAGTGTGGGCTCTTATTGATAAATCTTCATAAAACAGAAAACTGAGTTTGTAGAAGTCCTCTTGGGGCCTGTTTTTATAGTACAAATGCTGCTTACAAGGAGACACTGTTCACTGAACAAAAAGTTGCACCAAGTATATGATTATCTTGGGTGCATAATTAATATGACAGGAAACTACTGCACAGTAATGAACAGTTATAGTTCCCACACTAAAAATATTTTTTAAATGAATTTTTGTACTTTATCCATGAGCAGGACACTGTGGCAAAAAAACAAGCAATTAATTCTAAATTTGTGTAAATTTAAATGTGATTGAACAAAAGATTGGCATATCATAACCAAAATAGATTTTAATTTTTCCCTGTAGGAATGTTAGAAATCACTGGCGTACACTTGGATTTGCTATTGTAAAGGGTGCTTTGTTAGGGTTTTGGAGAGTTTTTATTATTATTTATATTTCTGGCTAAAGATTTCAGTGGAGATCTGTTACAGTTTGTGCTACTCTGGAGACAAGTAGTGTTCTAAGAAACCAATCAACTATTTAGAAATTAGCAGCTCTCTGCATCTTCATCTCAAAACTATGTCTGTCTACAAAGCAGTGGTGTATTATTAATTAAAATTTGATGATGTTTAAAGACACCACTAATTGCCAGAGAAACTTAATTCCTCCTCAGTAAGACTGATTCTGTTAGAGGAGGAAAGATGAAGAACTTGGAGGCAGACATTCTCCCAAGCTCTTGACAATTCAGTAACAAGATTTCTTCTTGACAGGCCTCTGTGGGCATGCAAAAAAGATAAATCCTTACAAGCCTGGCCTTAGGTAGTTTAGAAATGCATGTTCCAGAGGAGAGGCGATGAAATGCAAGTTTAATTCTGTGTTCACAAACCTTTGGAGTATGCAAATAACGAGCGTTGTTCAGCTCTCCTGGAAAAATAAAAAGCATAAAATGTAAAACAGTCTTTCTAGAGGAATATGCCTGCACAAAACACCTTGAATTAAGCTCAAGATGAAAAATAATCTTCAAAATGCTGCAGTAAGACTTATGGAAATGGCACAGGGAGAAGCTTTTTGTGCTGCAAAAGAGGAAAGTCTTGCATGGCTCTTATTTTAGCCTAAATTAATTTATTAAAAGTTTTCCTTTGGTTATATTCTTATTTAAATTATACTTTTCATTTTTTAAAATATGTTCTATCACTGAATCTCAGGGCATTTGACTGCATTAATGGAGTCTCAAGGAAGCCTTAAAACTGATATTTTCTTTTTCCCTGTTGCTGTGTTTGTGCATGTTATAGCATAACTGAGCTCTAATTTTTGGACACCACACCAGCAGTACTGTACTACAAATCATTGTCATCAGCAGCATCCAGAACAATGCTTTCTAAATCACTCTGAGATAAATATTTCAGATTACCATTTTGGCACAGAAGAAAGTGAATTACCTTCATCTCAGACAAAGATATAAAACTTACACCAGGTTTTATCATGTAGAAATTGATGCTGACAGAGAGATTAGTAGGAGTTGTGTTGATGTGGCAGAAATTTGGGAAATCCCAGAAAACTGATGCTTAAATACTCTTAATCTCTACACCTGGGAAATTTCATCAGCCAGGTGAAGTTTCTACCAATCTGAAATGCAGGTGAATAAATCATGGCTCTGATACTGACTATCACCAAAGATTGGGAGCTCAGGAGCAGCTCATTGTTCTCATGAAGGTCAGACTTCCCACTTCCTTTATCTTCTGTTTCATCCTGTTGTCTTGTATCATTTTTGTTTTGAGACTTTATTCTTCTTCCAAAAAACAGAGTATTTTATAGCACGTTGATCAAATAATTGTAGCAAAATCTAACTTTTATTCATACTAAGGTCTTCATTCTTTATGTTCCTAGGGGAAAAAATAGTAAGAAATCAGGTGGGAAAATAAATTCCAGTTGTTAGTTCTGAAATTTTTCTCCTCTTCCTGCATGAGTCTTCTTTTTATGACCATTCATAACTTCATCTGCTGTCACCATGTTCTATTTTCTGTCTTCCTGGAACAGTTCAATTCATCTAAACAGCTCATTTTATCAGTGCCTCCCTTCCTTAGCCAGTGCAGTACATTTACAATGCATTTTTGACATATACTGATATATGTTGGTGGCCCATTTTTTACCATAATTGTCAGTCAAAGGGATGTCAAAGGGATATTAAAATCACTGAAGATATAATCCCTAACTCAACTGAGAGTTTTTTTGGGAATGCCCTGAGAGTGACCAGAATGAGTGACCAGTTCTTGTTTTTCAGCTGTGTGAGCATGGAGTTGTCTCCAGTGATTTCAGATGAAACATTTACATGGGAAGAATTAAATTATGTTCCTGTCACCAACTACCTGACCTGATGTGTCAGAGCAGAACTCAATGAAGGGATAAGCAAGGAATGAGATGTTCATGTGAAGGAGAAAGGAAATGTTTCTGTGAGCTGCTCCTTTGGGAGACTTGGCAATTGCTGTAATTCCCATAAATACCTATTTTCTATCTGAAATTTCATTCAGAAACATAAATACCTATGTTTCTATCTGATCTTACATCAGCTACTGCATTAAAAAGTTTCAATCAAATATGAAATCTTTAAGTATAAAAGTAATTTATTCAATGATCTTCTCACTTTGTTGCTTGAGGCAAAAATGTACATAAACTTAGAACATGTGTTTTGGCTATTCTGGTAAAATTAAAAATTTTTGAGTCTTTTCAAAAGAGACTTTTCCTTTAATGTTAGTGGTGTGCAGTAGAATTAGGTGAATAACCTTAATACGTATTTTGGAAATATTAGAAATTATGGAGTCTGGCACTCTGAATTTAATTCTGTATGAAAAACACAATGAGTTATTTTTAATCTCTGTGAAAAAGATTGTTATTTATTAGCCAAATGTTAAATAAATATCAAAGTTATTAAAGCTCTCTTTCTAAAATTGCTGTTCTTAAAAAATCAACACTTGAGAAATATCAAACTGTGAGACTCTGTATTTCAGCTCACCTGTAGATATGATTTCTTGCACAATTTTAGAGTGGATACCACAGAGTGCCTAGAATAAAGAAATTTTGAGTTTGTGGTGTTTTCTAAAGCTCTCAGGGTGACTGGTGATGGTACCTGGGATGAAGGCTCTGCTGTGCTGCCTTGCCTTGTTCAGGGAAGGGAAAGTTGCTGAGGGTCAGCCCCTGACCCTCGCCCATGGCTTTGAACATGAGGCAGAGGCAGCTCTGCAGGTTGAACACACTGGAGGCGCAAAGAAAATTAAATATGTCAGCAAGGAGGGCACAATTATCTTGTCATTACGAGAAGGAAAGCTAGGATTTTTTGGGAAATGGCAGCCCAAAAGAAATACCAGGTTTATTTTACCCCCAGTGCTATGAGCATTCCTGATCAATGGCTGTGTTTCCCTAAGGCTGCACATGAGTACACTGTGCAGGCTCACAGCTCGTTCCCTTGTAAAACTAACAGACAATGTGTGGCATTAAATGAACTTTTCTTGTTCCTTACTCTACTTTCGCTTAGGAAACAACCAAGCAACTAAATGTAGTCGTTTTGGTGATTTTTTTATAGGCTGTATCCAATGCAAGACATCTATTATTAAAAGGAAAAAAAATATCTACTGTAAGAAAAGCTGACATGAAAAAAAATAATGTCACCTGAAATGTGTGAGTGACTTGTAAGGCCTTACAGTCTGAGATTGTCCATTTCTATCATGCAACTTCTTTAGAGTCCATTGTGCAGAGCATACCACCATGGATTTTTACCCCTTGTGCTTGAAACAAACCAAGTTGCACTTTAAAAGAGTCATATTACCAGTTCTATTAAGCTAGCTTGAGTGGCTAAGCATAACATTGAACTGTTTTACTGTGTGCTTTTGTGAAATTATATGTATTTTTAAGTTTAAAAAAATAGAGATGATCATTATGAAACAAATATTTTAAAAAGTTAAGTAAAAAGAGAAATACTGAAAAAGTAAAATTGGAAAACTTTTTTTCATTCATGAAAGTAACAAGCTCATCTAATTCCAAACAGCTGAGATGCTTACAGAAGAGCAACCTTCCAATTTGGGCACCTGTGCTAGAAATAATGCAATAAATGAACCTTAAGATTATTGATAATCAATGTGACTTTGAGCAGCACGGCTCAGAAATGATCAGACCACTTATTTTCAATTAGATGTAATATGGAAAATATCCTGAAAGAAGAAGGAAGATGTAATTAGGCAGCCTGGGATGCTTTGTTCATCTGTCATATTTTCAAACAGAATTATTATAGAATTACTTGCTTTTGTCTAGTATGTGCTTTGAAGTCTATTATTTTGAGTGAGAAAGTAATTTTTCTGAGTGCAGATGAGCCTCAGAGAGCTGTCCATGCCAGTGTGGGTTGGACAGGAGGGATTCACTGGTTGAAACCCTTTTGGGAGCTGTCTTTGCTTCACAGAACTTGTGTTTGGCTGGGCGATGGATCCCACCTCAGCCAGCAGGGTTAGGCTGGCACCAGAAACATGGGAATATTCACTCTGTGCCTGCATCACTCACCCTATAGGGCAATCTAGGGGTAACCTCCTTTCCTGCTTTGTCGCAGACATCTTTCATAAGAAATCCTTTCTTAGGATTTCTGAGAAGCTGCAGATGTAAACAATGGTTATCTGTTGCTGTGGAATGCAACAAGTCCACCTGTGATTGGGCCATCTTGAATGTTTATCATTAATGGCCAATGGACTGAGCTCTCGAGCACAGAGTTGGAGAGAGCTCCCTTTTGTTATGCATTCTTTTCTTGTCTCTAGATAGTTAGCAGCCTTCCAGGACAAACCCTCTCCCTTTTCCATCTTCTTTTTAATATAATGTAATATATACATATTATAACATAATAAATCAAGCCTTCTGATGAAGTCAACATATTCGCCTCTCTCTCATTCTGAAAACCCTCCTGAACACTGTCACACTGCTTCTCCCCAGAATGCTGTGGTCACACCCTGGGTTTTGTTCTCAACATACAGAAAACAGATTGCCCTGCTGCTGCCTCTGGAGCAAACACATGGTCCTTGGGTTGAATGAAAAAGATTTAAAGATATAAAGGTGAGCATGGAGGAGCTTTGGAGGGTTGGAATCCTTCTAGGGGATGAAGCTGAGGGCTGTTCTCTCCTCTGTCTTCAAAATCAGTAGTAAAATATAAATGAGCTCTTTGGATGTTTGGGCGCTGAATTCCCGATTCTCGCATGATGGAGTTACAGTGTTGTAACACTGGGAGCTGGGATGATTTGAGGATGTTTGGGTTTCTCCAGGGTCAGGAATAATTGTCAGGTTCCAGTGGATTCCAAGCAATGCTCAGAGTCCTGCAGTTGTAGAGAGGCAAACATTGAGAACAAGCAATACACGATTTTATTAAGTAGTGCTGCTCTTGAGAACTGACTTAATTCCAGATGCATTTGACCTTGCCACCAACATCTTCAAAGACAGTTGACCTTTTTTGACTTCTTACAGAGGAGAAGAGCCTCTGGATTCAATTGGGCAGGTTAGCTGATGGCATTTTAAAAGAACTCTGTATTTCAAAACCTAGAGTGTTTAAAAAAAAAAGTCCAAAGACCTAATAGCAGCAATTTTTTTTTTTTTTTTTTTTTTTTTTTGCTAAAAATACAAGTGCCCTGCAAAAGAACTTTTCAAATACTTCCTCTTGGTGTTTTCACAGCAAGATTGGACTAATGAGGTGTGGATAGTAGGGGGCCAATGTTTTGGAATGGATGATGGATGACCCTTACATAAACACTGTAAAGTTTGGATATTTATTGGTAGGTTCTCACAAGTCACCCAAACAAATGTGGCCCATTTCTGCAGTCTCTAATCCACTGGAACCAACAGCAGTTTCTCAAAAGTAAGGTTGGAACATAAAATCTTTCCAATACAAACCCAAGTGTTTCCTGGCTCAAAAGGGTTTGATTCCAGCATTCCAAGCTAAAAAACCTGAATTTGTCCAGTGGAGTGGTTGTGCAATGAATGAAAAAGCTTGTCAGACTCTAGCTGGTGCTGGATGGTACATGGTTATTGAAACCATGGTATCTCCTAGGAAATGTTGAGATCATCTGTCAGTACCATTCTGCCATTAACCTAAAAAAAAAAAAAACCAAAAAAAAAAAACCAAAAAACCCAAAAACCCAACACAATAAAAGTAATGTCTTATTGACATTTCATCTTCAAGATAAAAAATAGAGACAGACAGTGTGTGGGTGTTTGCATGTGTGAGGGATTGATCTTTCAGATGCTCTGAGGTTCATATAATTTCCACCAAAATGTTACTCAGTAGCCACTGCTGGAACAGAAGGCCATTCACACAGAAATTAATCTGCTATCTGCCTGGTGCCCAAGTCATTGATAAGTTGTAAGCCCAGTGATTGTGTGACTGAAACATGGGTCAGCATGCACGAGTTAAAACTCATGTTTTTCCCATTTATATCCAGGGCCAACAGAGTGTTATGTTCTAAAGTCAGAAATAAACCACATTTGTAATGCATGAAAATATCACACTGTGACAGTTCTGCTGTTGTTTGGTACAGTTGTGTGAGTCCTACAGACAGTAATTTTTTTACTATTCAGGAAATCCTCTTCTATTAATACACTAAACAGAGAAATGAGGAACACATTATTTATACAATTGTTTTAGACTAATTTGTAAGGAAAGTTTCAAATTGAAGCTTATACACTGTCACCACCTCCTCCAAGGAAGAGTTGCTCCATATTTATATCCTCATAAATGAGAACAGACTTTGACACAGGGAATCTGTGTCATTGAACTGCTGAGAAATTGTCAGAATATTTTTGCTGATTCAGGCCCCTTTTAAAATGGTTTGCTGTCCCTATGCAAAGCATTATGCATAAAATATTAGAGCTCAAAATTTTGATGTTTTCTAAACTCTCTTTTAAACTGAAAAATCCTCTTTAAATTCTCTTGACTTCCCTGTGTGTGGGTATAACTCACAGATCTCCCAGAGGATGCTGTTCTTTTTTGTGTGTGTATATTATGCCACTTTCAGTGATGCACAGGATCCCAACCATCACTTTCAGCTGCCTCACTCTGGCAATCAGAAGCAGCTCAGCTTTACAGTCTGCACCTCTTTTACAGAAATTATCTTTTTCCTGTGTTCTCATTTTTCTCCTTGCATAGATTGCTCTTGTAGCATTCCCTGTCCTCAGTGGAATTTTCATGAGACTAAGCTGAATTTTTATCTTTGCTGTGCAAGTGATTTCACTGGGTATCCTCCTGATTTCTATTTCTGGACTAACAGAGCTGTAAGCTACTTAGATAACTGTTGGAGAGCTAGGGATTCAGGTCTTGTGGCAGTGCTGGATAGGGCTGAAAGTGATGTTTCCTCTTTCATAGCATCCAGTCTGTCAGCTCACTGTGAAACTTTCAGGTATTTTCCTACAGCAAGGCTGAAAGAAAAATAAACATGGTGGGAAAGGGGTAGTGGTGGAGAAAAGGAAATGGGAAATCAGATAGCTTTTAATATGTTGCCTAATTAAAAAAAAATCCTTCTAATGTTTTTATTGCACCTGAAAAAAATCACTATATTCAAAAGAACATTTTTGCAGATTGAGAAAAGATACTTCTTGTTTTGGTTGTGCAACACTGACTTTTGTAAAGAAAAAGAATTTTATTCAGTGTAGTACTCCAAAAGCTTAGAAATCAATATCCAGTGATTCAGTTACTTCCTGTCCATCTGGAACCGAGCAGATATGCAACAGCTGAGTTTTTATGACTAGAGAAAAATAGATTTGACAGTCTTCAGGAATATAAACTTGTATATGCAAGTATCTAGGGAGTATAAAATGGCCTCTGATATTACTCATAGTGCACTTTGCTGTGTGAAGTGAGTAATGAAATGTTGGTTTTGATAATCTAATTCAAGGAATTATGAAAATAAAAATCCAGAACGTGAAGCAACATAAATAGGGCAACTGGCTGTGAATTCATGGGTTAAACTCACCAGTCTCATCTAAGACATTTACCCTTACTGAGTGTTCCTTTGAATTTGAGTGTCACTGATAACTAGGCAACTCTCTTATTTCAAATAAATGGACAAGGAATCTTGAGATCTATAACACAAAAATGCAGTCAGAATTACAGTTCTTCATGTACATTTTTCTGTCTGCCTTCTCTGCATGTTCATGAGTAGTAAATCATATGCCAGCTCTTGGCAGAAACAGCTTTACCTGCTCTCTTCTCAGGTCATCTCTTGATGCTTTTTTATTTCCTCCTCCCACCAAATCTTTGCTTTAAATGTTATCCTCCATGCAGATGAAGAGTGTAGATCATGTGTTATAAGGGGCATGTACAGGCAGGATGCCTCAGCAGAAGGGTGTAAGTGGGCTTTTGTTCAAAGCTAAAAAATGGCAGTGTGCTTTTCTCTGTAGACCTGCTGTTAGATTTAAAATATTGTTGACATATTGTCAGCCTGATTTCTGAATTTGGTTGAAAATACATCAGAAGAACTTACTTGCTTCATGTGGTGGATCCTGACTTGTAGTTAGTCTGGTATGATTTAATTTCCTTACAGACTTAGAGCTGAGATGAACGTAAACTCTGTGAACTACAGAGTTTGGTAAAACTCTGTAGTTTACAGAGTTTATAAAAATATAAATAAAGATCTTTATCTGTTGATCATCCTGTATTTCTGCTGCTCCATTTGGTATCTTGTAACCAGCATCCACAGCTGTGCTCAACAGTGCTGGTCAACATCAGGCCAAAGAGCTACATCACAAGAAGCTGATAATCAGAATATTAGGTAGCTGTACATGTGTGCATGATACACCTATTCCTAGCAAACTATGGAAGAATTTTCTTTTTCCAGACCCTGGAGCTATGTGAAAGATGTTAAATTAAATGTTGTAGGCTGTACCCCCCCCTTTTGCATGTGAGTGATTTTGTTCTCAAAGTTATACAATCTGGTGTTTCAGCTCTGTTTATCTCCAAAATTAATAGCAGGTAAATTTGTTCCCTTGGTGGCAGATGGTTAGATATCATAATTGCTTTTTTATTATAATTAGTTGCTTCTCACAAAATTTGCTTTTTCCTAGTCTCAATCTATTTGGTCTTTTAATATTAGTATGAAGATCTTATAATATTGTTCTGTCCAGCAAAGTGTTTTGCTTTCCTTTGCCACATACCAGGACACATCCATTTATAGAAAGAGAAAATTGCTTTCATGTTTGCTGTTTTATTTTGTAGGTTTCTGAAATACTTAAATATATCCTAAAATGAAATGTCACTGTATATCTGTGCTGTGCCTTATCTGCATTCAGGAAGGCTGAAATTATTTATGGTGGAAGGGATCTGTGCTAAGCTATTTGGAGAGCAAGCAGTGAGTGGAGGCAAAATATTGTAAAATATGAGTGGCAGCACACCTGAGAGGCATGGGTTGGTCTGGCTGTAGTGTAAATCACCTGTTGGATACTGGGATGAGCTGATTTCCTTTTTTTCTTTTTTTATTATAAACTTGGACTTTCGGGCACGAATTGCTATTAAACCTCAACCTGATCTTCAGCATTTTATGCAAATTGACTTCTGGGGAAAATGCATATGAGCAAGTACTTATGTATGCATAAATATTAAAATTAATCTATGCAGGATAGGGGCTTTGCAATGAAACTTTGTCCTGGCTGAAGCCATTCTCTTATTCCTTGTACAGAACCCAGCCCTTCCCTTCCCTTTGATGAAGCTCTTTAGCTACAGGGCCCAGAATGTCCTGGATCTGTGTGGGGAGATGGGCAGGCAGCCAGCTCCTGCCTCTCAGAGCCCACTGAGACTACAGCAGAGCAGTGCTTCTGATGTAATGTAAACACATAAAGTTAACAGAAATTTATGTCTGATGTTTGGATTTTAATCATTCATGATTTATTATAATCAGATATACGCTATGTTAATTAAATCAGATTCCAGATGTTTGCATCCCTGAAGAGAAACAAGGACACGAAAAAGAATTAGGAATGTTTACCAAACAGTTTTTTGCATTTCAGAGTGAAATCTATGTGATTTTGGAGGAAAAGAAATCCACTAACAAAACCAACAAGTAAAGTCAAGCAACATCTGCATTATACAAAATACAAGCTCAACAAAGAGCCTCGAGTACAGATTATGCAGTGTACTCAGATTAAAACAAGGTGAGCAAAACAGTTTTTTATTTCTAGATACCAAAATTTTAATCAGACCCAATAACTCTGTTAAAATTACTTTGAATTTTATATATTTTGTAGTTAAGGTTAGTGTAGAGTACAAAAATATTCTGATTCCTCTAAGGTTAGAACAAAGAGGATATAAAAATCTGCAGGCAGGCTACTCTCTCCAAGTCAATGTTGGTTGTCTCTAGTCCTCTTTCCCTCATTTTCACCTGTGTTTAAAAGAAACAATTCTCTAATAAGCAAGAAGGAACAAATAAAAAAACATAATTAGCAGCTGTGCTCTGCAAGTTGCTTTCTGTGTCCCAAAGCTGGCAGGCAGTGGTCCAGCTCTGGAGTGTTGTCATCTGTAGCTCACTTTGTGATACAGTATGTGAAACATCACATGATGTTTTAAATTGCATCATTTAAATGGATCATACCTATGAAATGAGAAAGTGTTGTTCTTCTCTTGAAGTATCTCCAAAGCAAGAACTGAAGAAGGGCCCCTTAAAGGCATCAAAGTAAAAATTCATTACTTTTTAAATGAATAGGCTTATTGCTTATGCACTTAGGTAGTAAGCCAGCCCTCTGTATCCATGTCACTATAATCCATTTTTCTCTTCACACCTCAGAAGTCTGATTTTTCTTGCATTTTATTAAATGCTCTTAAAATACCTTGCTTCCTTCCAGCTAAACCAAATACTGACTGATCCCAATCCTCCTCTTAATCTTAATTTAAATTTAACATGTCTTTCTGGTCCCACTTGGGTTAAAGTTTCTATTCTTTGGCTCAACCTTTGCTTTACAATGTGTCTAAATTGCAGAGTCCTGCTGCTTTGCTATATAATATGCCAGATCTAAGATCTAATGGACTTGTCTTATAAAAACATAATTCAACACATTCAGATACTGGGGATAAATTTGTAGACAATTTTCTTTCTTTTGCCATCCTCTTCATGTGAGAAAAAAGCCATTAATGCAGCAGCTCTGTGTGGGCTGGTCACTACAGAGGTGAGATTTTTGCATTCTTCTGCAAGGAATCAAAGTCAGCCTATTGCAGTACTGGGGAAAAGGCACCAATGACAGCACTTGGCATTCAGATTCTTAATGTTCCTTGAGACCACAATCTTGGCTATGATGAAGTCAACAGCAAAGCCACTGTTGATGGGATTTGAACTTGGATTTGGTGACTGAGATGCTAAGGAAAAACTTGACACTGACTGTGAGTGAGGGAATTAGCTAATAGAACACATAAATGTAGTATAAATTGGTTTTTGAAGAATAAGAGCTCAGCTTCTCATAGTTGATAGAGTGTCCCAGAGTAGGAGGACAAGAGGAAGGTCTTAGTATTAATATTTGAGAAAATTCTGAAATTTGTTTTGTTTGTGTATTCAGTAGTTGAAGGTTTGAAAAATTAAGCTATTTTAATTAGCTAGATGTTTAGGCTGAGTTCTGATGTGTTTCCTGTCCCCATGAATTTCCAAAATAAACATCCTGTTGATTTTTAAAATAAATCTGATTTACAAATTATAAGCTCTTAATAGATTACCAGGAGTTCCATTGACTTCATCAGTGTGAACCTATTGCATACTCCTAACATTACATACCCAAAAGTACCTGTGCTGGTTGGATTTTATTACCAGTTAGCCTGGTTTTAGTGGGGATGGAGTTAACTTTCTTCACATCTTGTACCGTGCTGTGGTTTGGATTGAGCATGAGGACAATGTTGAGTACACACTGATGTTTGGCTGTTGCTTGCTCTCAGTCAAGGACTATTGAGTTCCCAAGTTGTGGCAGGGAAGGCAGGGGAGAGCAAGGCCAGGACAGCTGACCCAGACCCCAGGGGGACATCCCAGCCCATGGAACATCATTCCCAGTCTATAAACTGGGGAATGTGGCTGGGGGCAGGGACTGCTGCTGGGCACAGGCTGGGCTTCACTCCGCGCATGCTGAGCAGTTGTCCTGCCTCACAATTTCTCCTGGGGTTTGTTCCTCTCCCTCCTTTTTATTACTAACAGTAATATTAACATATATTATTTTGTGTCAATTATTAAATTGTTTTTACCTTTACCTTTTCTCTCTGGTTTCCTCCCCACAGAGCAGCAAAGGTGCAGTGAGTTCTACACTTTGCTGCCACCTGGGATTAACCCCTGACAATGGCACATTAATTAGCTGCAAAGTCACTTTATTTTCTCTTATCTAGCTATCAAATTCCTCTCCCCCACAAGTACTCTTGAAATGCCAACTTTCTGCCAAGCTGTTTCTTATGCTTGTTGTATTTCTGGCATTCTGTCTTCCACGTAGGAGGAAAAATATTGTCCTAATCAGCACACTTCAGAGATCCTGTAAATAACATTTGAGCAAAGCTTGCAGTCTGGTCAGACTTAGATATTTTTATTTATCTTTTTCTCATTGAATTTCTTCTATTTTGTTACTTTCAGTTTTAGAAAGGAGGCAAAGGGGATCAATTTCACCCCAGAATTTTACTATGCATGTTTCTAAAACATATCACCCATATGACAGAACTAGACAGCACTCTTGAGAAATACCTCTATGAATCAGCACTGGTCTAGCATTCTTCCAGTTCCAGTAATGTAGTGGTCAGAGCAGATTTTCATGGAATTTGTAAAGGATTTGTACTCTTTTAAAAAATTCAAAGAAGAAATCATTTTGCCTTTATTGAAGTTCTAATATTGAATGATTTACCATGGCTTCTTTGGCTTCGAATTTAGCAGAGAATACACAATGTAAGAATGAAGAACATTTATAAATGTATTATGAGCTCATCTTCTGGGCACTGGCAGGACAGAAAGTCAGAGATATTCAGTGTAAACCTAATTTAATTGAATTTAACTAAAAATGCTATCAGTGCATATTTCTATAATGCACAAGATGAATTAAAATCAAATGAAAAGTTGTAGTAACCTATGAAAATGAAAAAAAATATCTGTGGGTCCCAGTCAGATGAAAAGTAATGGGGAATATAGCAAAAATATAGCTTTTTGCAATTAAGATCTATGGGTTGTAATGGAGAAACTAAAGGAAATACTTCTATTCCTTAAATCAGAGTGCATAGTCTCTGTTTTCTGCAAGAGGAGTTAAACCTAAATCATAAATTCAAAGTGGGAGTACTAGTCTATATGTCTTTCTTCTGGGAGGGAGCAGAAATTAGAGGCAGTATTTTAATTTTTTTTTTTCCCTTTCCCCAAGGGAAAGATTTTGAAGCCTTCCTAGTGGGCTGTATGGCTATATTCCTGTGACTAAAATGCAATTAGTAGAGCTAAAGTTAGTTCTCTTGCCTGTAGTAGCAGAAAACGAGTTTGGCTCTGTGTGCAGTGGGAGAGGCGAGCAGCTGCTGTGCTTAGACCATTGCCAAGGCAGGCAGACGTGTGGCATTATCTTTTTATGTCTGCCATCAAGAGCTTTGCTTTCCTGGCCTGAAGTACAAGGGCTTTACTATTAAAGCCAGTCTGATAAATGTGATAATTCTGTAGAAAATTTCAACTTTGGGAGGATAACATTGAGAAAAGGCAAGCTGTCTGCTGAAATGCATGAGTGCAAACTGCAGAGCACTGGGTCAGTGTGTGCAACTTCTGTCAGACTGGTTCCTCCTGTGCAGTCACTGCTGGGCCAGTCAGGGTCTCCAAGAATTGTTCAGGCTTCTGTTGCTGTGCTGTGGTTTTGCCCTGGCTGTGATGCCCAGTGAAGCTGCAGAGCAGATGTGGAATGTAGGGAAGGGGAGGGAGCAGCAGGTATTAACTGCATTCCCATAGAGCACATCTAGAGATGCTTACATGGCTTGTTTGGCATAAGTGTGGATTCAAAGGGGAGAAAAATGAAGGGTTAGGAGCTTAAAATAGTTTTCAGTAAAAATTACCTTTTTTGTAATGCACACTTATTTGATGAAAAAATATTCACCAGTTATGGAAAAAAAATAGTGGAAACCCATATTTTCCATTAAAATCAGTTTCAATGAAAGATTTCTCACCAAATTTTTTACCCTGTACTCTTTTATTTGACTCACAATGGCACAGAAGCTGTTACTGACCAGACCTTTGAAATGTTTTTTGTTTGTTTGTTTTTTTAAGCATTCATTTACTTAGCAACTGGCACTATCTTCAAAGAAAATCTTTCTGGGGATTTTGCCATCATTTTCTAAGTAAAATTAATAATAAATAAATAAAGCATGTAAAATAAAATGACCGAACTGAACCCAAAAGACATCCAAACTGAAGGTTTCCGAACCTGTTTGCTTTTAACCACATCCCTGAAGTCTGCAGAAGATAAATTTTGCAATTCTTTTTAAATCATGCAGCCAAATCTTCTGCTTGAAACCTGCATGCAACAGTAGCAACATTTCAATGCTGCATTGAGGTTAAACAGCAGAAAGCTTGGCTGCCTCACTTCTGCACAATTACCAAGAACAAGAAGAAATTTAAGAAAACAAAATACTAATGCAAATCAATATCTATTTCCCACTGCAGATTACACTGTCAAAAAACCCTGCACTGCTGCAAAACACTGCCACCATAAGAAAAAGGAAAAAAGGCAAACACATTCCAAAAACAATTTTCATGTTTGGGAAGTAAAGATTTATCTCCTATGATGGCTGAGCCACCTTTTTGAAATTAATTAAACAGTAAGCTCATTTAAAAGCCAGGTGTTAAGAGTGGTTGCAAACATTTCTAGAGAAATAGTGGTTTTGCTTTGTACTCACTAAACATCAGTTAGGTGGGTGATTATGTGTCAATGAAATAAAAAGGAAGAAACTTTGGTTAGAGTTAAAAATCATGGCACTCTCTGAAATGTGAATGCTATTCCCTATTTTCTGGATATTGTGACTGAGGTACACACTGCCTTTGAGCTCTTGGGGAGTCAGGGAAAGAGCAGCATTTGTCCTGTATACTTCCAACTTACAGGTAATTAATGCAATGATGCCTGAAAATCAACACACAAAATGAGTTTACATGGTAGAGGAAATTTAACTTTCTCTCTTGGAAGTTTGCTATTTATTCATTGATGCAGAAATGTCATACTTTGAGGTAATATCAATAATCACCTCTAGAAACTGGACTTTATCCTCTGCTCAAAAATGCCTTGGGTAATTAGTGCAGGTGCTTAATGGAGGACTAAACAATACAAGGGAAGTGAGAAAGGATGTCTGGGATTGATAAAATGCCTAGAAACTTCAAATACTTAGAGAAAAAGAATATTCTGGCTGCTTCCTGAGAGGCCTTTGGAGTGAAGGTGGGGCTGTAAGTGGGCACAATGGGGACACATCTGCAGGGAAAGGGATTTTTTGGGAGGAACCAACACATTTATGTCCTCAATATGTTGTGAGATCTGTGCTCCCAAATACTTTTTGCAAATGAGCAAGTTCATAGTTTAACCTCCCAATGTTTCCTCATGCCTCCTCCCCTCCTCTCCTCTCTGCCCCCAAAATCCATCAAATGCTGCAACTTTAAGCTTTTGTGCAAAGAGTCTTGGTACAAATTCTGTGTTTAGTGTTTCCCCCTCTACCCTTCAAATCCAGGTACAGGCAGCTCATCCAGCAGCTCTCTAAAATATTTCCACTCTGTTTCTGTGCCTCTGCTAATCTCTGGGTCTCTGAGACAATGGGACAGAACTGCACAAAAATTAAACACCTTCCTTCAATTATTCACTCATGTGGAGGACAAACAGTGACAACAGTAAATGCCTATTTTACAAAGGTTTGGAGTGACAAATTCCTCTAGAAGGACATTTCCTAATGTGATTCTCAGGGAACATTATTGCCTGCATGAAAACATGTTTCTGGTTCATTACTGATATTTATGCTCAATAGCAAATTAAACAACCTTTTATTTAAATTCACTGCATTTCTGGTTTCCTCAGGTTAGCTCTGTGATTCACTGAAGCCATAAAACATTAATAAGCATCTAATTAAACATATAATTCATTGAGATTAATTGTGGGAATTAATCTCAGTAAAACTCTATGTCTCAAAGTAAGATCTTTTCGTACTGAAGACATACACCATGAAAAATGGTACAATACATCTTCTGTTATCATAAAATCAGATAAAGGTAAAACATGGTAATTGTTGTTTGTTATAACAAGACATAGTAGAGAAATGGGAGAATTAAGGACAAAAAAGAACATATATTATCTTAACAACTGTTTGAACTCATGACTGGCTAACTTTAGACTCTGGGATTAAAAAAATAAATCTAACCATCTACACACTCCAGGAAAACTTCTGCATTATACAAAATCCTTAAACCAGGAGAAAGGGAAGGTTTGTTGAAGAGCAAGTGAGTGTAAATGGAATGGAATGGAACTGAGCTGTCTTCCAAGAGGTTTTGAGTGTCCTGGCCAAATATGTCATTGACAACACTCATGCTGAAGCAGACAGGGCTTTGATTAGCCAGCAAAAGCTGAACCATGCCACTGGATGGATTTATGTTTCTCAATTTTTGCTGCCTCTATTTTTGTCAGTACTTTTGTTCCTTTTTGATACAGGAGTTCTTTGTAGATGAAAAATGTTTCTGCAGTAACAGCCCATGGTGTGACCTGAAGGGGCTCTTAAAGTATTTTACTGCTTTCCTAAAAGGATATTCCTGCTTAGCCAGTGTTTAGACTTGCCATAGGTCAGCTTGTGCTTGGAACCCATTTACACAAGTGCAGGGCAGTGGTTTTCATGCCAGGTGTAGAGATAATTTCATCCCACACCTTGTGCACTGTGGCTGAGGTGGTAATTCTGTAGTGGTGCACAATAGCACTCCAGAAAGGTGACTGAAAGGTGCAATAGCTACTTGAAGTAGCAGTGGGACATTTAAAAACTCAGAGTGCAACTGCTGGCACTGGAATTAGTCAGGAAGTTTAACCATGCCTTTATCCTGTGCATCTGATAACCTTGGCTGCTGTAGATCTTTTGTGCTTCACCCCAAGCCTTAAGAGCAGCTCATCAAATGCAGCATTTCCCTGCTCTTTATGCTGATGGCTGTAAGCTCTGAGGTCAAGCATTTTCCAGTTGAATTTGGTCACAGCTTTTCAAATGTCAGCACTTTGAAATTATTTTTTCCTCTCTTCCTTCTCTATATAATAAGAGGGAAAATGGCAGATCTACTTGTAAGGTTATGTGAGAAGCTGGACCAGGTTGTATTTAGTTTTTGACCTACTCATCACTTTGTAACAATTGTTCTAAAGCTTAGATATGAGTTCTCAGAAAAAAAAAAAATCTTGCCTAATTCTTACCCAGTAAAATTATCTTGAGTTTTGCTTAAAGACTTTGGTTACAAAATGCTGGAGAGATTTTAGATCATAGATCAAAAGTATATAGACCTAAACATTCTTATAATGATTTCAAATTTTTTTATTTGATATATAAAGGATGCATTATATTAAGTTCTGCATCATTGCAAAGCAAAGGAACTGTGACAGGTTTGCCTGAAAAAAAGGTGGATTTGGGGATGGCATCCTGAGAAGGAATTTTAGGAAGTGTTTTGAAACTAAATAAGGTGATCTTGTAAGGAGGATCAAGGCAAAAGTTAGGAGCAATAATCAAGAAATTACCAGATTGGCAGTGGCTTTTTCTGACTTAAAATGCTATGAATAAGTCTTTGGCCTCTTAAGAAAATAGAAGGCTGAATACAGTAGAGACAAGAAAGTCTGTATAGAACTCACTTATGAACTGTGCAGGAAAAGGTGAAGCCACCATAGAATAATTTTTTTTTGTTGTTATGAAAAAAGAGTACAAATTTGACAGTTAATATTGAAGGGGGATTGAGCCCGAGATATCTTGGGTGTTCGACTAAAGAGTGAGTGTTGGGTGAAGAATGGACTCACCAAGGAGTGGAGCTGCTTGTTTCAAGCTGATTTGTGAGCTGATATAAAAATGTGAAACTGCTGTGCTGTGCCCAGTGGAGCTGTTGCTATGCCTGGCATGGTACCTGGCACTTACAGGGCTGGGCACCCAGTTTTGCTGTTCCCTGGTCACTTCAGCCTGTCCCCTTATCCTGGATATTCATGTGCTCAGGATTGTGAGAATAACACCCTGTTTGATGCCTTACCCATAAAAACAGCCTTACTGGGGTATTTTCTGAGGTTTTATAACATTTCTATGTTAATGATATTCTTAACTGTCACATATTAAAACAGCGAGGCACTTCTGCAAATGAATTATTCCTTCCTGAAAGCAGCATGCAGCACTCCTCAAACAAGGTAATAAAGCTCTGTTGAGATGTAATTCTCTTCTATAAGACATTGCTTGCTCATTCTGGAATCATTAAAAATCAACCACCAAATCAATGAGTCTCATTAGAAATCTGTCTTTTTGCTTAATGCTATTGATTTAATCTGTTTTAGAAATCCCTATTAACCATTAGTTAATTAAACACAAGACAGTTATATAGATCAGGTAAACCCTACTGCTGTCTCAGGAAGCTGAGAATAGATTAAGTGATTATCTGTAAGTTTATTTTAATTAAAAGACACAGTTTAGATATCTTGCATCCTCTAAAGCTTATAAAATAAAGTCTTCAACCAACAGTAATTATATGTTAGTAATACATATATTGGTACACAAAAAACTAAGGACGTGCCTGATAAGTTTGAAATCAGTTTGTGCAGTTGATTTGGTGTCTGACCTGCATAAAAGTGAAAGGCAATGATTTCCTAAAGAAATGTATTTCTGTGGAACAAATACTCAATTCCTAAGGCTTGAAATTAGGTTCCAAGAGGTCAACAGTGTGCAGGAATAAATGATGGAGCCAATGCAGCCTTGGACTCCTCTGAACCCTACAACACCTGCCCAAATTGTCTGTAGGGATCCTGGTACCCAGAGCCTCTTGTCTTTACTCAATCTCCAATCTTTAAATGCTGATTTATGTGTTTGTCTCTCAGAAAGTTAAGCATGAACTGAGGAAAATCTATTTATTCCTCTTGTCTCTCCTTTTCTGACACTTTTGTCATTTAATACTTGCAAATAGCTCCTTGTATTAAAAAAAAAAACAAAAAAAAAACAAAAAAACAAAAACCAAGGATTAGGACAAGGCTGTCTATAAATCCCATACCATTGCCTATTGTGAGATAAGGGTAAATTTCTAGTAAAAAATAGCTGTATTTCAGTGATTTCTCAGGATAAGAATTAAAGTTGTACCAAACCTGGGAGAGAATAGATTTTCTCTGGGATATCACATGAGTCTTCTAAACGAAATTTTGAAAATTTAGTAATGCTCCTTAAAGACTTGCTCATTCCTTAGATTTTATCTGTCTTTTTAAAAGATGTGATCTGAATTTTTACTTTTCTCATTCAAAGATTAAAAAGAAGCCCTTTCTAAACCATTGTCCCATTGTTTAATTTGTATTTGAAGAGATTGCAAAACAGAGGAAGAAAAATGTCAGTTCTGGCTTTATTTGTGTTTGCCACATAGTTGTACTGAATTGTTGATGTTTCCCTGTGAAATCCAGCTGAATGAAATGCCCTGAAATAGTAGTGTTTGCTCTAAATAGGTTTAATTTTGGTTTTCTTGTTCACTAATAATTTGAAAAGAAGACACTTTTCCTGTGTGGTAGGCTTCCTTAGCTCTAAACAGTCTTTCTCCTCTTTTTGAGTTCTTTTCAAATGAAACAGCCTGTGCTTCCATTGCAGAACACAGTGTACTGAGAATCCCTGCTGGAAATTAATTAATTGAATAATTTCTAAATCCGTTGTTTAGGCTCAGGCTATGAAAAGACTTGGGTGCTGTAATGCTCAGCACCTAAGCTGATATTTAAATGTGTTTTTACATCCAGTTCCCTTTCAGCCAAATTAGGCTGAAAAGCTTTCCCTCTTCCCTCATGAACTGTTTCTAGTGACTCTCTTTTCAAGGTTTTCTTCCTTCACATCACAATTGCTCTAAGTGTAATTATACCATACTACTATTGTACTGAAATTAAAAATGCTCCTTTATTGTTGTTCCATATGCTTTCCTGAAACATCTCATTCCTTTCACTGTTAGGAGGACCATCTGACATATATATATATATTGCTGTGAGAATGGCAGATGTGCAGGGGTTTATGACTTGTGTAACTTGCATAAAATGCTGCCAAGAGAGCTTTAAACATGTTCACTCCCTCCTCATCTCTGCCTATACAAACACAGGCATACCTGTATGGGCATATATATACATAAATATATATATAAATGTGTAAGTTTGCAGGTTTGTGGGTTCTTTGAAATGGAAAAGGCCAGGGTCCCTGCAATCATTGCTGTAATTGTGCAAACACTGCCAGGATCTGTTCTAGCTGCTG
This sequence comes from Passerina amoena, assembly GCA_013401095.1. Taxonomy (NCBI): domain Eukaryota; kingdom Metazoa; phylum Chordata; class Aves; order Passeriformes; family Cardinalidae; genus Passerina; species Passerina amoena. The sequence continues at coordinate 1,334,408 of WBNP01005432.1, forward strand.
CTGTTATTTCAGTGAATAATTACTGTTGTGCTATAGCCAAAACTTTGTACTGGCCTCTCTTGGATAAAAGGGTTTATGCTGAATTTTAAATATCCATGTTCACATGCCTACATCTAAGGCAGTCATCACAGCTCCTGTCAGAGGGGTAAAGTAGAATTGGGCACTCCCAGGGATGTTTTATCTCATCTAAAGACAGATTACTAAAGTAGTTCAGAAAAAAATACATTTTAGAAGTGCTTTTTCTTTCCATTATCTCAAAAGGGAGGCTATAATTAGATCAGACATAGATGGTTACATCACAGAAGTCTAAAGTTAGGTGACATGAATCCCACACTAAAATTTGGTGTCTGCAAATTTTTAGGTCTAATTTTAAGAAGTTCTTTTTATAAAGAACACTTTGAAGTGGACTGGAGCACAGATACCTACATAGCTTTTACTTTTTTGCTGGGAATTACCAACAGATTTGATTCCTCTCAGCCTGACTCTTGCCCATACAAGGAACTTATGAGCAGCCATGAGGAAATGAAAAGTACTTTTTTGTGCCTATTAATATAGGAGTTAACTAGAAAACAAGGTTTTAGAAATAAAACCAAGATATTTAGTCTGCAATAAGGAAAGATATCTGAAAATTGGCATAATTTCAGTGCCTGTATGATATGAAAATCTGCTTCTAATCATAACCTTACAAGGTGGTTAATCCTTTGGGGCTACATAAGTTATAGAGGACCTCTTCATATTAATAAAAAACATCAAAGAAAAAAAATATCTCTGATTGGCAGGAATATCACATCATTAAGATATTTATTAGAGGCTTTCAAAATTCACTTTCTTGCATGGCTCTGTTCCAAACTATAAATTTTTTCCTTCCCCCACAAGTAACCAAGATAATGTCCTGGCTCTACTGAAATATCTGAATCTCAAACAGGGAGGTTTTTATCTGCCTGAAGTGGTACAGAAGCACTAAGGGCTGGGTGTCCTAATTTGAGTTATTTGAGCCAGGAGGCTCAAATGCAAACTGGTATTGTGGATCAATTCCAGATTGTGATTAATTCTAGATCAGTCAGTGCCAATTTGTGAGATATTTCAAGAAATTCTGTCCCTCCCAACCAGACCCTATGGCTTGCTGTAGAAACTGAGCATTTTGAGATACAGAAGTTATTCCAGATAGTTTAGTTTCTCATGATTTGTTAACTGGCATCTAAAAAAAAAAAACAGCTGAGAGTCTTTGACCTGTCTTGCTCACTAGGAAATCGAAGTACAGATTAAAGTTATATTCAATGTTTGCTCAAAGATCCCGACATGAGCATCCTTTTGATTCTGAAAGTAAAATTAATGCCTGAGAAAAACAGACCATGACCTTTAGGTGTCTCCTCCATTATTGAGCCTGTCAAGTGAGGCTTAGCAGAGAGTAAACTTGATTATGGAGAAAATTTCTTTTTCAATATACAAACAATAACGTGCTAACTGCTGTTGGATAAGGCTTTGCTTCAGATGGGAGGAGTTGGTGTCCTTATGACAGACCTGATGCTGAATGATCTTTGTTTGTTTTTTTTTTTCTTTTATATATTCTCTGTATTCTTTAAATATATATTTGTAGTTAAGTGTGGAATTTAGAGCCTTGGTCTTTGGGCTGACAGAAGTGGGATACAAGCACTCAGTTGCTGGAGAGTTACTGAGAGGCATGGGACACTTCAGCCTTGGGCTTCACCATTATGAGGGAGACTCTGAGAAATTTTAGATATTATTGAATTAAATTTAAGGTCACAGATTATGTATTTTACATTCACAGAGTTTTGGGTAACACATAAATCAGGTGCCCACTTCTCTTTCTTCCAGATGGGACCGTAAGTGCAGGGTTAACGAATCCTGTACTTCAGGAGAGGTGTAGATGTGGTGTCAGGAAAAAATTCCTCATTGAAAGGATGGCCAAGCATCAGAACAGGCTGCCCAGGGAAGTAGTGATGTCACCATGTTTGGAAGTATTCAAAAATCCATAAATGTCATGGAATGCTTAGGAGCATGGTTCAGTGCTGGACCTGGCAGTGTTGGGTTGATGGTTGGATTCAATGATCTTAGAGGCCTTTTCCAACCTTAAGATTCAACAATTCTCTATTCTCTCATTCTGAGTTACTTAAAATTGAATTCCTCTCACCCCTACCTGACAGTAGGAAAATTGTTACAGGAACATGAAAAGTGCACCTACTTGAGCTTTATTTTCTTTTTTTTTTTAACTCGTGGAAAATCTGAGCACCCCTGAGTATATCAAATACTCCAGAATATCACTTTTGTGGATTTTAAGCACATCATCCCTTATCTCATATGAGTGCTTCAGCTTCAAAACTTGTATCAACTTCCCTGTGGTGGGGAGGGGAATATCTCAAAGACTGTAAGAAATATAACTACTGTGAGAATGGAAGCCAATTAAATGCTGGCCCATTTTTTTCACAGTGATATATTATGTCATTGACATTGTTCCAAGCTAAAAAAGTGATTTTGTGAGAGGTCTGTATTTTAAATATTCCAATTAAAGTTATATTTTTTTGTTTTCACTCAGATATACAGTAAAGTTTTTACAGATCTTGGTCATACAGGACTATGAAATACAGCATGGAAATTGTTCAATTTAAAATAGTGGGTTTAATAGAAACAGATTATTCAGAGGTGTGTCTCAAACTGCACTAGATCAAGTTAGTCAATTTTCCAGTTTATTTATTCATAAAGTCTGAAGTTCTTTGCAAGAAATGAAGCAAAAATGTAGAAATACAGCACATTCTTCATTTTGACATTTCTATGGATTATGCTTGTCAAAGCATTTATCTTTTATCAATGTTTGAAAGAGACCAGTGTTCATTAAATACAAGATTTGGAGAAGTAGCTGTGGTTAATTAGGAAAATGTTACTTGTTTATGGATGATAAAAAGCATTTGAGTGTCCTACTTATTAAAGATGTTGAGAAATTAATTGTTAACGTGAAATGCTTTGTTATTTCTTGTGAATCAGAAGTTAAAACTGTAGTTCAAGATTCTTAAATGCATTTGGACATGCAATTTCCACTGATCTCAGTAGGATCTTGTTTCAAACGAATTAAATTTCTTGGAATTTGCCTTTCTCTCCACTGATACAGCACACACTAAGGGACAGTGCACAGAGCCCTAGCTCCTTCAGAGCAGATTTCTTATCAGGATCAATTACTTATCAGTGATAGATTATAAAGTTAATCCAGGCTGGTCTTGGTGCTTTTTCTTTTCATGTGCTTTGTTTATCCCTAATCTGCCTTCATGTGCTGAGGGAGAGACCCTGCTTTGGGAGTGATGGGCTCTGAGAAGCACCAGAGGCAGAGTGACTCACTGAGTATTTCCTTGGCCTGATCAATGCACAGCCCAGATAAACAGCCTGTGGATGATAAAGCCCGTGCTCTGGGCTGCACACCAGGGTTACACACTGAAAATTTCCTTATTATTTAAGGACTTGAATCCTAATGGGTCTGGTGCTCAGCCTGAAATCTCTGGCCAGCGTCCAAATTTCACACTGCTCTGATAACAACAAGTCTTTTGCTGGATACCAGAGAATTACTTAGGATGTAATTGTTAATTTAGATCTTTCAACTCAGCCATGATTAGGCTTTGTGTGTCTTAAGAACCAGCATTAGGCTGAAGTGTTGATGTCTTTCATTGCAGTCAATAAGAGTTTTTCTACAGAGAAACATCAGAAGAGAATGGGATCCTTGGAGAACTTACAAGGAGATAGGTGACAAGATATATATTACAAAAACATGCAATATGTAGTTTCAAACTGAGATTAGTGCTGTGAAATCAAAGAAAAATTATCATGAGGCAAGGGAAACCTGGAAAGCCATGAGGTATACTCACTGCAAACCACACAGTTCGTGTCATTTTGAGAGAAAATAAAGTAAATCAGAGTACCACTGACTAAGAAAAATGTTGGTTGACACAGAAAAATATCCTCCAGTGATGAAGTCCTATGATATTCATAAAGGAAGTTAGCCTTGTGGTAGTCTGGTTATTTAAAATCAGAGTTATAGTAAGGGGGAAAGAATCAAGCTTCACGATTGTTAGCAAAATACAATGTCAATGTTTTAATTTCCTTTTTGTTCTTGGCAGAAATAAAGATGCCTGAAGTTCCAAAAAAAAAAAAAAAAAAAGAAAAATAATTTTACATTGCACTGAAGACCACAATTAGAAGAAAGACTCAAACTGAGCTGATTTAATACCTGTGCTGGTTTTGGCTGGGGTGGAGCTAACTTTCATCACAGTGCCTTGTACAGGGCAATGTTTTGGATTTTTGCTGAACACAGCAATGCTGTTACAGTGATGTTTATGTCCTTTCTGTCAGGGCTTACCCTGAGCCAAGGCTTTCTCTGCTCTCTGTGCTGCCACAGGGGTGAGGGCTGGGGCTGCAGGAGCAGGCGCAGCCAGGGCAGGTGAAGGGGGGATGGTTGGGATGAATTTTGTGTTCCCAAATCACCCTTACAGGTGATGGGGCCCTGCTCTCCTGGAGATGGCTGAGCACTTGCCTGCCATGGGAAGTGGGGAATTAATCCCTTGTTTTGCTGTGCTTGCATGTGTAGGCTTTTGCTCTCCTTATTAAACTGTTTTTGTCTCAGCCCATGTGTTTTCCAGCTTTTACCCATCCAATTTTCTCCCTAGTGGGGGAATAAGCAAGCAGCTGAGTGGCTCTTGCTTGCTGGTTGTGGTTAAGCCATGACAATACTCAATTTGCCTTTTAAATACCTTGTTTGTAGCTTCTGAAATAAAGGATTCATTTGTATGTGACTGTAAAGATGGGAGAAAACTGATTTCTGATCCATGTTTAATTTAAGCAGAATTTGTTTCTACAGAAGAGCTTACTGTGAGTTTTGGGGAAGAAAACACTGCAAATATCTCTGAATATGCTCTCTAATGAAAGGAAAAAGGAGGCAAAAATGTGTCAGGAGCCTCCTCTTCAAAATACTGATATGTCCATTGCATTATTGGGAAATGGAGATGTTCTCAGTGCTGTAACATTGCAAAGAAAGCCCTCAGTATCAGCTCAAGGGCACTGATACTTGAGGGCAAATTGGTGAAATCTGCAAACAAAAATATTCAACATGAATATTTTAATGCTTGCAGGCACTGGGGTGTTGCAAACCTTTCTTACTGGTCTTTGAGAAACCATGGGATGAGGCAGTTTGAAGAATTGGTTTTATTTTTACTTTTGTAGCAAGTAACATTGTTTCACTTAATATGTTGAAATGGCAGGACTATGTTATCCCTTTCACTTTTCTCATTTTAAAAAATAAGAGAAATCAGTCTCAAATATGTTATGTTAGTAAGTGTTTTAGCATTTGAGAATTGGATTTTATTTGAATGATATCAAATGGAATGGAAGAGTGTCTGCACTGTACAGTAGCAGTCTGAACCATCAGCTTCCACTGCTGTAATGAATTGAAGTTATTGCTATATAGATGATATTTAAGTGTTAGCTCTAACACTAGCACTTTAAAAAAATGTTTAAAAGCCTCTGAAGTATATTAAATCATTTTTGCTGTGTGTCCAACAGTTTGCTGAAGAGCCCAGGTTTGTCTTTGCCCACTGTCCCAACCTGCTGGAAAGGTTTGGTGGTTCTTTGGCCTCCTGTTCTCTTCTCCCTTTGAATCTGCTGAGAATTTGTTTTTTCTTTCAGTGAGAGCCAGACAGATGCCAGCCTTGGCTCTGAAGAGAACAGAGAACACAGCAAAGATAGGATCTTAGTTCATCTCAGTTACCCAAAGAGTTGTTTCTTGCAGAGATTAGCACTATTCTCCTCTTTTATGTATGTTTATGAAACTGAATTTATATACTGTTATATTTATACTATTTACTGTTTACCATAACAGTTCCATGTTTATATGGAACTGTTGTGATAAACCTTACATGGTATCCTATGGAAAATTATCTCCTTTTTATACCTGTGGAAACTGAGTCACAGAGGACAGTGTATGTTTTGCATAGCCATTGCAAATAGCCAATGGAATAAACATTTATAGCAAATAAGAGTTAGTGACTGTTCTTCTGCCCCCCAGTGCATTTATTTCAGTGTTGTTAACTATTCAAGCATTCGTGTGATTTTAGGTACTAAAGAAGTGTCAGCTTTCAGTGTTGTTGTCTTGCAAGAGAAGAGAAATTACTTGTGCAGGAAAAAGAAAATAAATTAAAGGATTTACACTGGAATAATTTTCAACAATTCATGGACCAGAACTTTCTAAATTATAGCAGCCTAAACAGCATTAAGACCAATAGACAGAGTTTCTAATTTTCATTACCCCTGTGTCCCCTGAGTAGTTCTGGTTTGCTTTTGGGATTAAAAGCAGGGAGAAATACAGTTTTTTCCCTTAACCTCACACCATGTGCTATCCACAACCACAGCAGCAGGACATGGGAATGCACACAAGGGGCTTTCTGAGCTTGCTGGTGCATGGACAGCACTCCTGCTTTTCTCTTTCAAGGATATGTACCTCTAGAAGAGCAATAAGTTTAAAAAAAATTGTAATAAAAACAGTCTGTGCAAAGCTCATCTTAAAGGTCAGAAAATGGAACACTTACCAGGAGGCACCTTTATTGCAGTGCTTTGGGAGCAGCTGTTGGCACTGTAGCTTAGCATGCCAGTGTTCAGTTTCTAAATGCTTATGCTCATGTTTTTACACACTAATTCGAGGATGGTGACAAATTAACTCTAAATTCCTAAATTAACTCTAAATTCTATCTCTTCCTCTTACTCCTAGCTGTCTTCACATCACTTTCTGTATCAGCTGAAGCAGAATTGTGTGATATCTTTTTTTACCTCATTTTCTTTGCATTGCAAAAATTTTATTTAAGAGCCATTTTGGAAGCCTGCATTAAAGAGTTTTCTTTGCAAGTTTGGAAGAATTTTGGTTATTCTATGTAATTCTGCTTCTCCTGCTGATAGTTCATTCTTCCAAAGGTTTTCTATTCAGCATTGAATATTAAGGATTCAGCACAGAAAATAGTTAAGGTACATTGCTTAAAGTGACAGATCAAACTTTCTTAGTTAACTTTGGTTTCTGAATTCATAATGTGGGCTGTGAAATCTCATTCATTTGGAAAAGCCAGAGTAAATAGAAGAGTAACCAAGCAGGGCATGGAGAGAGGTCCTTTTGCTCCCTGTGCTGCTCCAGTGCCAGCAGGGTCTGTTCTCACTGCTGACAGGACAGTCACTGGGCTCAGTGCTGTGCAAACACTCCAGAGACTTCCACTGAAAAGTTTGGATTTGAACTTCATGGCAGCAGGAAATGAAGGAACAGAAATAAGCAGGCAGGATTTTCAACGGCTGAAAAGGGGAAAAGGTTGGGGGGTGAAACCTGTGGCTGCTAGGTGGGTGTCCCAAATGTGAAAGGAACTATGCAAATGTTAGAAATAATAAATCAAAACAAAAACAACAACAAAACAAACCCCCAACCCAATCCACAGTCTGCCATCAATACCTGTTCAGTTCTGCAGCATCCCTTGAAACACCTTTTATCATTTTTCTTTCCTCAGAACACCTGTAGCGTTTGGATTCTAGGACAAAATGGTAAATTGCTTTGTTTTGCAGACTGCTTGCAGGGCTTATTTATCTTCCCTCTGAATACAAGCTCTGCCACATATTCCTCATCCCATTTTCCTGAGCTGATGCTTTGTCTGATGCTCTCCCAGAGCCCTGTGTAGGTGCTTCTCCAGAAAAATTTAGGTCTGGGAAGTGGAAATAGTGGCAAGTATGCTCTGAAAAATATTTTCCTCACTTGTTTTTGATATTTAGACCTTTGGATTTAAGGATAAGGCAAAATATTTCAATTTATTTTGTGGTAGTTTGTTATGGTCTTCATTTTCTTGTTCATATTCCAAAGTTTGGACAAATGCTTCAGTAAATTTGGGGTTGGTTTTGTGTGTGTGTGTGAATGTTGTTTCCTTGTTGGTGATTTGGTTTGTTTATTGTGGGCTTTTTTTGTTGTTGTTGTTGAATTTGTAAGTAAAGATTACAAATATATATCCCAAGCTTAATTTATGTTTTTTGCAAAGTTTGTAAGAAAAAAATAAATGAAGGCATACCTGAATTTGTGAATAGGAATTTTCCTCTAGGAAACAGCTCTGGGAAGCCTGAGGAGCTTGAACCACTTATTTTGGGTTCCTGGGGTTATCTAAGAAAGGGTGAGAAGCGATGGAGGAAACCTTTGTGCTGTTCTTCATCTGCCAGGCCACACTGCTTCCATTCTTTGCCATAATTAAAGCTCAGCTCATCTCCACCTCTGCAGGCATTTGCTAGAGCAGAGGCCACTGCACAGGCACAGGAAGGCAGTTTCACCATTTCTCCTGTTTTCATACAGAAATACCTGCCTATTTTTGAAACTGCAGTGCTCTGTGTTGTTTTGCAAATTTCAATGTCCGTGTTAGAGACACACCAGCAGCCACGTTCTCCTACACAGATGTAATTTCCTCTGAACATGTTCCAGCCATTGCCTTTGCTAAGAGAGAGAGAGAGAGAAAATCTGTATTTCTCTGAAAAGTAGAATTACATTGCATATGTAATGAGGCTGCTGTGCAGGTAGCTTTAATCTGGTGCTCTCTAGCATCTGACAGCTCACCTTTGCAACAGGTTAATAATATTCAGAATTGCATATAAATCTTTCTATAGAGGACTAAAATTCACATGGCATGATTACCAGTCAAAAATATATTCCCTTTTCCAGATAGCAAAAAAAAATCTTATTAGCAAGCATGGATTTTTTTTTAATAGATTACTGCATACTGACACACACATGCATTTTCGTTACCTGGCTTTTTTAAAGACAGGATTTTAAATTACTGCCTTCTAGAGTAGAAAATGAAAACAAGTTTTTTGGCAATTGTACATTTTAGCCATCAGCTGGATGGCTGTAAATCACAGTGAGCTGAGCTCTGCAGCTTTCTCCATTAATGGGTCCATGAATTGTTTGATACAATTTCAGCCATCACATTCCAGTTGGAATAATGTGAAAACTAGAAGGATGAAACATAAAACTGGTCGAAAACTTTCTGATCAAACCTTTTGTGCAAGCAGACAAATTGGACTTTGCTACCTTAATGCTTGAGAAACACACCTTGACAACAGCAACAACAACAACAAAAAAAAGAAGTCAGTGTTGTGGTTCAACATTGCAGAAAAAAGTAATTTTTCTTTTTTAATTAGAAAAACAATTTGTTTTAAATTTATAAATGTCAAATTAAATATGTTAATTTAAAGAAAACTCAAAATATTGTTATTGATCTGGAAACACTTAAAATCTTTTTCTGAATGGGGGATTTTAAGGTGAGTTGTTAAAAGCTTTTCTGAAACCCAGGAGTTCATTTCCCTGCAGCTGATGCTGCTCATTCACAGAGGTGCACTGTCTTTTGGCAAATTCTGTTTGAGGTGAGCCTCTTACACCCCTGGCTGCCATCCCTTGCTGCTTAGCTTTTCCAGCAGGAGCACTCAGATCTGTTTACTGAGGTGTTGTGCTGGTTGGCTTTTGGCATCTTGAACCTGCTGGAGCCAGGGCCAAGCCCAGGCCAGGCAGAGCAGAGCTGCAGGGAGAGCTGGTCCTGTCCCCGTGTGGCAGCAGGGCCTGGGGCTGTGTCACCCCTGCTTGCAGCCAGGGGACACAAATGTTCCAAAGTTCCCATTCTGCACGCTTGGAGACAAAGCTGAAGCTCAGCTCTGCAGCCAAAGGTGCTGCAGGAAGTGGCAGGAGATTCAAACCCTTCCCAGGGAAATGTTCCCAGACCTGTGTCTAGGCAGGGTTTCTTTTTTTTTTACAGAGCAGTTTAGAGATTTGGATCTAATTGAGAAAACATCTTGTTTTGATCCCACAAGGTGTCAGAATAAAGAATTTTGTGGCTCAGCATCTTGTCTCTGGCAAAAGCTTTGAGGAGATGCCTCAGGAAGAGTGTCAGAACAGAGCTGGCATATGCCATCTCCTAATGCTTCTCATTTCCAGCAAGTTGATGTCAACAGAACCCCTGAGCCTGATGTGGTTTCTGTTTATTCATTACCCACCAGTTAACCACCTACAAAGAAAGGGAACAGCTGCTATTTGTTGTGTGCTTCAATATTCACTGGCTTTTCTCCTACCCTATGGCTCTGGGGGAGGCAGTGAATGATCAGTCCCACGTCCCCTTCTGTCACATCCCCTCCAGACAGCCCTGTGCAGAGCAAGGATTGGCATTGTGTAGGTGCAGTTACATCAGAGGCTGTGGTGGGCATGGGGTGGATAAACACAGTGCCTTTGCAGTCATGGAATAAAATCAAATTACGTTTGTTCTAAAAAAAATGACAGCGTGCATTGGGACGACAGTTACTTGTCTTCAAGAATGAAACATGCAAGTTCTAGATGTAAAATTGTTCAAATTTGGATTAAAATTACAGATGTGGCAGCTTAATGGTGCTCTTAGCATTCTGCTCAATGTGGATATTTCATCCAAATATAGTCATGTTAAGCTGTGCCAGTGAGGAAAGCTGTTGGAATTGCTCATATTCGTGGGGGGAAAATACAAAGTAATCTGTGTTTTTTAAATTGTCTCCAGGATCTTCTGTGTGCCTTCCTTGCTTCACAGTGCAGGAAAATTGTGTCTGCTCAGTTGCTGCTATATTGAAATAACTTTTTCATCTCTCAGGTCTGTTCATCATCTTTGATGGCTTTTCTCAAATCTCTTCTCTCAGGCTCTTTTTATTATGAGACAATCTCAATTTTCATTAAAACAAAAACAAAACTCTACAGCCTTCTTGATGGCAGAAGAAGCTGTAAATGTGCAGACAGCACTTTAAAACATTTAAAATAAAAGACTGATGAAAAGTCCAGTTAAAGCAAATATCATGACTCCTTGAGTTCTGGCCAAACAAATTTTGGAGCAGTAGCAATTTTTCAGAAGTCCTAGGTAAACTCAAGATACTGCTGTGAATACTGGCATAAAAGGAACTTGCAATTTCACAGCTGGAAACTTGAGTAGATTCTAAATGAAACACTTTACAATTAAATCATCCTTCAAGCATCCTTCTTCAGCTTGCAGCTTCTTCCATCTTCACTGTGAAGCAAAATCCTGCATTCCTCTTGAAAGAGAAATAAAGATGGGGGAGGAGGGAAAAATTAAAATTCAGCTGTGCAAAGGAATTTAGATAAGTAAATGTGTGGCCTCTTTCCTAATCTTAGTACAAATGCTATTTAATAAGATACCAACAACATTTAATTAACATTCATTTATGCAAGATGCTACAGAGCTATTTATGTGAGGTCACACTAATTTAAAATATTAGAGGTGTAATTACAGATGGGTGTTACTAAACTAAGTGGAACAATACATTTAACTCAGATACATTTAGAAAAACATCAAGAAAATGTTCCCATCTTCTGTATGAACAGACTAATTTTACTTTACATCAGCTCTCTTATGAGAACAATCAGTTTGGGTAAGAAAGAGACGCCTTTATATCCACTGCTGGCTTTGGTTTGCAGCACACACACCCTGGATTGAGAAACAGAAATGAGTTACAGGTAAACACTGCCCTGCTCCTTGGGGGATTCACACTTGAACTATTTAGTTGTTCCATGGATTTTTAGGGAGGGTGATTGATCCAGCAGCAGAAACTGAATAAGAAAATCACTACCCAGCAGGTTTGAAATTTGTGACATTTAATGTGTAGCTGATTTGATGAGAAAACTGGATAGGACTTTGGTCTTGAGGAATAATGTAATTTAGTGAAGTGTAGAAATAAGTCCTGGGGTCTAAGACTCTTTTAATCTATTTACTCCATATTGATGTAAGCTTACTAAATTAAATGCAGTGGTATTTACATTTTATACACAAAGAAGATGAAAAACAGTATCTCTTCCAACACTAAAGAAAACTCTGTTCTGAGACTTTTCCATGAGACCAGTTGTGGCAAAATTTCAAATTCTAGAAACATTTGAAGCTCTGCAGAGCTTTAGTGGAGACAAATTAAAGATGTTTTCAATTCGTGTCCATAATGAATCTACAAAGGAACTTTATTCCAGTCTTTGTGATTAATACACCAGTGTATTGTGTCTGAGACAAATTGATATTGAGAGACCTTTGTTATGTCTGAGACCTTTGATATTGAACAGTTTAATCCATTACTTCCTCTGCAATTAATCATTATGGCAAGTTTTCCTCTAATTTTATATATATATATATATATATATATGCACATTAAAATATATGTAAAAGGGAGAAACAGCAAAAAATGCAAAAAATGCAAAAAAATGCAAAAAATGGGACAGCTGCTACATGCAGCTTTTTGCTGGCCTGGGATAACTGCTGGAAGGGGAGAGAGGATTCCATTCTACATCACACATTTGATTATGGAATGAGCAGGATCAAGTTTTCTGGATTATGATCTGCCAGTGCATTCATTTGGTTTTGCCTATGGCCAGCCTGATCTCCATACTGCCAACATTCTTTTAATGCTTTTAGAAATTGAGGAGCTTTCCATACACCCAAATTCCACTGTGCAATAAGAACATCTGCTTGATACAGGATGCAGCAACTTCTGAATGCATGGACTTCCAGAGTTCACAAAATTCACAAACTAAACCCTGTGTTCATATGTGCCCCTCCCAATTTATGCACTATAGAAGGAAATTTAATAGTGGCCTCTTCTATCTGCTGCATAAGAAACCTTCTTCTTTCTCTCCACTAAACTTCTTGTACATTACTTGATCATCAGCTGAATTAATTGTTTATAAGAAGGAGTCTATAAATTTTTTCTCTTGGCCTCTGTATCTCCAGGGTATTTGATCTAGTCTCAGAAAGTCACCACACTTCCTGAATTCCTCTTTTTGGAAATCAAAGGTCAAGAAGAACCTGTGCACTTCTCTGTCTTGAAGCATATCTCAACCCTTCTCCTTTTTTGTGTGGTTTTTTTTTTTCCTCTCCTAATTTTATTCTTTTTTGTCTTGTATTCACTGGACCCTGAATTCCTGCAAGAGATCCACATTTTGTTGAGTATGGCTCATGTCCACATGTGAGATTATTGGTAAACAGGCTATCAGTTGCATTGCAGGAGTAGCTAAATGGCTATTCTTCTGTCTGGGGACATGTATTATTTTGAGTAGGAATTTAAGCCAAATGGCTTCAATCCCACTTGACAGTACTTTAAAAATTTGGAATTAAACAACTCCTTTAGCAACGAATATGATGTTTGGGGGATAATGGGAAAAAAAAAATAAATACACAATGTTAAAGCTTCCAAGAATTTTCTCTACAGAGTCCAACTTCCCAAACCTAAAATCTGCTTGTGGGAATTTCCACTGGGAATGCTTCCTCCCACAAGCATGGAATTCCAATGGCAAGACCCCACTACATGTGAGCTCTGACTGTAAGAACAGTTTGGCTCCAATACTGGCCAAAACTGGAAACCTAAAAAATCAGGACAAGCTTCTTAAGTGGCAGGTCTTGAACTGACATGGGTGGGGAGCATAACCAAGACATTTAGGGAGATGACAGGTCTGTGTGAACAGCACTGTAAAGCCCAATTCTCCTAGATGTACATGGATTGTGTTGTTTTCACAGTGCATGTTGTGTTGAATGGGGAGCCCTTTCATAAAACCTGAAGTGAGAACCATATAAAATATAAAAAGGAGACATTATTCATGTAACACAGTTCAGCTGAGTGTTATATAAAATCACCTCAATTACACATTTCCACCAGGATACAGTGAATAAAGATGCTTTTTCTCCCTAATTTCATAGGTGGAAACAGAGAAACTTCAGCTCCCTACTAGAAACAGTTGTCAGTAAAATAAACCAGCAGGGAAATTGCTCAGCAGCAGTGGGCTGATGGGCTGTGCTGTTCACAGGACCCTCTGTTCTCATGGGAGGGTGGAAGGGGGGCTGTTCTTCCTGTACCTGCATCACCTGTGCAAAACAAGTTTCTGACTGAATGTCACAGTTGGTAGATTGGTAAATTAAACCTCAGCAAATTAATTTCCTGCTCCTTGTCTTAAATATCCTTTTCTGCAGTGATCAGTAGTGGCACTGACGTGGCATCAATTTGGTGCTCCATTCTTGAAAAGTCCTATTAGAAAGTTACAAATAATAGCACCCAGACTCACAAACCTATAGGCTGGGGAACAGTGTTTGGAGTCTTGTTAGTGCTGATAGAACAAGAAATAAAAAGGAGAAAATTACAAGCCATCTGCTTCTTTATCAAATTTCTCTGCATATTCTGCACAGATATCTGCAGTCGAGCTTTTTTATTCCAGTTGGGCAAATCACTGAGACCCCATTTATATTAATTTCTGTAAATAGCAGGCACAGATGCCTGAGGCAGAAAGTAAAATATGAATTTGTAATTATTTTAGGTCTCAAGTAGTCATAACTGTGAAGTGCTCTGTCCAGCAGAACAGATAGAAAGGAAAGAAATATTCTGAATGCCTGTTGTCATCTTTTTATTCTTCTTCCTCCAGCTGTGATATTTGATATCCAGCTGCTATGCACACAGCTTCTTCCTTTGTCAGTGATCTGTGGCTTATTTCTACAATTTCAAAGGAAAAGTGTGAAAAAATGTGTGATTGTTATTCGAAGCAGCATAGTTAGAAATAAATATTATGCTTTTCACATCTCTTCAGGAAGGTTTTGTACACAGAGTCCCCAAATATCCATTTGTAAGTAATCCCAATTTGATTTTTTCTGTCTAGAGTGCAAAATGGAAGAGGAGGTTAATGACCCCATAGGTAAAACTCTGCTGTGGTAGTTCAGCAGCACCAATTGCAAAAAAACCCAGTATTTTAGGTACTTCAAAAACATATAGTGAAATGGGCAAAGGTCAAAATAGGTAGTTTTCACTCTCATATTTCTATTAAATAGAAACCTGACTTGTTTTCAGCTGTATGGAGAGCAGTTCTTGACTTCAGTGGATCTTTCTTGTCAAGCACTGATGTGTTTCTATAGAAGTACACCCACCAAAGACAAGAATTGCAGACCTAAAAGATGATAGATAAGGGTAGGGAGGAAGAGGGGGAAACCTATACTGGATGTGCATTTTGTGTCCATATCTGCAAATAGAAGTTCATCTCATATTTCTTGTCAGTTATGGCTCTGATTTTGAAGCCATCTCCTATTTTCTATTGAAAGAGGGCTTCCAAAGTGGGAAAGGATGATACAAAAAGGGGAGGGTATAAGAAGGTCTCCAGAATCAAAATGGCAAAGTTACATGGGTGAAATAAACCAGCCAGGGCTGCAATTAATACACAAATAGCTGTTCCTCTAATCTTCTGAAGGCTCTCACTGATTATGAGTCCCTATTATACCCCAAAATTAAATATCTCCCTATTTGACTTGCCTCCCTTTGTCTACTGCCATCTCAGAGCTTTCAGTCATTGGACAACTTCTTTTCATTTCTATATGAAATTAAGCTGAGAGTTATGACCTTTTCATTTAAACTTCATATTTAATTTGGTGCCTTTTTGTGAGCTGACAGAAAGCACTATAATAATATCCTAGCATCTTGATCACACTTGGGGACCTTCTTTCATAGCAAAATAACTCCAAAACTCCCTGAGGCATAAAGGAAAAGAATATTTCTTCAAAATATTTAATACAGCTCTTAGATGTTTACTCCTTTCTCAACTGAACAACACTTCCATTTGTGTTCCAAAAACAGCTTTCAGGGCTCAAAACTGCATCACAGTATTTTTAACTTGGCAATCCATCATTCTTTGTGCTTTATCTGACTTGCATTGTTTTACCTGCATGTTCTTTGACATGGTCAGCATGTGAGCACCTTCAGCTATGACAATTCATGCTGACATTTATGTTTTCAGTTCTGATGCTTTCAGTAGGTGTCTTTAAAGTGCTTCAGATAAGACCTTGAGGTCAAATAAAATGAAATAGTTTCTTCAACATATATTTTCTTATAAATTTACAGATTAGTGTACAGAAAATGAAACATTCACATCAAAGCATATCAACGAACAACCTGTATCAAAATATTAAAATGAACAAAGGATTTGCTATTTCCCAGTCTCACTAAATGCGTTAATTTGTTTTGCTCACCTGGTTTTGTTGCTTCAGCAACATATGCTCACTATCTGAAAACTATTAGGGGGAAAAAACCCCAACAAACAAACAAAAAGCCTGCAATCTTCCACAGTTATCATGAAGTCTTTCCCAGCATGACCCTGATGATGCCAAAGTACTGAAAAGGCTGCAATGAGAGTGCCACAGCCAGGTAAAAGTGCCCCGCATGATGCTGCCAAGCACTTTGCATAAAAGATTTTTGGAAGATGCCACAATGCTCAGCACCCTGCAAAGTGATGAGACACCAGGAGAGGCTGCTGACAGGAGCTCACAGGCCACAACCTCCTCAGTATTAGTTATTGGGTTACAGACCATGCACAAATGCACATTTATTGTAGCCGTTTCCTTGGGGAAAACCCTGTCTGTAACAAATAGAAATAGAGAAAAGAATAGTGCAGACAAATAAATGGACTTTAGGCAGTTGTGGTCACACAAATTGAGTGTCACTCATTTTCTGTGTGTCCCTTGGGCTCCTGCAGTCGTGTGGCACTATGGGGACAGGTAGTAAAGGGATTTAGTGCTCCTCCAGCTTGATCAATGAAGTAGAATGGAAAACAATCTTCTTTGGGCTATTCAATCGTTTCTAGGTTCTGTATCTTCAGCACAGTTAGGTCTGGTCTCTTGATGGGGAATAGAGCAGATCCCACAGGTGAAATAATCATTCAGTGTGTGGGGGAATCCCCATGATGCCAATGCTGGCAGAAATGCTTCCACTTCTGGTGACCTATTTTTCACTTCAGCACTGTGACTAATATAGCTTTGGGCCTGGAAATGCTTGCATACTTTATGGGTAGAAATATGTACAGTGATTTCACTGATTTCCTTGGGACTATACTTAGGAGTGAAGTTATTCATGCCATTTATTGCAAGCTTACAATTTGGGGGTCTAATTTCACACTGTAATGAAAAACTAACCTTATTATTTCACCTTCTTCTTCCCTAATGTTTCTGGAGTTGTGATGTTGTGTCAGGTATGAGCTGTTTACATCATGCTGGTGTGCTAATGAAGACTTGATGTTTGCTATTTATACACAATAATTCCATTTAGCATATTTATTATGGCAGAATATTCCTGTTAAGGTATGAAGATGTCACCAATGTGCTTCAGTAGGGATTCCCACGCATCAGCAGCTTTATAGGTCACTGAAAATAAGGACCAAGAGAAAACTTACAGTCTACCACACCTACACTCACCTCCCTACGTGGCAATGAGCATTTTTAAGCTGTACAGAACATTATTGCCCACCCTGAATCTATTCCATGATGCTAAAGCTCAGAATATCACTCTGGGAGCCATGTCAGAGCATTGAAACTTCAGTCTGAAAAAAGAAACTTCCAACCATTAACTACATAAGCTTACAGGATGTTGTCAGACTACAGTATAATTTCTGAATCCAGAAAGCAACCAAGAAAATAGCTGTTTTTATTTGATCTGTTGTTGGGGTCTCCCCAGGACCAGCTCTCCAAGCCCCTCTCAGAATACCCCAGGTCCTCTGCCCAAGAGTTCTTTTGGGTGGAGATCAGTCTATAAACAGAGGATTCCACACTTAGAAATTGAGACCTTTCTTTCCAATGCTTTATTTTAATGTGAAGAGGTTATGTAAGGATTTTAAAATAGCACTAGGAAATATAGTTGATCAAGAAATGAAAAAGCTAATTATGCTTTGGACACATGTTAGAAATTAAGTAAAGCATATTGTTTGTCACCTTTTTATACTATCTTCTCTTTTAGGGTCTTCTGCATCTTCTCTAAATTGAAACACTTTATAATCATAGAAGTTTGACTGGATGCACTGCTTTGAACTGGGGCACAATTTGATTTTTTTTGCAGAATGAAACCTGTGAAGTTCTCTCTTGGCCGTTCAAATGCATGTTTAGAGTGTCAGTGCTGGTTAGAAGCTGCACATAAATTGTTTTACTCCTTGCCCAGACTGCAGACACGGTTCAGTTGTCATTACAAACTTTTTCATTATTTAATAATAAAAAGGGGTCCCTTCAACTTGCAAATTAGGTTGCATGGAGTTTTATCACATAGTGTCACAAGGTATGAAGCTCTTGATATAAACTTTAGATGATTTTCTTATTCCAAACCTATGTTTGTGTGTCCCAGAGACCTCTCTCATCTGGGGCCAGAAGTAATTTTTGACAGCTACTTTTCTTTTAACAAATATCCATTTCCCTATCAGGCCTTAGGTAAAATCATTCTTGGGTGTGGCAAAAGCTTTTCACAAAATCTAATCTTGACGAGTGATTTGTGGTGAGCTTATTTGAGCTGCTTTTTCAGTTGGACTTCTCTCCATGACCTTTCTCTTAAATATAGTGGCCTCAAAAGTCTTTTTGAATGCCCAGCACAACTTGCAAAACATTTTGACTTATGTTCTCCGAGTGGCCAGCAGCCTAGAAAAGCCACCTGGGATGTGAAATTGTGCCATTCCTGTGGCATTCTTCTGTTTCAGACATTATTGCTTCAGCCTGTGGAATGTCTTCTCCATCTCTTGACTCTTCACAGGAATCTTGATGCAGTTTTGCTTTTATCCTGGGTGAGAGTGGCATGGAAATATCACCACTCTGCTCTTCACAGTCTGGAATGATAAAGGGACTTAATTGGTAAACAAATTCCTAACAGAATACAGGGCTGCACATAAACCTTAATTTCTGTAGGTTTGTACTCAGGCTCTTGCAGATGGGTTAGTGTGCATTATTCCCCAGTCATTTATTCCTAAAAATGCCCAGTTTTACTGAACAAAGACCTCATTCTTTCAAAAAGGGCACTTCACCTGCATTTTACCAACATTTGAGAGAAATGCAGATTGGGAAACTGAAAACCAGACAACTCAACATCTATTAATAATGCTACAGGACTATTTATATCTAACCTGAATGCTGCACTTGTGTAGCAATTTATTTGGATTTGAATTCTGCTTGCTGCACTTGGCAAGTTTCTGTGAGTTTTCAACACACACACACAAATATGGATACAAATATCTATTTGGAGTAGGAAATGATACTGGCCACATGAGATGGAAAGTTTTCTTTAAACCAGGTAAGAATTAGTGCAAGTTGTAGCCCTGGAAAAGACTGCACAAGAGTTAGATTTTATGGTGATTTTTCCCCAGAAGAAGATATTGTTATTAAATTTTGCTAATCAGAGCTAGCAGTGTGCTACAGATCAGGTTATGATCATTTATGTGTTTATGGCCCAACACAGCTCTGAAGTTAAACACTCCATTAAGTTACAGGGCAAGGAGCTCACATGGTGAAATAAGGTGAGAGCATTAGTTTGCATCCATTTAGGGAAATCAGGTGTCTGAGTCCCTGATCTAACTTCAGATCAGAGACTTAAAATATGCTATTCCAACACCTTCAGATTCTAAGCTAATTTCCAGCACTCCAGAAAACCTAGCTGCCTTTAAAATTAATTCTGAACCAAAAATCATAAAAAGAAATTTCGTTATTTTGAATTTTTTCAGCTAAAATCTGACTCACCATTTCTTTTTTCTGAAGCTTCATTTCCTACCTGACACTCACATCCTGCTGGACTCTGGATTTGCTTTTAGAAGGCTCTGGCTAAGTCATGACTTTCAACTCTTCCTTCCCTTTGCCTGGATTCTGTGAAGGGTATTTCAGTTGTGAAATGGAGATTTATTTTTTCTTCCCCAGAGCATAGAAACCATATCTTGGGACAGCTGATATTAAGAATCTGTGCTGTCTAAAGCCTCTCTATGACATGAACTGCTGAAAGAGGAAGTCAAACATCCACTTGGGATTCTTGAGGGGACTGTGAAATCCTGAAGGGATAACAACTGCAGGAGTGTTGTGAAATTCTGTGCACCATGGAAACAATGAGAATTTTGCTTTTCCAGGGCAGAGCAATGACTGAAATATTTCCATTTGGTTTAATAGATCTTTCCATGTGTCTTTCAGGATACTGTAGCCAAAACTACCATAAAAATACCTGCAAGACTAGCCAGTGAGGGCTAGAAAATGTGATTTGTAGCCATTTGTACAAAGCACATTAGGTAATATTAGGTAACATTAGGTAATATCGAACACAACAAGATCCTGAGGCATTGATGGAAACACTGATGTTCTCAACCCTAGCCCTCCAAAATTATTTGGATAATTACCTTAAGCCCTAAAGATCCCATGTTTTCATCTTTCCAGGGATTAAGGCAATCCTGCAGGATTCTTAGCAGCCTGAAATTCAGCACTTTTGTCTGCTGTAATCTCTAACCATACAATAACATTATGTAGGGAAGTATAAATTTTTTTTCAGTATAGAATGAAATTTGGCTGTTTGCCTTTGTATTTCCTCTTTCCCTACACCCAAAGCATCTTCTAAAATCTCCTCTTGAAAATAACTATGAGCACTTGTAAATGCTGATGCTTTATTTACATATATAATCTATTTTCTTACTTTTAATTAGAAAGGTCAGTATGAAGATTCTATCTTGTGTGATCATTCAGAGGGCAAAGCTACTGCAGTTTACCATGAAAATAAATATTTTGGCCTCCTTTGGGATGGACTGACAGCAACTGCCATGATCTGCAGCAAGCTACCATGATGATATGTTGCATTGACAGGCTGATAATCAAGCAATGAAAACATCTGATAATAAAATTTCTCTGGAAAATGCCAGAAATTCATTGTATGTTTTTCCTCAAAATCTAAGGACAAGGAAAAAAAGAAAAGAAAAAAGAAAAGACATTTGATTCTCAATACACTTATTTCAGACAGTAAATATTTCTAATATGATGTTTTTAAAAAAATTTCCACCCATGCTTGGAAGCACACTGCAAAATTTGATATTCAAATGTTTGCTTCCTATGGGTAAATGAAGCTAGTAATTGAAATGTAAACCTTTTGTCATGTAGGACTTTCCAGGTTTTTAGGCAAGAGGCTGTTCCATTATTCCAGCATAATAACCCTGAGGAGAAAACCACAACAGTGTGTCTGCAAATTTGTAACTTCCTTAATGCTCTAAAATGTACCAGGTACTTGAGACTGCCACTACATTTCTCAGGGCTAATTTTTCCTAATAAAAATAAGTCTCTCTTAATGTTAGTAGAGTTTAAAACACAATAACATATGGAGGGAATGTTTAGGATTTTAGACCTGTGGTACTGCTGCCTTTGTAAGTGAATAATGGCATTCTCACATATGAAGGCTTTAGGGTAAGAGGGCTCTTTACAGTGGTTTTTACCTGCAATTTCTTTAGGGGTTTGGGCCATTCACTCCTTGCTGATGGTTATTTCTGCAATTTTCTTCAGCAGCTTTGTACTAGGCAATTGGATCCATAAACTGCTATTGAATCAAACTCCTCAGTAGATAATTCTGATGGGGCCAGGTGGTCTGAACTTCTGGAGGCAGTGGGACTGCAGCATCCATGACAGCAGCATGCAGTCCTGCAGGGAAGGCTCCCTCTGTGTCACCCCTTGCCATCAGCTTGATAGGTGCTCAGGCACCAGGACATGTCATTGTGACTTTGGTACATTTATTCTTCATCTGACTTGTCTGTGATTCGTGGGTGGACGTTTTCATCATCAGCAGAAATGTTCTTTAGTGGGACTTTGCTGATGTAATCCTAAAAGAAAAAAAAAAAAAGTTATTTTTGTAATATTCACCCAAAAATATTATCCTTAACATTTTGGGGGAGGAAAGACCATACACACTCTTATTAGAATCTCTCAATGATAAAAATTGTCTTTGCATAATGAGGAATACTGTTTTAAAGTAGTTCAAACAGATTAAAGATGTTTAGCAAAAGGGTCTTTCTCTGGTTTTCCCTATTACATGTGTAAGAAATTGGTTTAATCCAGAGGTAAGACTCAAAAAAGGTTTTTTTCCTATAAAGGGATCCCTTTTTAGAACACTTGACAGCAGCACATTACTTTGATTATTATTGACAAGTTAGATTTTAAATATTCCTGTGTAATAAATATTCATGTCACATACCCTCTCTTATATCCTTAGGTACTTTTTTAAATCGCTAAGGATCACTGCAAATATATTGCCCCTTATATTATTCCCTCTTTCCTTTTCCCAATTTCATTCAGCACCTGACATTTATTCTATCCTTATCCCTAAGAATTTTTATTTTGTTGCTGGTTGAATTATGCTATATTCATATTCATATGCCTGACATGTGTTCTAATACAAAATAACTAATAAAATAATAAAAGAATTATAATAATAATAAATAAATTCTGCTAAAAGGAGTGCCCAGTTCTCATGGTCTGTGTATCATCTTGCACAGATGCTGTGTTCAGGCCTTGTAAAACAAATCATTTCATGAATAATCAAAAGAAAATGGATGCCAGGAAGAAAAAGGTATCTGGACATAAAATGGGGAATGTAAGCATTACCAATATGAGAAAAACTTCTGGGCAGGATTTTAGAGCCTTGTGCATGGTGATGAGCAGACTGCATCTCTTCTTGGAGCAGATTGTGCATTCCCTCCCATGCGTGCAGCCCCCAGGGTGTGAGATGCTCATACCTATAGGAAGGGAAAATGGAAATAAAACTCAAACTGCAGCCAGAGCGGGGATCTTGTGACAATTCCTGAACTTACTTTGCCATAGCTTTTCAAAGACTGTGTCCTTTTTGTTCAGTTTTGGGGAGGTTTAATTTTGGTTCGGGAGATTTATTTTTTTTTTTGCAGTGAAGATTTCAGGCTAAAGAAAGACTGATGAGCAGAGATTAGGCTCAGGGCCATGTTGGCCAGGATCATCAGGCTTCTGGATACTGGTTTGTGTTTCCAACTGTAGAACTGGTCTGGGAATTGTGAATGAGAAATTCTGCCAAAAATTTTCTGAATCTTTACTCATTTTTGTAAGCTGTGCACTGAAAATGAAAAGAAGCATAAAGCTCACCCACTTAAAAAATTATGTATTTTGATGAAATTTCTCCTGGAACAAAAGAAAACAAAATGTTTTTTCTTAGTTAAATTTTAAAAAAACCTGTATGTGTGTTGATATAGATGTCTGTAAATTATAAAAATATTGTGATCCATGTAATTCACATTTAAGCACAATACAGTGGGTCTTTCAGTGCTGTGCCTACACATAGGCACAACTTATTCCTTTCCATTTCTGTCATGCACAGGCTCTTCATGACCCCCCTCAGCCACAACTCTGCAATATCTCTTTAAGACAGAAACGTGTTTTTACACCAGGTAAATTATCATTACCAAAAAACCCATATAAGCCATTCTATTAATAAGAAAATGTTTATTAAAACCAGCCAGTTTAAAATTATTAGCTTATTTTCAGGAAGATTAAGTTTCAAAGAGAAGCTGCCCTTACTTTACCATTTCCAGTGCCCTTTTTCCCACCCTTTTCTTCCTCCATGTTTTCCATACACCAGACCATTTTGTGGTTGAAATTCTTGTCCAGTTGGGGGGAGAAAGGACATCTAACAACAATGTCAGCTTTTATACTTCCAAGCCTTCAGTAATTCATATACATTGACAAAATATGTGATGTTCCACAGAACCAAAAAGTAATGGAAAAACCTCATGGGATTTGGCAAAGAGACCTTGGAGTTATTGAGGTTATAACGAAACCCGTGTGAATTGTTTTTCTCAGTCTCTCATTGGTTTTTGTTGTTTTTGTTTTTTTTTTTCAGTAAAAAAGACAGTTCTAATGGACTGGAAGAGACCAAATAAGAGGACCAAGGGAAATATTTGTTGCAGACATCTGTAGAACAGAGTGAGAGGGTTGACAGGAAATGGACAGGTAAGTCTGAAAAAGATGCAGCAATAAAATCTCCTGATTTATGACACTCTGATTTACAGAAATTAATAACAAATAAACTGGCAAAAAAAAAAAAAAAGGGGGAGTAGGTATAGGGACACTGTACAGAATTATTTTCTTTTCCCTGTTCCACATTATGTCTTCCAAATTGCAGCCAATATTTTTCTGTTTTCTCTTAAAGGTAAAGATAGGTAAAGGTATCTCTTTTTAACAAGACCATATTTTCTCCCTTTCCCTTTTCCTTCTGCCCTGCAAATGGGAGGTATGGGCCAGCTATGAGAAACATAATATTCTGAAATTGGGAAAAAAGCCCTTACAGCAATTCCCCCAGCTTTCATGAAAGGTGCATCAAAATCCTTGAATTTACTTCCTGCAACATTAAAAACAATTAATATTAACATTAAGATGCTGAATATTAGCTGTTCTTCTGGCAGACTGAATTGCAACTGTATTTTCTGGGAATGCAATTTTCCTTCCAATAGATAGATTTAATTTCATTGAAAACCACTACAGTGTTTTTAAGACACTAAGTGCAGACAGTACTCTAATATATTCCTGTACAAAGCAAACAGGGCAGGCAGGGAAGTTGGGATGGGGTGGATCACAGATCTCAGCCGCTCACAATGACCTGGCAGCAACACAAAATCCCAGGGCTCCATTGATGCCTTGTGAAGGCTGACCTAGAACAGAGACTGGATGGAGCTAAAGAATTAAGTAGGGATTTATTAAAAGGCCTCAATGGATCCACCTTGGGCAGCACAAGATCCCAGCCAAGGCTGCACCCAAGATGAACCAAAATGGGCACAAAATGCACGAGCGCTCCCGGGGTCTCTCACTTTTACAGGTTCTGGTCCATTTGCATATTGGAGTCAATTGTCCAATTATAGACCTAGGTTATGAAGTCCCATCCTTCTTCTCTTTCTCTTTTCAGTCCACTTTGTTTATGCTCTTGGGCCTGAGATCTGGATGGGCTGTCCTTGGGTCCCCAGCTAGAGAAGGAATTGTTTTGTCTCCCTACTCTCTAGGTAGAGCTTACTATCCCCTAACATCAAGCCCAGACTTACACATAAAAGCAGAATAGAATCAGAAAAATATAAAAGCTTAAACCTGAGGCATCACCATCAGTGCTGATGTGTCTGACACCAAACAATGTCCCAGCACTGAGAAGGGAGGGTGATGCACCTGGGGAGAAAGGGCAAAGGAAAGCTGCTGCTGCAGCAGCCTCTCCAGCTGGTGCTTTTCCAGAAAATGCCTGCTCTCCTGGGCTTTGCCATTGCCTGTCCTCCTGGAGTTTGCCATTCCCTGTTCTCCTGGGGTTTGCCATTGCCTGTTCTCCTGGGGTTTGCCATTGCCTGTTCTGGGCTTTGCCATTGCCTGTTCTCCTGGGCTTTGCCATTGCCTGCTCTCCTGGGCTTTGCCATTGCCTGTTCTGGGCTTTGCCATTGCCTGCTCTCCTGGGCTTTGCCATTGCCTGCTCTGGGCTTTGCCATTGCCTGTTCTGGGCTTTGCCATTGCCTGCTCTCCTGGGGATTGCCATTGCTGGCTCTCCTGGGCTTTGCCATTGCCTGCTCTGGGCTTTGCCATTGCCTGCTCTCCTGGGCTTTGCCATTGCCTGTTGTTCTGGGCTTTGCCATTGCCTGTTGTTCTGGAGTTTGCCATTGCCTGTTCTGGGCTTTGCCATTGCCTGTTCTCCTGGAGTTTGCCATTGCCTGTTCTCCTGGAATTTGCCATTGTCTGCTCTCCTGGGCTTTGCCATTGCCTGCTCTCCTGGGCTTTGCCATTGCCTGTTCTGGGCTTTGCCATTGCCTGTTCTGGGCTTTGCCATTGCCTGCTCTCCTGGGCTTTGCCATTGCCTGTTCTGGGCTTTGCCATTGCCTGTTGTTCTGGGCTTTGCCATTGCCTGTTCTCCTGGGCTTTGCCATTGCCTGTTCTGGGCTTTGCCATTGCCTGTTCTGGGCTTTGCCATTGCCTGTTCTCCTGGGCTTTGCCATTGCCTGCTCTCCTGGGCTTTGCCATTGCCTGCTCTCCTGGGCTTTGCCATGGGGCTCCTCTGGCAGCCAGAGCACAGGCTCACAGGCACCTTGTTGCTTTCTGGGCAGCTCACAGGAATTTGTGGCACATCCAGTGTTTGAGAGACCCAAGTGAGGCATACTGGGGGGAGGCTGCAGTCCCCAGGTTATGTGAAGGAAAGAACTTTGCTTGATGGTGCATTAAAAAATGTAAGCAGTATCATAGTATTTTTAACAACAATAATCTGTTTAATGTGCAGTCAGTATTTCCTCCTGCTGCTGCAGAACCACTGATCCTGAAACCATGCCAAAGCAGCAATGCTGTCCTTTGGATATAACGACCTCTCTTCAAAATAGAGAGGGAAATCTCTCTGAGACATGCAGGGCTTTAGCAAACTAAACTCTGCTCCCTGCAGTTACAGCTCAGCCTTTCTGGTTGCTATGTCAGTCCTGTCAACCCCTTGACCTTAATAACTGCTCTTGTGCACCTGAAAGTATGAGGAGACCGTGCTAACACTTTGTTTTCCAATATTAAAAATTTCCCAGTCTGTAAGTGAACAAAAGAATTGTTTACAGACAGATTCTGAAGAGTTTAGTCTCTGTAAACAGCATCCAAAGAACCTTACAACATATTATTTGCTCAACTAGTATATTTTGGGGTTGCCCAGGAAAATGCAGTGATAGATGGAGTAAAGCTGCCAGTGGTAGTTGTGGGTATGCACAAACAAGATTCAAACTTGATATTAGGTATTTATATGTGAGGTACATAATTTTATTATCTTTATTTTATTTTTATTATCTTTAATTATAGAAGTTCTAGATTGCTTATCCAAAGAGCAAGAACTGAGTGATATTTGACCTGTTGTTTTGTATGCCTTGAACAATTCTGGTCTTTATTTACCTAATTGCATGAGCAATCAAGGTTGCAACCTAGTTGTCACACAGTGATTGTAATAATTTTCAACATCTGTGTTTCTCTTGTAAAATTTTGGTGTAAAATATTTCAAAGTGTATTTATATGAGCTCTAATCAAAATTTATAATTTATGCTACTTTTCTATGAGGTGCATTTATTTTGAAGTCTTTAAATAATATTCATGCCATTAGGAATTATTAAGGTAATGGACATCAGTTTTATTTAAACTGTTGTATTTTCCTCTGCTGTGTCTCAGTGGGAATGTTGAGTGCCACACAAGAGCTATAATTGAGAAATCCCTTGCTCTCTGTGACTCTGATTGCTATTATGATTGGAATAATTTGCATTTTTATGAAGATACTATTCTGTCTTCAGGCATCCATGACTGTGCTTGACGTTTTGAAGATCATTTGAAAAAGCACATAGAAATTATTTGCTTTTAGTAAAATGGCTATTTACTTGCAAGCAAAAACAAATTATTTGGTTCAAAGGAAATAAAAAAAGGCTCTTAAGTATCTGTAGAAGGAGCTGTTGGTAAACAATATCTCCAGAAAATGATTCCTCCTCAAATGCCTGCAAAGCCACGGTATAAAACCTTCTCTTGCAGACCACGAAGACCTTTGCAGTCTCACCAAGCCATAAAATTACTGGTAGGGTTAGAACCTTCCAGAGCAGTAGGTCACTTCATCTCTCTGTTCTCCCTGGAAGTGCCTAATAAAGAACTTGTGCATTTTTTCCCTTTGCAAGCCTGAGGCTCTGCCCATGTGGCCTCCACCTGGTTCAGACACAGGTTTAGTCTCTGGCTTAGTAGAAGCAATGAATTAGTGGTACCATCCTGTAACTGTCGTTCTCTGTTGTCAAAAAAACCACTTTCTAAGAAGGCAAACAGAAATTATGAAGCTGAGGCTTTAGTACCCCTTTCACCCCACTAAATTCACAGTGAGCAATATTTTCTTCTGCACTTAGACTGTGTTGAAAAGAGAGCGATTAAACTGGAGAGGAGTTTCATTGTTGTCTGTGACTAAGTGCTAAAATGAGGGTATTTATTTACTGCAATCATAGGTGCACATACAGAGGAAAGTCTGACTAATGGTAAACGTTATTAACAGAATTTTTCAGTTTCATAATGGAGGGAATTGAACACGTGGGAGCCTGCAGAGTAACGGAGTCTAAACAGCCAATGTAGTGCAGTTGGCACTTTAAAATGTTGTCTTTAAAGCTAATATTAGAGACCTAAATATTACCAGGTATTTGATGTGATCTGTGAGTTTTATGTACAACCCTAAACATTTCTGTTGGGCCTTTTTCTTTTCACAGAGGAAAAAATTAGGACCTCATCTATGTAGAAAGAATTTTTCTAATACTACCTCAGAACTTTCTTAAAGTAATATGTGCCCCAAGTGAATGCCTTAGTATTGCTGTGACCAAGTTAACTCAAGTTAACAGATTATTAGTTAATTATAGATAATTAGTTAATTTACAGATAATTAGTTAATTACAGATTACAGAGAATTAGTTAATTTAACTGCAGTGTCCAAATACAGTGGCCATTCTAAGCCCTGATTTCATCAGGCTCACCAAAACAAACTGCATGGTTGTGAACTGGCAATGTTCACTACTTTTACCCCTCTCACAGGGGCACACCAAATCAGGATTAATCAAAATTCATGTTTGAATTTAAGGCACAGAGAACTCTTGGCATTAAAGGCTCTAAGACAACTAATTTCTGAGCAGCTATAACCAAGCACATTGGTTCACCCATAGTGAAGTCTTCAGGCACATAATAGACTAAATGACATTTTTTTCCCCCTACTAATTTTATTACAGCATTGTTCTTCATGCCCTGTATAATTAAAATTCTGTCATCATCTCCATTATGAACCTCCATTTTTGCTGGTTTATAACCTTGTCCATAATTTGCTCTGAAAGGGAGGCTGTGGGATGGGATTTTGTCACAATCAGGGGTTCTTCTTGCACTGTCTAAAAATAAACGCTAAGAATTTCAGAAGTGATTAATCAATTGCACCCTTCTGGTTTAAACTGGTAGAAGGGTTGTGAATCTCCAAGGGTGAGCAGAAGAATCTGTATTTTCTGCAAAACAAACCTCATTGGGTGCCCATTTGAAATTGTTGCTCTTCTTTAATGAACAGAGTAAGCTTGTTCCTTTTTTTGGAACTCAAGCATCAGCAGAAATTGCTCACTGCAATATTCTTATAGAAAGGACCCTTCTCTTTCCAAGTAAAATTTGCCATCATTGGCTTCTTGTCTTCTAGTATTTAAAAGCAAGTATAATGCCTGAGTTAAAATATATCACAGACAGTGAATTGCAGCTAATTTAAATGTGAAATACTAGTATTTCATATTCTGCACATATAGGTATACTGATTAAAGATTTCCTAAATGAATACTGACACAAACAGATAGAAATGTTACAAAGATGCAGTCTGGCTATTTTATGATTGTTTCTTGCACAACTACTGATTGTTTAATGGCGTATTGCAAAGCCTTTTAATGGTTTGATGGAACTGCAGTTGGTCCTTGTAGGACTGTTTTTACAATTTTCTTAGGCAATGAAGTCTGAAACTACTAAGCAAAGGACACAATCCACTGTCTCTCATGATCATGACAAAGCTATAAAAAGTCCATTCTTTAGCAGACCATGACATTTTAAAATGCTTCTGGTTTTCTGTTACTCTGTTTACCCGCCCATATCTCAATAACACTAAATGGTGCCATTATTTTAAATCACAGCTCCAAGTCATCCCTTTCCTAATGGGAATGGAGTGAAGATAACAGTATTCCTATTCCTCAGAGAGATTGGTGGGGTCAGTTCAACTTTATACCCTTTTTAAGGTATAAGAAGTTGCTTTACTTTCTTTCCTACCCTTCAGCCTCAAATTAGAAGTTTTCCTGAAATCTGGGCCACAGTGGATCACAAATGATCACTATGGCCAGAGCTATTCTCTGTGAAGCCAACAGAGAGGAAAGAGTGAGAATTGTGAGGAAAAGGTGGGAGAAGTAAGAGGAAGGGAACGTGTCCTGCTCTCTAGTCCCACCTGCCTTTGAGGGGATAAATTCATTCCCCTTTGGATGTCCCACTGCACTGCCTGCTCCTGACATAATCTGCTTTGCTGCATCTCATGGAGAGCTGCAAGAAGGGCAGATACACCAGGCAAAGGAGTACCAGTTAAGGAGAGTCATATTTAGAATAGAACTTTATGCTGTTAATTCAGCTGAGCACTTGAGGATGTGTCTGGGTCACCCAGTTTTGAGAAGTAGGTATGCATCTGTTCAACATTTGGCACATATTTCCTTTTACAAGTATTTTGAGCATTTATGGCTAAGAGTTGCCTAAATGCTTTTTTTTATTTTTTTGAGTTGGCACTGGAATGAAAAAGCAGTCACAGAGAAACTATGAATTAAAATAAAATGTTTGCCTTGTTGAAAGGGAGTCCTTGAGTTGTCAGGTCTGTGCTGACCTGGGATGTGCCCTGTCTCTCCTGTCCTGCACCTGCACTCTGACACCAGGGGAAAGGCTCACAGGGGTGTCACCAAAACAGGGCAGCAGCAGGACACTGTTCTGTGTGCCTGGCAATTGAGGGGTGGCTGCTTTGGGGAGATGGGGCAGCACCTACAGAGGGTTTAAGGTGAGGTACATTTGGTCACCTGCCTCTGGCTGCCTCTCCAAAGGGATCCCAAACATTGCAGGCATTGATTTCAGTCTGTGGCTGCTGCAAATGAGAAAGTCTCAGGCACATTTTTAGCAGAAACATAAAAATGCTGACATCTTTTTTCTTTCTTGACTGCTCCATATATTATGTCGCTAATAGATGCCTCTCTTGAATTTCAGACAGTAAAAATAATTACCACAATTTCTCTTTTTGCCTCTCCCCCTTCTCTTCTGATGGCTTCTGAGTCTCTTTGAATGAAGGCTTGGCTGCATAGCCAGACCTGCATAAATCACATCAGGGCCTGTGTCTGTGTGTGGAATAGCAGCACATGCAGGACTCCCACGCACAAGAGAGGATTAAGAACAGATTAAGCACATTGATTCTGCCATTCCCCCAGTGTGTGCTTCATCTAACTATTCCACTGTACACTTGGCACATTTGTGATTAAAGCCTGTGGAACAGATGAATGTATTGTAAGCAGATAGAAAGAAAGCAGCTATTAAAAATGGCTTGAATTAATTCGCTTGCTTGCAAAAAAACCCAACAAACTCCTCTCCAAACCAGATCTTTTATCTTGAATTCTAGAAGCAATCAGAAGTATTTCTAAATATCAAGTCTTCCCAAACAAGGAATTTGAAGGAAAGTGCCCTGTAAGAAGCTCAAAGAGGACAAAATGAGAAAGGGAAATCGTTCATTCGGGGACTAAAAACTCAAATTTGGTGATCAAAGGCAGGTCTTCCAATGTTTTTATTCTGTACGTTCTTCAGTCTGTGGGAGTAGAGGGAGCTCACTATCCCACAGGGTGTTCCAATCAGTCAGGATTAGCCCTCTGGGTCTAGAAGAGTGATTGTAGTTCCTATTATTGTAAGAAGATGGTCTAGAATTACAAAATTTGAATTTTCTTTGTTACCATTCCTACATTGAACAGACAATACTAATATTTTCCTTCCATGTACATCACCAGCTTGAAAATTTGTCCTTGGGTAGTGAGCTGGCCTAAATTCCAGATCCTAACAATACTGTGGATAATGGTAAAATTAAATTTTCATTTTACTGCGTATCCTCCAATATAATCCTGACATTATCAGCAGCATGCCTCTGTGGCATGAAGGTTAACTGCACTCTGGCTCCATTTATAAAAGTGCAGTGAGGGAAGTGAAGCGAGGGCTTATTCAGCACTTGGGAACCTGCAGCTGATGCAGAGCCTGGGTTGGGCTTCCCAAGGAATTGGTGACCAAAGGGGACAAGCTCAGCAAGGGCCACAAGGATAGTCTGGAATGGTTGGGCTTGTTCAGTTTGAAATAATCTGAGTGCACCTGCCTGGGGAGTGGTGGCAGAGGAGAAAGGGATGCTCAGAGAGGACAGAGAGAGCAGCCACAGGCTGCAGCAAGGGAAGCTCCAATGCAGCAGGGACATGCAGCTCCTAGAGGGGCTGTGCCATCCCATCCCATCCCCTCCCATCCCGTCCCGTCCCATCCCATCCCATCCCATCCCCTCCCATCCTATCCCATCCCATCCCATCCCATCCCATCCCATCCCACCCCATCCCATCCCATCCCATCCCATCCCATCCCATCCCATCCCATCCCATCCCATCCCA